>JBAMNC010001237.1:0-55676 GCA_037902135.1 Cetoscarus ocellatus
GTGTGTTAAGGAAGCAGAATAAATCTAAGGGGCTGCCTCTCCAGAACTCATGAATATATCTCCCTTTCTTCCTCTTCATTCCTCTTTGAGGTCTTCTGCAGCTAATGTTGGAGTTCCCTCGCCCTCATGGCCCGGGGTGGCACAGCTTTGGCTCCCAGAGTGCACTACTGCCCTAGGAATACCTACCCCATTTGGGTCAGTCCCTCTCGTTTCTATCTATCGGCGGGTGTCCCTCTCTCCTTCCCTTCCTCGGCTGCAGTAGGTATGAATAATTAAACCTGCGTTTCCTCTCCTGTCATGTCATGTCTCTGTCTGCCACCCCTCCTCCCGCCCTCTCCGCCGTGTCTCTCACTCAGGCTGAAGTGTTATAACAGAAGAAGTGAGTCATTTAGACGAGGGAAAAGGCGGCGGATCAAGGAGAGTTGAGTTCGGTTTGGAACTTGGCATGTTACATAAGCTGTCACTGTGTGTTATTGACTAAGGGGGGAGGGGGGTAGATAGAAAGAGTGTGAGAGGAAAGGTGAGACTGTGATAATGGTGAACAGGGAGAAAGAGAGGGTCAGAAGCATGGACGGATGAAGATCACGAGTGAAGCATTTAGTGTGATGTTGCAGCAGAGGTGACAAAGTTGCATTTTTCTCTCAAAAGTGTTGTTAGGGCAAGAAAAAGTGTCAAAGTTTGTAAAAAGTCTTTGGGAACCAAGAAACAACCACTGGTGTTGGAAATGGTGCTAAGGTTGGAGAAATACTTTGTCCTTGCGTTCACCTGCTCTTGTTTCACACCTGATACTTTATTATGCATGCCTGCTGGTTCTGGGTTGAACCCTTTCAGAGCTGCTTTAAAGGGATATACCAACATTTTTTTGTTTTCGTGTCTTGCCTCACTCCCGAGTCGATGACAAGCAGATTGACAAGATAGACTGTGCGTGTAGTAACTAGGGAAGACACAGGCAGAGCTTACCCACTGCTAATTAGCTTAGCTCAAACACTGGTTGTCGATGGGTAATGTTAGCCTGCCTCTGCCTACAGCAATCAGATAAACTCTTCAGCAACTCCTGTGTGCTTGTTGTGATTCATTTTTTTTACTGTTTTGTGACGTTATCTATTTTAGACTAAAATTAGCTCTTTATGTAATTTTCAGAAGAAATAGAAAACTAAACTACAGGGCGCATGTGCAAACCACCAGCTTAACCAATCTTCTGTTGCACAGATTTGGTGACCCTGTACAAACTGTAGCTTCGGTTTCCTGTTTATCTGACACTTGGAGATAGATGACCAATCACACCCTCATTTACACTTTGAATCACCTTGAATGAGCATGTCTTTGGTCTGGAGGAAACCAGAGTACTATTGAAAACCCACGTATGCATCAGTCAGTGTATTTCCCTTATAAATAGGTAAAAAAAAAACAGGCGGTGATGGTGGAAGTTGAACCAGTGACCCTCTTCTTTTGAGGCATGAACACACCCTGATACACCACCATGCAACTTGAGGGGTTAATATCTGATATCTGAGAGGGTTTTTATGCAGGAAACATCACGATAGCAGCCATTTGCCTTTGTCAACTCCAAAACAACTAGAAAGCTCAGAACTCAAAATGGCCACTGTGGCACAAGGAGAGTGGATCTTAGAAAATGAAAAAGAAAATGTCAAAGTCCAAACCACAAGATACAGTTTCCTTTGGTTTATTAAGGATTGCAAACAAATTGGTGTCCTTGTGCACTCTTGACTTCCTGTCTTCCTGACTTCCTTATAAAAAAACATTCACCATCCCTAGTGCCTGCCTATCCTGCCCCTCTATATCCATATCATCCAGTCCCAAACAACCAAACCCATCAAAATAAAAGCCTAAATATATGCCCAAATATTCTAAATAATAAAACTGACAATAATAACCATAATTCTCTAATCATATTTAAACAAGATAACAACATATAAATAACTAAATTTAAATGAGGCAATATTCCATGAATAGCTCCAACAATCACATAAATGTGTTTTAGACACTAAACTTTGCATGATATGAGATCTTAATACGTGTCATAAAAACAGTCAAGATTGAAATAAGAATGATTGTTGTACTTACAGCCAAACAAAATGAACAAATTAAATCATCAAACAGATAACATGGGTATTTTTGTAGCTACAGATGCAGCCACATGTTTCCCTGACAGTGTCTTGGCTGGTCCCTGACAGGTATGTGACAGGGTCTGCCAACACTGACAGTTAAAATATGTAAAGTTCAGGCCATGATTGTGGTGTCAGGTTCGCTCTATGTTAATTTTGCAGCTACTTTATTGATCAAGGAAAGGTTGAAGTTAGGTAATCCTGTGAGGGGAGCATCATCTCATGGAGACACGCTACAGGTGTGACATCGGGGCCTCCCCACCCTGAAAGTCATAGATTGTGAACTCTGGGTCATATTTGGGTGAATCTGTGGCGTCAAGTTTGCTAGTTGATTTGGCAGCTGATTTACCAACTAAGGAAAAAATTGAGGCTAAGTCATCTCGTGAGGGAAGCGCCATCTCATGGAGACACCCAACAAATGCATTTAAGGGTGTGTTTTCGATGGATTTTAGGCACTATCTCAAGATGGGAGGGCTTTCGATGGCTGGAAGTTGGCAGGCAGCTGGATCTATACCAAATGTCAACGGCAAAAGCTGCTGAAATGTCCATGAACAATGAATGTATGTCCTCATATTGCCGAAGACTGAGTAAAAAGAAAAGTATAATGTTGTTAGACTGAAAACTGTGATTATAAAACCTCAGAGTAGTCCTCACACATATACATATTTTCCTCTCATATATTATAGCGTGGATCTACCTCCTCCTCTCGTCTCTCCGATCCCTCCCTCTCTCTGACATCTCCTTCCATCTTTCCGTCTCCTCTTCCCTCAGGTGCCGTATTTCCATAATGGCTTCTTGCGACGATGATGTACTGAGCAGCAGTACGGAAATGCAACATGCCACAGCGCACATTATCAGAGCTGAACGCATTAGATGTCATTTGTGTGAGTGTGTTGCTGCACAGTCATTATGTGTTAAAACTGTTCTGTGTGAAGCAGGAGAGGGTGATGCTAAACTCTGTTGTACGTGCAGCTCAAGTTTGTCGAGGTGTCTCTGCAGCCTGCGGGAACGTCAGGTTTCACATTTGCAGGCACAAACAGAGGACTGGGGTGGTTTACTTCGGGACAGTAGATCCTGATAAATATGCAGAAACACCTAAATGTGTGTTTATGTCCCTCTTTACTACTGGCCTTGTTTTAGATCTGTTCTCTTTGTGTGCTTGTGTCTGCTGATCTCCAGCAGACTGTAGTTCTACCCTCCTCTCTCTGAAGTGAAGTCAGTGGGAGATATGAGATAGATTTCCTGACATATTCTCCATTCTGTCCCAAAGAAAGACACTTATCACTGAAGTCTGGACAATTATTGTTCCTGATTGTATTGATCTTTGTTCCTCTTCCTCTTTCTAAGACGTACGACCTCTTTTCTTAAAATAATGTTCTACTGTCCTCGTCTTTGTGCTTTTCTGTCTGTTTTGTTGCAGCCATGTTAGCTTGATATACCGAAGCTTTTTAAAAAATTAGTTGGCTCCACAAAGTCTGAAGCTATATTAAGGGTTTTAGGAACCAAGAGTTCTCTGTTAACTTTTTCTGCTCATGCATCCTCACATAAGTGGACGCTGGGTTTGCCATTCGATGCCTTTCCTACATATAAGTAGTAATCACAGGTATCTGATCCAGTCAGATTGAATTAACATCGTGTCTCAACTTAACATGAGTGTCAAATGTTGCCTCCATCAAAAATCTTATTCTATGTTTCTAACCTTGCAGTGCAGCTGGATCCGCCTGATTAAGTGTCTGAATCAGCTGGAAGAAAAACAAGTGACTGCTTGTAAAGAGATTAGCATAGATGCTAACAGCTTCAGTCGCAGCTTTATCAGCTCTGGACCACATTTCTTTGTTAAATGAAAATCAAATCACACTATTTTCACTTAATTTCTGACATGTTCTTGCATGAGTTTGTTCTACAGAGTGGTCACATTTTGTATTTAAACGCTGAGGCACCACATAATCTGATTGGCCTGTGATGAATGTGATTGGCTGAATGAGTATCCAATCACCTGTAGGGATGTAACAGTATGAAAATTTCATGTCATGGTCATTGTGACCAAAATGATCCCGGTTACCATTATTATCGCATTATTGTTGCAATGTGCTAAAAGTTAAAAAACTACTTATACACACACTTGAAATCATTTAACCCTTTTAATATTATAATAATAATAGGCTGCCTGGTCTTTTTTTTGTCTTTTTTTTGTCAATAAATGTGTCAGGAAAAGTCCTTTGAGTAAATGTTTTCACCCTTTTTTTCATGAGAAATAAACGTAAACAGTTCTGGCAAGTATTTGTCATGATTATGTTATAATTATTTGTCATTATGATGTTATAAATGCTTAAAACAATATGTAATTACAAGAAAAGAAAAAAAAACAGACTTGAACTTTCAACAGGTCTCTTTTTACAAACAACAGTAAATGAACATTACAGTCCTAATCACCTGCAGGATATGCTTTTGAAAAGTTCTTCCCATTTCCAAACACTTTCTATGAGCTGATGCCAAGTTGGACTGGTGAAATATATAAAGGGTCCATCTGTTTAAACAGTAGATCAGATTATTTTACTTTGCACTCAGAGACACAGACGTGTATGAATGAGCAGTGGACTCACAGGCTCATTAATACAGAGCTCTCAATTGTTGTAAGTGAAAGTAAATCATTTTATTCACAGAAATAAATGAAACTCTTTGATAAGAGAGAAAAGTGAAAGAAAATCAAGAAAGTCCCTTGATTTTAGTCTGACTTTAGTCTCACTTCCTGTGTGGTCTTCAGTTTCCTCTCTGCAGCAGGACCCTGGGATGAGTCACTGTGATGCCTTGGGGACACTTGCCCTGCTCTTCTCATAAATATAGCAAACCCTAAAGTGCAGAAAAAATGTTCCTTTTTGAAAACGGGCAAAAAATGAGGAGAAAAATATGTCTGTGTATGAATATTTCAGCGTTTATATAAGGTCTGAGTGACTGACGGCCTGCTGCGGAACCGTCTTACGGAGATGGTACGACAGGTTTATTGTGGAGCACCGTTCTGATGCGCGCAGAAACAGAAACATGGGATGTATTGGTGCAGGTGAGAAAAGTTTTTTAAATGCAAAGAGAGAGCTCAGAGTTCATACGAGTCACAGCGACGGCGTGCTTTCTTCTTAAATAAAGGCAAAGGAGGTGGGGGGAAAAGGGAGAGTGTATCCTTGGGCGACGCTTCAGGGCATCACACTCTGCTCGAGTCTGAGGAGAAGAAGAGCATCCTGTCACCTATCAATCTCTCCGCTACAAGTTTTATTTATTTCTCTGCTTCCTCCGTCGCCTGTTTACTCAAATTGTTTTTTCCCTTCAACCTTTTCAAATTATGCATCGCTCAGTGTGAACACGGGTTATTGTTGTGGAAACTCAAGAGAGGGGACGACGAGGCCTCCAAACTCCAAATCCCTCTTTTTTTTTGTCTTTAGGCTGTCAAAGTTAGCGCTGTCAGTTGTCATTTACTGTACAAAAAGAGCGCAGTTTATGCTTGTTTTAGTTCAGTGACATGTGTGTTTACGGCTCAGCTCGTCTCTTCAAGTGCCTCCGTGCTTCTGCCACCTTTTTTTTCCCCATGTTGGATAGTATTTGTTCTACCCCAGCAGAGAGCAGAAATCTGCTCCTGCACCACTAACTCTTGGTGATTCACGTTAACCGCGGCCTCCGAAACACTGGCACAATCACATTTCCGCAGATCTGGGTGAGAAAGTCAAGAATTCATTTATAGTTTCTACCCACTCAATCCTTTTTCAGCATCACCAGGGACTCTGAAAAGATCACCAATCAGACAGTCACAGGGCCATCGTGGATCCACAGTCATATTCTTACCTAACAAATATCCCGCAGCGTGGGAGGGAAGCACAGCATCATGAGGATACCCATGAAAACGCAGCAAGTGAGTCTGCAGAGTGAAGCCAAATGACATCTCTGATGAATGGATATAGACTCACGGCCATTTCATTTGGTACACCTTGGTACTATAGGTTTGGACCCTCTTTTGCTTTCAGGGCTGCCTTAATTCTTCATTCATGGATTCATCAAGGTGCTGAAAGGAACCTTGAAGATTTTGGTCCATATTGACATGATAGCATCACAGACCTGTCAGGTGAACATGTCTTTCTCCGTCCCACTTCATCTCAACGGTGCTCTACTTGCTTGTTATCTGCTGACTATGGAGTCCATTAAAGTACATTGTCATGTTCAGGAAACCAGTTTGAGATGATCTGAGCTTTGTAACATGGTGTATTATCCTGCTGGAAGTAACTATCAGAAGATGGGCATAGTGGTCATGAAGGGATGGACATGACCAGCAACAATGCTCAGTTGGTACTGGGCAGCATGGTAGGACATCAGGTTGGCGGTGCGTGCCTTACAGCAAGAAGGTTGGTGGTTTGACTAGGCGTATTGGTCAGGGCTTTTCTGTAAGGAGTTTGCATGGTCACCCCCATGCCTACTTCTTTGGGCTCTCCAGCTTCCTCCTACAGACAAAACATGCTTGCTTGCCAAACTGGTGACTACAAATTGCCCATGCCTGTGAGTGTAAGCATGAACAGTCTCTCTATGTGGCTCTGTGCCCAGCTGGGAAAAGGTCCAGGATGTACCCCACCTCTTGTCAAATGTCAGCTGGGATAGGCTCGAGCCCCCTGTGACTCCTAAAGGCACAAGCAGTATAGCTAATGTATGGATCAGTTGCAAAAAGGGGTCCAAAGTGTGCCAAAAAAAATAACCCCCAAACCATTACACCACCACCAGCAAGAACTGTTGATACAAGGAAGGATGAAATCATGATCTTAGGCAACAATCAATCAATCTTTAATCGTCCAGTTTTTGTGACAGTTTCTGTTCCTGTAGTTGACAGTAGTGGTACCTGGTGTGGTCTTCTGCCACTTCAGCCCATTTGCTTCAAGATTCAACTTGTTAAACTTTCAGATATGGTCCTCTGCACAACATGGTTGCAACATGTGTTCATTTGGGAATTCTTGCCTTTCTATCATCTTGAACCACTTGGGCAGTTGTCCTCTGACCTCTTGTATCAACAAGGCCCATTGGCCCAGGGAACAGACACTCACTGGATATTTTCTCTTTTTTTCAGACCATTCTCTGTAAAACCCTGAGATGGCTGTGCATGAAAATCCCAGTAGATCAGCAGTTTCTGAAATACTCAGACCAGTTGGTTCGGCAGCAACAACCATGCCACATTCAAAACCTTTTTCCTAATTCTGATGCTGAGTTTCAAGTTCAGGAGGCCGTCTTAACCATGTCAACATGCTTAAATGCACTGAGTTGCTGCCATATGATTGGCTGATTAGCTTTTTCCTTTATAGAGCAGTTGAACAGGTACACCTAATGAAGTTGCAAGAGGGGTCATTTTTGTATAACATCTTTAAAAAGTGTGTTTTGCATAATTTAGGACTTGTAAGTTAAACCAAAATTATGTCATATACACTTCAACAAACAAAATTACAAACATTGTTTTGGTTGAACTCTTACTCCCCTTTAGTAATATTGATTGTTATTGTATTCTGTATCATTGGAAAGCCTGATTAGCCCTAACTTTACAACATCGTACAACTTGTAAGGATGTGCATTTGCGTAATAAGAAACATAGCTAAACCTGTGGGTAGCTCCCAAAAAGTGTGCCAAAATTCCCTCTTCTCCAAGAAGAAAGCCTACAGTTCCTGAGTGAAGCAAGGGTGAGGAAACTGATCTTCTTGTGGGGTTGTCTTTTTGGGATATAACACTTTTAGCTGTGTTACTCATTTGGTGAATGCATACTTACAAGTTGCACCTCATATTAACAGTGACTAATTAGGCTTTCCAACAATTTAAAACATACCAATCAGTGTTAATTTTGACAGCACTTTTTAATTTAGTTTTAGTTATATTCTTTTGCCTAAAATATCGTCATAATTTAGTCATCTAAATTGTTTTAATTTTAGCCTAGTTTTAGTCGACTAAAAGGCATTTTTTATGTTTCCTTGAATTTCTGAAGTCATGTTTTACATTTGGATCCCACCACCATGAAGCTAAGGGTAGCTGTGATTGGATGTCCCTCTTAACTCATCCAACCTTTCCACAAAACCAAAGTAGCTGTGATTGGATATATTCCTAACTTGTCCCTACTTCCTACATGACAAAATAAGGTCTGATTGGATTAAGTCTCTGTCAAACATTTTAGTCTAGTTTTTATCTGTTGATGAAAATGTCAGTTAATTTAGTTTTAGTTTTTGTCCATGTGAACTTGTTTTTATTAGTTATAGTGTAGCTTTTGTCAGGGGAAAAAAAAGGTTTTTGAAGAAAACTATGACAAAAATACTTAGTCAACAAAATTAACACTGATGACCAAATAATAGACCAATCGACGTTTCCAAATTCTTGGAGTAGTACAGTTGCTTCCAAACAAGATTGTGGAAATATGGATATCGTTGGTGTAAATTCAGGGTTTATTTATTGTGTTGTTTTTCATTGTAAAATAATAAATATACAGTCCAAAGCCATCAATAAGCACACTTTTCCTCGGTTGTCCCTGTTTACAGAGGAGCTGTTTGTGTCTGCTGTCTCCTGTTTGTGGGACTGAGGGGGACAGATGGAGGAATCCCTTCCCCATCGCCCACTCTTGCTTCAGTTTTCATCCCCTGGGAGGCTCACATCTCCCTCAACACAGAGGTGTTTTCAAATTAAATACTGTCTAATGAACTGGGAAACCTGCCCCCATCCTGCTCTGTGTGTGAGTGTGTATTTGTGTCAAACAGATCTGCAGCGTGGAGGAGAAAATGAAAGCAAAACTGAGAGAGATTAAAAGAAAGGAGGTATTTGCATTGCAATCTAGTGATCACACAGCCTGTGTGTGGCGTCATGAAGCGTGTGTTCGTTAATTGTATATCTCTGCAGTTCTAATTGCTTTAATTCCCTGTAATTAATCAGTAATTGCAGTGAGGAGACACGCACAGCTTCGCCCTGAACGCAAAAGAACTTTTCAGTATGGAGAACATAAATATAGATGAGAGAAAAGAGAACGGAGATGGTGTGGAAACAGTGACTAAAAGAAAAGATAGAGAGAAGAAAGGATCTCTACTATATTTAGTATGCTCTGAGAGGCCTGAACCATGAAGTATATGGCAGGGTCTCATTTCTCATTAATGTATTCTGATGCGAATGAAAATGAGAGATTATTGGTGAAAGTGGAGCAGTCCCTGCAGACTCTCTGCAGCGCTGCACATAAATCCTCACCACTCAGAGGAAAAAGCTTTTTTTATTGCGGAGACACTTCAAGGATTGTCCACAAAACAGCCACAGTTTAAAAGCAAAAACATTTCACTTACTGTGTGAGATCTTCAGGGTTCACTCGTTTATCTGTCTGTACTTGTGGGAAACATTGATGATGTGAGTCCCAGCGGTGCTGCGGGCATAATCCTGTACGTGAGCATTTTATCAGCCATCAGGGATGGGAATTGATGTTTTATTGATATCAATGCATGTATCAGTTCTGCTCATTGATCCAATTGATCCACCCTCCTTTGTTACTGTTGTTCCTTGACTCTCTCCAATTTGAAACAATAGTAAGTACCTCATTCTTTTAACTTTCAATCATGTTTTAATAATTTGATTCTTCTTTTTTAAAATTTCATTTTTATTGGGTTTTAGGAGTATACATACAAAACCAAAAAAACAAAGACAAGGACAACCTAACCTTGTTTGCAGTGATATTTTCATGGTTAAAAAAGAAAGAAAAGATTGAACTAAGGTCACACAAGATGAGGGTTACATCTCATAGATTCACAGCTCATTTTTCCAGAGATTTGAGAAGTCCTCGGTTTGCTGTCTCAGGGAAAATGACAGTATCTGCATGCAGTGGAGTTCGTTGATTATGGTAGTCCAGTTGTCCTTAGTCGATGGCGGTTGGTGTGTGAATGCTTTTATGCCTGCAACAAGTAAAACTTTGTAAATATATCTATCCTGAGCCATTAGCTTTTCTGAAAATTTATCCAGGTTTATTATAATAAAGGAAGACTCAGCTTGAATTCCGAAGATTCTTCCTATTTCTTTTACGATCCCTTGCATGAATGAATTTTAAGGCAGGCCCAAAAATTGTGAAAATGATCCGCCATTGATTTGTCACATTTTCTCCAACAATCCTTCTGGATTTGTGAATCCTGCTGTTTAAATTTTAATTTTGGAGTCAGAAAATATTTTCAAGAAGAATTCACACATTGGTCTTGAATTAGTAGCCTTGGACTGACATTCTCAAATATGAAACCAGTCTCCAGATATCTCCAGGCCTGATCCCTCCCAATTCTGTTTATAATTTTATTCTTAAATTTGTCCTCAGTGAAAGATCTCAGACAGAATCCCAGCAAGGTATATCGAGAAAACTCCAGATCTTTATGAGTCTGTTGAAACAAATGAAAATGTCTCTGGTGAAGAATCTTACAGACACCATTTTAATCTGCTGAATATTTCTGTAACATTAATTGTTTCATCCATCCTTTATCTATACAGCTTATCCCTTTTGGGGTGGTGGGGGCTGGAGCCTATCCCAGCTGACATTGAGCGGGAGGTGGGTACACCCTGAACTGGTCGCCAGACAATCACAGGGCCACATAGAGACGCAGACAACCACACACTCATTCCGAAGGGCAATTTAGAGTCACCAATCAACCTAATAAGCATGAGTTTGGTCTGTGGGAGGAAGCCAGAGTGCCTATGAATGCACGTGAAGAATATGCAAACCCCACACAGAAAGGCCTTGACCAACTCGCGCTCAAACCAGCAACTACCTGCTGCAGTTGGGGGCTGTGGCATCTCTTGGTTGCTCCGTCATTGCAGGTTTCACTGGGACAGTAAGATCACAGGTTTTCTAAAAGCACTGGCCTGGTTCCTGTGCACATGGTGAGGGTGTGACAGTTGTTTTTTAGGGGGGAGATCCCTGTCCCATGAGTCCACTAGGGAGCTGGAGTGAGAGGAGAATCCCTCCTACTCACCAAACTGTGACAAGGTAATCCCCTCATCTCTCTCTCTCCCTCTCTCTCTCTGTAGCCTCACATCTTACCTCACCCCCCCCCCCCACTCCCCCTCATTAATTCCTAATTAAGACAGCAGCCCTCCCACCCACACACCTCCTCATCGCACATATTGCACATAAATGCTTTTTCTGGTCAGACTTTTAATTTACAAAGGTTTGAGCTGAGGCTAGCAGACTCACTGAACTGTGTAAGTGTGTGTGTGTATCTGTGTGTGTCTGTGTGTGTTTTTGTGCGTACTTGGTGCACGTGTGGGTGTATGCGAATGTTGTATAATGATCGCGTCTCTGTTCCTTTCCCCAACCCCACATGAAAGCAAACCTTTGTCATCCTCGATCGTTTTTTAAATGAGGGTCGCTGGCTGGTCTTCGGTGACCTGCTGCGCCCCTCCCTCCTCTTCTGCCTTCTCTCTGCCCCCCTACACCCCCCCCTCCTCTCATAAATGGCCCCAGCTCCCTCATAACAAGCTGGATTCTCATAGATCTCCATCAATTTGTGTCACACCAGGGATTCCCTGAACAAAGATGCCTTTGCCACATCACCCACAACATCTATGCATTATTAAGGCAAGAAAAACAGCCTGCGTAGAATCTTCCACAGCCTCGGTCACAGAGCTAAGAAGATACAAAGACAGGAGAGAAACAGGAGGATGAATAAGAGACCAACATTATAAATGAAGACGTGGCCATGCATTTCTATATGTTAGTGATTTGACTGTTCTGGCGAATGCTCACTCGATTGCTGGCTGTACTGTCTATGCACGCTCATTTAAGAGATTTCCCAAGATGCATCTCATCCATGAGCAGTCCATATCAGCCTGTGTATGGCAAGGTTCATGCTGATCTCTATATAGCAGCAGCTCAGGCTATTAAAAGGCTATTCTGAGACATTATGACAGTTGAAGAAGAAGCCAGAGAAAAGGCCACTTTACATGCTGGCCAAAAGGCTCCACCCAAATCATATGGCTGAGATGGGAGAACCTCAGGGCACATTAACACGATAACGTTGTCACCAGAAAAGGTTTTTCCTTTGTGTTTTCAAAAGTGCTCTCAGTCACATAGATCTGCGAGAATGACTGAAAATGCAGTAGCGTGCATGCCAAGCCAGTAGATGGTGATGTAAGTTGGAAGTGATGTCTGCGCACTAACACTTTCCGGCAAAGACAAACTTTTCACAAACAACAATGGTGAGTGCGTCTCTGCTGGTCAGAGTATTGACGCAGCAGATCCACATTTTGTTGGAGGAGTGATAACAAGCCAAACACAGTTAGCTGCACACATGTTGCCCAGTAGTCAGCCATAGCTGTTGTTGTTGTTGTTCGTAGGTGTGCGCGTAACCTTTATCTGAAAAAGTACTGCACATGTGCTGCGCGTCCGCATTTTCCCTGAAGATGCTGATTCCTGTTTACATGGGGACGGAAACGAAAATGTATTCAAACCTTTTCACTCTGGACCCCAGTTTCAGGCACTCGGGCACTGCTCTTGGGTAAACAGATGGCACCAATGCAATGAAAACACTCTGATTTCATCTGTTTTCATTGTTGTGTAAACAAGACCTCAATACAACCATGTCAGGCTTAGAACCCGACAGCTCCCCAGGTAGACCAAATCAAATATATCAACCAACAAAGGAAAGTTGTGTGAAATGTTGGAAAATACAACCTGAAATCTGATAAAATGTAAATGTTTTTGGCCCTAAACAGGGAAAACATATTGGTAGATCATCTGAGTGATACAATAGATTTTTCATTTTAAAAAAGGCCTGACAAGGTGCAGATTCAGAGAGCAGAGAATGGCGATAGAGATGGGCTGTCACATAAAGTGCTGGCTCACAGAGAAGGACAGACTTAACCCTGACTAAGATGCATCTCATCCATGAGCAGGCCATGTCTAAAGGCTCCACCTTAATCCCATGTCCCCGATGGGAGACCCTCAGGACAACAAGTGTGACCAAATCAGGAATGATATCTCAACAACCATTCAATTATGCTTAATCAAATTTTTAACCAGTGAAAGAAAGTTATTTACAGTAAATGTTGGGAGATAAAATCCCAAACCAAATAGATTTTAGGGTTTTCTTTTCTCAAACAGGTAGAACAAATTGGCAGATTACCTTAAAAATTCTGACAAAGTACAGATTCAGTGAGCAGAGACTGGGTAAAGAGACGGGCTGTCAGATAAAGAGCTGGCTCCCAGATGGACAGGCTTAGCCCTTACTAAAAAGAAGAAGCCAGAGAAAAGGCCGACTTACATGCTGGTCCAAAGGCTCCACCTTAATCCCGTGACGCAGATGGCAGAGCCTCAGGACAAAAGAAACTCCCAGATCAGGATTAGTATTCCAGAAACCACTAAATAATGCCAAATCAAACAACTGATTTACTTTACTGTTTACTATTATTTATAGTAAATGTTGAGATAAAACCCCAAACCAAGTCATATTTAAAGTTCTTCTGGCCCCAACAGGAAGAACAAATTTGCAGATTACCTTAATGTAGCAGAGAGGCTCTGAGTACAGAGGCTGAAGCTTTGCAGCCTCTCAAAAACAGATCGGCTCCTCCCCATAAATTGGCAGAGCCTACTTAAGGCTTGTCTGTGCCTGGTGGCTGCTGCTTGGTGGCTGCTGCTTGATCTGAGCTGAGGTAGGTAATGTGGCCTGGAAAATGAATTTAGCCAACAGTTTATATGAGTTAAAACCTTTTTAACCAGCAGCCAAAATGTTTGTGTTTTCAGTAGTCTCCTGCAATTGACCTGGTCGTCTTGGTGTCCATTGAACAGAGGTTTCTTAACTTTTAAACACTGTTGAACACATTTTAATAATTCTACTGGAAGTTAAGATTTGCATTTATGTTTTGTAGTGGTGCCCATCGGGATCAGAGACATCTGGGTAGCATGTACCTAAGCAGGTATGAGTAGCTGCATGTTTGCTTGATAGGAAGTGTCTGACACAATTTAATGTTTGTTTTTAAAACTGTGTGGTAATTCCCATTTTCTTTGTATTTGTATTACAGACACCATCAGCTGCTGTTTTGTCTTTAGATTCTGTTTGGCTTGCTTTTGTACTTTGTAAGATTTTATTGAATCATTGAAAATAAAAAGCCACTTTTTAGCTGAACCAACTGGTTTTACAGTTTAACCATTTCTTTTGTGTAACTTTTTCTCTCTCAACCCCTTCAGCGCAGTGGTTTAGGCTATAGGGGGTGGAGGCTAGGCACATTAGTTTGCACCTGTTTGCCGTGTTTGCAGTGAGTTCATGTGTGGTGGGTAAGTGCACTACCGGGACTCCTTCTCTGGTAGACTGCCTCCCTCTCACTCCCCCTTCCCTTTTTGTTTTAATAATTTCACCTAGGAGTGTTTTGTTATTGTGAACACGAATAATTTTGCATAACTTTCGATAATTCCTTCCATAACTTTGGCTTGAAATTCATTGCCAATTATTAATTCCTCTTTCTCTCCACAGACACTTCCAGTTACATAAGTATATTTTGCATTTAAAATTTTAAATAAATCTTGGTTTGTTTTGGAACCACGTCTCTGTCCTGTTTGTAGATTTTCCAACCCGTGTTTGCCTTTCAGGGTTAGAATTTGTTAAAACTCCTTGGGTGAAAGTCCCTGTGTGGTGTCTGGCTTACGTAGCGCAAATCGGTTGTAGGTTTTTTTTTTCTTGCCATCATGATGAAGGGATTCATGGTTGGCTATATGGATTCATGTTGGGTGTTGGATGTATGTATTTGTAAATATATGTATATGTGTATTTTATTTATATATGCGTATATGTGTATCCATAAAATGAAGGGTTTGTCTTCAGCTTGCTCCATTGTAAAGTGTCTTGAGATAACACTTGTTATGAATTGGTGCTATACAAATAAAGATTGATTGATTATAGCCCCTCTTATACTACGTTGCCACATTAAGAAAAGTTCTGTTAAAGAGCTCACTCCCAGACAGAAACTGACCTAGCCCTCAGGACCACAGAATCCCCCAATATGACCAGATCTTTGAGAAAATGTATTCCAAGGTACAGACAGATTGAACAGAAATGGTGCTATGAAGGTAAACGTTCTTACTATATTATCCTCCATCATTGAAATTAAACTAAAAACCCCTTGTTAGTCAGCACTGGCTGTGTCTGGAGACTTTTTATGGAGCCATGTAAGCCCTGCCTCACAGTCAACAAAAACTGATTGTTTTGACCAATTCTTAAGGAAGCGTTTGCAAAACAGGGAACTGAAGGCAGCAACTGTAAATAGTGATCCAACCTGGTTAATCAAGGTGTTCTCCATAATGATCAACATCATTAAAAGTTCAGTGAAGGACCATAATGCCATCTAACCTCCAATAATCTGCTCACCTAACACCTCACCTTCAGCCTAATTTTTGCTGTTTTAATCTTTTTACCTGATCTATACATAGGATCATCTCTGGTTGGCATGATAACAAACTTGACCTCAGACTTTAATTTGGGGTTTAATTAAAGGAAGTCAACATGAAGAAGCTGTTCTGACACAAAAATGGAGAATATGTTGC
The DNA here is from genome assembly GCA_037902135.1 of Cetoscarus ocellatus. Taxonomy (NCBI): domain Eukaryota; kingdom Metazoa; phylum Chordata; class Actinopteri; order Labriformes; family Labridae; genus Cetoscarus; species Cetoscarus ocellatus. The sequence goes on from JBAMNC010001237.1 coordinate 15,673, forward strand.
ATCTATGAATCCCTCATCCTGTATTTACACACTAATGAGTTCCATTTAGCTGCAGCACTGAAGGTCATGAACCACAACATGGGTCCATTTGACCATTAAATCAGTGTGTAAATTCATCTCCAAGCTCTGTGGAGGTCCAGCGCTTATATCAAAACTACATAAAGGACTTAGCAAAATCCAGACCACTATGGACAATGGGGTTTGTGGTTTGGTTTGCATTCAGTTCATCAGCAGGAATGGCAACAAACAGCCCTGGAGGCACGTTTTCTGACATTTTCTTTTTTTTTTTTTTTTTTTTTTTTCTTTAACCAGCATCACAGTTTGTTCAGTGTACCCGGTGGCTTAATTGATCAATGAGTCATTTCACTTTTAGGTTCATCACGCAAATTCAGAGCAAGTGTTCTCTCCAGACACTTTACAAAAGAATTTGTCTACCCAAATTGCTCTGATTTTATTCGCTTCCTAAGTTGGCTTAAGGTCACCTGTTGACACGGTAACCAATTAAACTGCCACACCTTTTGAGCACGGTAGAAAATGCTGCACAAACCGTGTGTTTACAATAATGAAGGTATGTGTGTCATCCATCAGTCATCAGACTGAGCTGATATGATTTCTATTGATTACTGATGAGTATTTTATTATTTCTTTCCCCTGAATTCAGTCCTTCTACAACCCCTGGCAAAAATTATGGAATCACCAGTCTTGGAGGATGTTCATTCAGTTGTTTAATTTTGTAGAAAAAAGGCAGACCACAGACATGACACAAAACTAAAGTCATTTCAAATGGCAACGTCCTTGCTTTAAGAAACACCAAAAGAAATCAAGAAAAAAAATGTGGTAGTCAGTAAAAATTACTTTTTTAGACCAAGCAGAGGGAAAAAAAATATGGAATCACTCAATTCTGAGGAAAAAATTATGGAATCATGAAAAACAAACAAAAGAACACTTCAACACACCACTAGAACTTTGTTGCACCACCTCTGGCTTTTATAACAGCTTGCAGTCTCTGAGGCATGGACTTAATGAGTGACAAACAGTACTCTTCATCAATCTGGCTCCAACTTTTTTGATTGCAGTTGCCAGATCTGCTTTGCAGGTTGGAGCCTTGTCATGGACCATTTTCTTCAACTTCCACCACAGATTTTCAATCGGATTGAGATCCAGACTATTTGCAGGCCATGACATTGACCTTATGTGTCTTTCTTCAAGGAATGTTTTCACAGTTTTTGCTCTATGGCAAGATGCATTATCATCTTGAAAAATGATTTCATCATCCCCAAACATCCTTTCAATTGATGGGATAAGAAAAGTGTCCAAAATGTCCATGTAAACTTGTGCATTTATTGAAGATTTAATGACAGCCATCTCCCCAATGCCTTTACCTGACATGCAGCCCCATATCATCAATGACTGTGGAAATTTGCATGTTTTCTTCAGGAAGTTGTCTTTGTAAATCTCATTGGAACAGCACCAAACAAAAGTTCCAGCATCATCACCTTGCCCAATGCAGATTCGTGATTCATCACTGAATATGACTTTCATCCAGTCATCCACAGTCCAAGATTGCTTTTCCTTAGCCCATTGTAACCTTGTTTTTTTCTGTTTAGGTGTTAATGACGGTTTTCGTTTAGCTTTTCTGTATGTAAATCCCATTTCCTTGAGGCGATTTCTCACAGTTCGGTCACAGACGTTGACTCCAGTTTCCTCCCATTTGTTCCTCATTTGTTTTGCTGTGCATTTTCTGTTTTCAAGACATATTGCCTTAAGTTTTCTGTCTTGACGCTTTGATGTCTTCCTTGGTCTACCAGTACGCTTTCCTTTAACAACCTTCCCATGTTGTTTGTACTTCGTCCAGATTTTAGACACAGCTGACTGTGAACAACCAACATCTTTTGCAACATTGCGTGATGATTTACCCTCTTTAAGGAGTTTGATAACTCTCTCTTTTGTTTCAATTGACATCTCTCGTCTTGGAGCCATGATTCATGTCAATCCACTTGGTGCAACACCTCCAAGGTGTGATCACTCCTTTTTAACTGCAGATTGACGAGCAGATCTAATCTGATACAGGTGGGAAAGGAAATTGACAGGGTGATTCCATAATTTTTTCCTCGGAATTGAGTGATTCCATATTTTTTTCCCTCTGCTTGGTCTAAAAAAGTAATTTTTACTGACTACCACATTTTTTTTCTTGATTTCTTTTGGTGTTTCTTAAAGCAAGAACATTGCCATTTGAAATGACTTTAGTTTTGTGTCATGTCTGTGGTCTGCCTTTTTTCTACAAAATTAAACAACTGAATGAACATCCTCCAAGACTGGTGATTCCATAATTTTTGCCAGGGGTTGTACATCAGGAAGTTGGGCGCTCTCATGTGCCTCGGCTGTCCTCCAGTTACACACATCGTGTAGAGTCAAATATGTTTATAACTTCATCCAGAGCACAGGTGGAAGAGTGCATGAGCATAAGAAGGGCCCCCAACTCACTTAAATACAGACCAGTCTGTAGTTTTTGTCCACAGAGGCAACACATGTCACCACTCTTGGAATAGGGTGGCACAGTGGTGCAGCAAGTAGTGCACGTGCCTCACAAGAAGAAGGCTGCTGGTTCGATCCCCATGTGGGTCAAGACTTCTCTGTGTGGAGTTTGCATATACAGAACAAAAACATGCTCAGTAGGTCGATATGTGACTCCAAATTGTCTTTCGACAATCATTCGCAAGAGTGAATGATTGTCTGTCTCTATGTGGTCCTGTGATCAGCTGGCGACCGGTCCAGGGTGGGTGTGCCCCACCTCTTGCTCAATGTCAGTAGGGCTAAGCTCGAGCCCCTACAACCCCAAAATGGGATAAGTGGTATAGATTTTGATGGATATTCCTGGATTAAACTATGGGATATCTCCACCCTCACACTCACTTCATTAGCAGTGTAAGTTTGGGTAAACTCCCAGGACATATTGTGTTAGTAACCCAGTAAAGGTTAACAATAAGGGTAGGTGATTTTGGTAATATTTATTTGCTATGTTTTATTTTGCACTGTTTTGAGCATAGGTTGCTTCACTTTCTGTATTTGAAACCAACTTTTACTTTGAAGGAAGGAAACAACAAGTATGACGTGAAAGTTAAGCGTCAGGTCATTTCTGTAGAGGCAACACATCGTCTCTTATAGCTGACCTGCTCCAAATTGTTTCAACTTGTCCCCTTGTTGATCTTTGGTCTGAACAGGACTTAAAACCCCTTTCCTCAGATGGTTACAGTCCACTATGAATGACTGGTCTGCTGTTTGGTGACTGGTCATGTTTTCAGCAGCTCTGCATTCTGTCTTCAGCCCACGCCCTGCACCCTGGTAGGTCTATTTGAATGTGCGAGGGGGACGAGCTGTTTAGGGCAGCTACTGCCGCTGTGAACAGGGGTAGAGGGCGAGGTCCCAATGCTGTAGACAAAAAGTGCTAAAATACTCCAATCTGTTACCTTTCTCTGCATCAGGAGAAACAAGTGCTTATAAAAGCAGTGTTACCCAACATTCCTCACCAGAGTATTTACTCAAAAATCAAACCTTCGCCTCATGCTGTGCCCCAAAGATCATCTGTTGTTGGCTTTTCTGCTGATTACCTCCCTTTACTGGCAAACATGCACCTTCCTGAATTCACAGCACACCTTTACCATCAACAGTCGCAGTAATAAGATCAAACTTGCGTGGTGAAACCCAACCTTTGTTTTATCCGATGGAGGCATGAAATGAGATTCTATTAATACCTGCAGCCCAATCGGGCCGGCTGGCTGACTCCCAACGGAGGCAGCGCTGAAAAGGTTAGGTGCGGCAATTATGCAGGTGGAGTTGCAGAGGAGATGGGGGTGAGGAGGAGATGATTCTGCCTTGATCACTGCCTCTGAACAAGGTGTTATCAGCTGCGGCAAACAGAGAGAGGAAGACGAGGGGGAGAGGGAGAGACGAGGGGTGAGGCGGGAGGGAGGGGGGGGTTTGCTGCCAGAACGGCGTTAATGAATCGCCTTGTTTTTTGAAGCGAGGAGTTGCCTTTTCAAAGGAAAGGCAATTAGAGGGGGACTTGTTCTGTGAGCTTGGGCCACTGCAGTGACTTAGTAAAGCTGTCACCTACTGGCCAATCAATGCTGGACGGGAGCAACTGGTGAAGTACGAACACACACTGCGATACAACTCTCAGGAGTTATACGTCCACATATGTGCGCGGCCTTGTTCTGTGCAAACACGCTCTTTAAACACATGTCCCCTCCTCCTCATCACGTCCTAATGACGATGAAATGCAGACATCCATGTTTGAGAGCCTGCCACCGTATAGCTATACATCTAAGTATGTTCGGCACAGGTGACGAGGATAATTGGAGCCCTTCAAATCTCATTATGGTGCCTTGCTCAAAAGAAAAGAGAAAACATGGAGGAAATTTGCCCCCTCTCGCTCCCCAGCCTCCCTCTTTGTCTCTTTGGATTATCTGGCAGCGAAGAAACACCCACCATTAGTTTTCTGCCGCTGCTGACCCCAGTCATTCATTTAATTGGCTGTTAATTGCTATTCTCTCCACAAGACACAATGTATATGCGCGTCTATATTTAGGCTCGCCCCTCGATGGCTCTTCATGCTAAATTACAACTTTCAGCCAGGCGCTGAAGGGCCCCATTGTGGCCTGTCGTTCTCCCCCTCTGTGTCTGACTGACAGGCCTCCCTCCCCTCCCTCTGTCTATCTCCCCTCCTCCTCCTCCTCTTCTTCCTCTTCCTCTTTTCTGTACTGTACAGTCTGACACCTGGATCAGGCTGAGTGTCACTCTGTCCCTCCTGTTGCCGACTGACACAACAGCAGCAACTTCACATCTGTTTCCGGGGACGTTTTCAGACTTCACCCCGTCTACATCAGTCCCCCCGTCAGCTTCTGTCTGCTGTGAGGGAGAGAGGACGTTTTTATTTGGCACATTTTACTACGCGGACAGTGAAAGGGGAACTTTTGACTGCTTAATTTCTCTGCTCCTGTGTTGCTCTCACTTTTTTTTCGTTTCTCTAGAGCAGGGGTGCGCAACTATGGCAACAAAGAGAATCCACATAATGTCATTTTCAGTGACAGCGTTGACTTGTTGGAAGTGAAAAAATAAACTTCCAACTCTCAGAGTATTCTTTCTAAAGGAAGTTTCCCCTTATATAATCTATAATTTTCTTCTGCCTTTTGTATACATATACAATTTTAATAACATACCAATCAGTGGGAAAAAAAAAACACAAAATATGTACTCTCCTTTACAGGTAATTAAAAGTTTTTCTCGACTGTTGTCATTACATTAAATATTTTTACACAGCACTGGAGGGGACGTGGGAAATAAACGGTAAAATGAAAAAAAAAAAAAAAAACTAAAAAAAACAGACTTTTGCAAGCTCTTGTTAAGGTTTGCAAGATCGTGCAAGAGGCTATAACTTTAAATTATTTCTGTAACTAATTTTTTCTCCCATAATCACCCCCAGGGATCGGTAGTTTTACTTTTGCAAATTTCTGTGAGATTTTGCAATAGGCTTTACCTTTTTTTTTTGCCTGTAACTATTCAACTTCTCATTTAATTCCCTTCCAAGGCTCCTAGTTTTAGATTTGCAAGATCTCTCTCCAGAAAAGTCTGTCATTGTTTTATTTTTTACCTGCAACTTTTAATTTACCTGTGTTTTCCTTCCATGTATTTGCAGCTTCAGATCTGCAATATCTTGCAAAGTTTTGCAAAATCTTCAAAAAGTCTGGGCCTTTAATTTTCTCTATAACTATTTTTTTTCTTGTAATTCCCCTCCAGGGCTCCTTTGCGATAGCTTCCCAAGATCCTGCAAATCCTTGCAAGATCTCTTTCCAGGTTTTGCAAGATCTTTGAAAAGTCTGTCCTCATTTTATATTTTTTTTCTACAAATATATTTTTATCCCGTTTTCCCCCCCCATGGCTCTGGGGTTTTAGATTTGCAAGATCCTGCAAAAATCTGTGCATACAACTATTTTTTCTCCCATAATTCCGCTTCATTTCTTTGTAGTTTTAGATTAGCAACATCAAAGTTTTGCAATATTTTGCAAAAGTCTGTACTTTTTATTCCTCTAAAACTCTTTTTGTTCTCCTGTAGTTCTCATCTAGGGCTCTTTAGCTGTTTCCTTCCAGGTTTTGCAAGATCTTTGAAAAGTCGGTCCTTGTTTTATTTTTTCCCTACATCTGTTTTTATCTCCCATAATTCAGAGTTTTGCAAGATCTTACCAAAGTCAGTCTTTTTTAACTTATTTCCTATAGCTGTTTCTTTTCTCCTGTAATTTCCATCCATGGCTCTGTAGTTTTAGATTTGCAAAATCTTTAAAATCTTTGCAAGATCTTTTTCCAGGTTTTGCAAGATCTTTTAAAAGTCTTGCCCTTTAATTTATTTCCTTTAACTGTTTTTTTTCTCAACAGTTTCATTTTTATTTTACAACACATTTAATAATTCACAGTGAGTTGTTTTATGAAAAGAATTGCCTCCATTTTAAACTTAAGTCTCTTGGAAATGTTGATATTCATTGTAGATTTTGTTTTATTCACTGAAATGCAGTTTTTGTTTTTCTAAATTGACTTGAAGGGGTAGGGACATGTTGCCCCCTGGCCTAACCCACCCTTGCTCTAGAGCAGGGGTATCCAAACTACGGCCCGCGGGCCAACTGCGGCCCACCACCTGTTTTTAATTGGCCCGTATCAAAGTCCAAAATATAATGGGCTATGGCCCGCATGTAGTATTTGGGCTTAACTGTATTGTACTTCTTATTTTCAAAACTAGGTGGAACAACTGTCTTGAACAAGGTCACTTTTCCCTCATGCCATATTATTATCCGTCATTTTTAATTTTCCTTTTCTGATTCCAATTAAATGACAGCATTCACATAATTACACACAGTGTCCGAAATACCTGTCAATATTCAGTCAATTTTGTCAATTAGGAAATGACTGACAAATGGATGAACAGGATCAGCATCGCGGAGAGCGCAGCGTGACTACAGCGCACACCCAGGGCGAAAGCTCTGAGCCCTCACAGCGCAGGTCACAACCACTGCTGGTGACAAGGGTCTTATGTTTTTGCACTGACTGTTTATTTGGCACTTCCTCACGTTTTTCTAGTATTTGTGGCTGCTGCAGCTCATCCTGTAAACTCAATAGCGGAGTCAAAATCACTTCCTCTAAATGTAGGTTTATCATTATGTCTCATTCCACAGCCTTCCCAAACCGTCCGTCAGACTGCAGTAACTTGTGTCTTTACCATCTGAATGAGACACACAACACGATCTCTGACACCTGCTTTGTGTGGAAATACTTCAAAATTTTGAAAGACAATGCAAGTTGTTCTCTGAGCTGGAGGGATAAAATTGTTGCGACATTTGGCCAAAGTTTCAAAAACACTGAATTCATTCTTGATCCAAAACACATCAGGGTGAAACACTGCAGCACCTGATGGGTTTACCTTCAGTCTGTGGCAACAAGAGCCGCTCACTGAAGAAAGACGCCAAAATCTCCAGCCTCACACGATGTGAGTGGGAACTTGCTCTAAGATTTTTACTTTTTAATTTTGAGTGATCTGAAATTTAATCAAGCTGATTATTGAACAGTGCAGCGTGCACAGTGGGAGCAGTCTGCTGCGCTCTGCAGCTGCATCTGAACGCGAACGGCATGTAGAATCTCTTTCGGCTTTATATCATGACTTTAAAAACACCAAATGATTTGATTCAACAAAATTTGTTAGGTTACAATGTTATGAATTGTACAATATCACTTCCATGAGCCTATTTCTTCATGACTCCTCAATGTTACGTCTTTCTTCTGTTTTGCACACACATGGTTAATTTGCATACACGCACAGGACTGGCTGGCTCCGCTTGGCAAAACAATATCTGTTAATACATTTTATGAATTCTGAATATTGGACATGGTGAGCCTCAAGCCTATCACAGCTGTCATTGGGTGAGATACAGGGTACACCCTGAACCGGTGGCCAGTTGATCCCAGGGCCACAGTTAATTAAAGCTGATGTCAATTTTTTGATAAACATTAGTTGGTGTGTTAACAAGCCCAATTATTTATTTGTCTAACAATCTTGACATATCCACATCTGCTATTTCTCTTCTTGTCTCTCCCTTCATACAGGACAATGAAGGGGAATCAGTATCTTAAGAACCAATCTGAGGCTGAGAGAATGACCTGCCAACCTTTTTGTAAAAAAGAAATGAAAATTTACTAATTTACATAATTTACATGTATTTGATTGATTTTACCAACATAAGTGCATTAGAAGTGAGGCAGAACACCTGACGTCTAGTGAGTGGCACAGTCATTCGTATATTTTTCTGTATGTGGCCCTCAGGAAAAAAAGTTTGGACACCCCTGCTCTAGAGTATCAGTATCAGTGTCTTCTGTCAATCTGGGGCACTTTTATTCTTTTTGAGGCCCAAAGTAGAGCCTTGTAAGACCCTGACCCTCAATTTCAATATAGTCTGCCAGTGTAGCACTTCATATTCGCTGAACACTCTGCAGGACAACACCCCCAACATATCAGATGTCTCCACATCTTTCGCCTGGATCCTTCTCCACCTCGTACCAGCCTGAAGTGTTCACTAGAGGAACTATTGCTTCTGGCACTCCTGCATAGGCGTCATTTTTCAGCTCCTGAGGTTGCTACTCTTAAAAAAAAGGCCCTCTAAATGTGGACTTCCTGCCACTATAATGGCAATCCCAGAATGCTTTGTATGTGGCTCATAGTGCAAACCAGAAAATCCCTTTTAATGTTTTGTCTTTCAAAGTTTTTTTTTCCATGAGACAGAAACAACGTGTTTCCTCTGTTTTTATTGACGAGGTCCTCAATTTAACAACAGTTTTTGATGAAGGTGGGTTGGGATGTTTGGTCTTGACTCATCAGCAGTTGTTTGGGCCCTGGAGGTTGAATTTGACATACTGTACCTTTAATTTCTGAAGCAATACTTGATGTATGTCCAGCAGTTGATTCTCTTGACTTCTTGATACGCCTCCCTCTGCCTTGAGTTAAAACCACCTAGAAAAGCAAAGTTTCATTCTTAAATTCACTGTGTTTGTTTTACTTATTTTTGCTCCTCGCTGTCCCTGCACGTCCACTTTAGCTGCAGAGCCTACCAGCTGTGCCTGAGTCATCTAAGGTTTCAACACACACACACACAGCAGAAATGTTTGTGACACAGATGTGAGTTTGATGGATGACACGGGGCAGCTGCTGACGTCACCCGGTGGAAATCCCGGATTACTCAGACCCTCCTCCTCTTATCTGTCCCTCTGTCCCCGCGGTCCACGTCTCCTCTTTCTCCTCTTGTGTTTTCGTCTCCGCAGCAGAAAGTGCAGAGCTGCCGTTTGTCAGTGTTAGATGAAGAAAGGGGGAGAGGGGGACCTGTAGAGTGAGGGGAGAGGAGAGGGGGGCTCTAGCTGCTGATTTATGGCCTTGACTTTTCATTTGTAATACCCTGATTATCTCTGGGGAGCCGGGTGGGAGGATGGTGGTGGGTGTGTGGGGAAGGGGGGGGGCTCTGTGAAGCTTAATAATGTGTACGTGCCCACAACAGAGGGAGGGGGAAATAAAGCAACCAAAATAACGGCCTGTTAAAATGAATGCCGATCCACAATGGACCAAATATCAGAGAATATTCTTTATCTAAATGGTGACACAGGATATGACACTGTTTTTTCTTGCTATAATCATGAATTTTGACATGACTCTAGTAAAAGTTAGATGATGAAGACACCTGTTTGATATTTACGTTGAAAAGAGACATCCTAGATGATTAATGTTGTCCCCATGTCATTCTTAGTCATCAGAAATAAAGACAATCTCCGACTCGCTACTAATAAAAATTGAAAAAATGGAATAATACATCTATCTATCCAGAATCTATTCCACTTATTCCTTTCGGTGTTGGGGGGTGGGTTAGGGGGTGGGGCCTATCTACCTTCTTGTTGTGAGACACGTGCACTACCTGCTGTGCCACCATGCTGCCCAAATGTTATGTTTCTTGCTAGTTTTTTTAAAATGTTGAACGCCATTTGTATTAAATTGATAAAGTTTCCATTTCTTTATCATCACTCATGTTAAAAGCATAAAGACTGAGACCCCAAAGACCATCGTACGCCTGATGCAAAGTGTTTTGGCGTGCATTTCCTTTAACTTTTTCAAATCACTACGACACTTCTCCAGGCTTGCATGTCTCTGCACAATGCTTCAAATATGCTTCCAATTGGTGAGGACACACGCCATTGTTCTGACTGAAACTGCGTTAAGGATGGGACACTACGCTGTCAGATTACCTGGATATTGGGGATTGAAATTGCTTTATTTGATGAATAAAAAGATGATGTATGTGATGAGATAAATCTCTGTCCCTGATTTGCATTTTTTAATTTTCATACCTACTCCATTCGACATTTGCATATGAAAGCCATTCTTGAAAAAAGAAGGAAATTCTGTTAATTTTTGAGAAAAAAATAACAGAATTTTTAAGATTGTAAAATTGTGGAAAATGTGAAACCAAACTCTTACTAATGTGATTCAGTCAAGTTAGTAAAGTCTTATATTTTGACCTTATAAATAATATTAATATAAATAATATTTTCATCTTTTATCTGCCCAACAAACCATATCACTTCAACTTATGCTGGAGTCAGACTACATGATTTATGCAAAACTGTGGCTTGGCCAGATGGTCTAAGGGATTTGGATCTGTTGGTTGTGAAAAAAAAAGGTTGTTTCATCAGTTTTTGTGAAGTAAATTTGTGCTTTTGACAAAAATATTAGTTCTTATATGGGTATCTGTGATAATGAGTTCAGAAATACCATATCAGCAAAAACTAATCAATCAATCAGTCAACCAATCTTTATGTGTAAAGCACCAATTCATATCAAGTGTTATCTCAAGACACTTTACAATAAAGCAGGCTGAAGACACACTCTTCAATTCATGGATACAAATATAGACATACACAGACAAAGGACTGAAAATAAGAATTTAAGGTAGTGATGGACTCACGGACGCCCGGACCATAAATCTGTCCCCATTATATTTGTCTCCATTGAGTATAAATTTTTCAAGAAGGACCTAATGTCTTTATAGCGCTGAAGATAGTTACTATGGATGTATAATCAACCATGGATAGGGAGATCATGCCAATGTCTACATTGACAACTGTAGTGATTATGAACTGGAATGGGGCTAAAGAAATGGATATATTTGTTATATCTAAAATTGTAGTTACTGAGGCGTCGTAACGCCGCAGCAGCAGGCAGTCTACACCAAGGATTTCAGGCCACCTACAAGACAATAGTCAGAGATGAGTACAGGAGAAAACAAAAAGGAGCAAAGGCATATATAGAGATAGGATGGAGAGAGAGATCTCAGATTACCATGTCCCGGGCCCAGCCAAGACTGTTGTCTGGCCTGTATGAGAGGCCAATACCAAAATAAAAAATCAATAAACTTCTCCTACGGGTGATGTGTATAGTCCTCCGTCGTGGTGTGTCTGTATCATTGACATTGGCATCTGGGGAATTAGCCCCGAACAGTTTTTGCAGTAGCCCCGGATATTTCCATTTCAGAAATATAATAGAACCGTACATTTGACTGAGCCACTAAAGACGCTGTAGTTTCCCATCTTCAGTGAATGCAACACATGATGACGTATGACGCTTAGACCAATCAGAGAGAGGAGTTGCGTGAAGCTTCCGTGTTTTGAAAACTCGGCTGAGGCTCGAGTCTCCTGGGAGCCGCCACCAGAAACAGGTAAATTAATACTTTAAACTCAGTCTATTCCTTCAAAATTATGTGACATGAAGCGTTGGTGAGCGCGGGGCTGCGGGACAGCCCTCCCTTGGGATAGATGCTTTTGGGCGCGGTGAAAATCCTTGAAGATCGGTGAGCCGGTGAGCGGAAAGACAGCGCAGGGACAGTGAGGGATCATCAGGCACTATGTGTGTTTTTATAATTCAGGCGGTGTCTTGTTGGCTCATGTGAACGGTTTTACTGAACACAACGATTAAAAAATGACGAGTCAGCCTTTTGGTTAATTAAAACTCAACATTCCTGTTCAGTGCAGCTCTTTTTTTCCACTTAACTTTTCTAAATGATGAATTCGTCCTGAGGTATCCTGCATCACTTATTCTTCATGATATAAGAGCAATCTGTAAAGAATCAAGCTCCCAATGCAGTCTACTTCTGCAGTGGTTCTCAACCTGTGGGTTGAGGCCCAAAAGGGGGTCTCAGAGCTGTTTTTTTAGTGGACGGCTTATCAGGTAAATCAGGTAAAAATGTGGCAAATTTGTCTTCAGTGTTCAGAGGCCCTAAGAGGAAAAACATCCATACATTTTATTTTACTCTGTTGTGCTGTGTCAAGTACATTTTAATTGTTCTCTCTGGATCTCGACGTATCTTGTCATCTTAGCTTAGATATCAGGGTTTTTCTGTGATAAACTTTTGACTTGAGATTTCCAGAAAATTAATGTTGAAATGTTACGATGAGAAACACTATAAGATTAATGACTGTTATTTAAGGTTTCTAACATTTTTTTCTCCAGTCTCTTCACAAAAGTAATATATTTTCTTCCATCTGAGGTCCAAACTGCCACATTTTTTCACTTAACAACTTAAAGTGGTTGATCTTTTTAAGCTCATGATGACTGTTAAGATGGTGATTGTTTCTCAGGATAGAGCTGTAAGAGCCATCACTTCACTGTATGTTTTATCTAAAAAGTGCCAAATATCAATGTTTCCTTCCAATCCCCAAATTAACTAATGCTAAAACCTTTTATACATTTCCAAAAAGGACATAGTCACCACCAGAATTTACATTGTTTGAAAAATCTGTCATCATACTGGACATCAGTGATCATCATCTGGTGGCCTTGAGGCTGCATCAGACCCTCCACAGCTTCCTAACTGGCCCCCACAATATTATCAAATTAAAAAATGTGAGGGGGGAATTAATTGTAGTTTGAAAAGTACATTTTTTTTTCATTGATTCCCTATAGCTGTAAGTGCAACCCCTGAAACTATTGGGTCTGTTTTACAGAAATCCACCTGTCAGTCAATATGCAACAAGGAAAATGAGCATCTTTAATACCACTTTCACACTAAAATTAGCAGGGTCAATGCAGGTTTTTTCAACACGGGTTAACCTGCTAACAATCAGCAAGTGACTCCTTTACCACTGCCAGCAGACCCGGGTCTAAACGGAAGCAGATGAGCTACGTTGCTGTTTTTTTCCTTCTGGCGCATCAAGCTGATGTCATCATGTTGATGACATCATCAGCGTGAAAAACACAACCACGTAAACAATGGGTAGGAGCATGGAAGACGTTGACACGGTTTTCTGTTCTTCGTAATTTTGTTCCTCTTTAGAAATGTAAAAACTCGGCGCAGATGATACAAAGGCGGATGGAATTTGTTGCTGAGACAGCAAAAAGAGTCATGTAAGTTACAGACGGAGGGGACGGGCGCCATATTATACCGTGGGCATGCTACGACAACGTCATCCGTAAATTAGAGGGTTGACAGGGGTGTGATGTTCCAACTGAAGCCGATCAGAGGCGAGCTGATAAAAACCCGTGTCGCTTGCAGGTCAGATAAATCACATATCAACACTTCCTCTGGAGGCTAAGGTAATAATCTGTAAAGGTTAAGTGATTCTGGTCAGTCGTACTCTGTGTTTGCAGCCCGTGTTGCTTGCAGGGTCGGTCAACCTGGGTTGAAAGAGAAGCAGCCAAGATAGACTTGAAAAAGACTCGAAAGGACTCGAAACTCCAACTGTAGGACTTTGGGCTTGACTAGAAACTTGCCTGTCTTGACCTGAGACTTGACTTGGGACTTGAGGCAGTGTCTTCAGACTGACTTGTGACTTGCATAACAATGACTTGCTCCCACTTCTGGCTACAGGTAATATATCACTAGAAGAATTAGAGCTTGCTGAAAGAGGCATCGTGTCATTGAAGCATAATGTTAGCTAACACAGCAGGAGAGGTGACGCAGCTATCTTAACAAGCCTCCGGTGGAAGTTAATTGTTAAGACATTTCATGACACAAGTTGTCAGTCTCAATTCTCATATATCATAATGTGACTAAGTATAGATAGATACTTTATCATACATTTATACTGTCCTGTAATTCTGCGTGATTTTCTCTCAAAATGCATCAGATTGATGCTTTTAATATGAAATATGCAACATTTTCTTATGGGGGAGCATGCCCCCCGGACCCTCCTAGAGGGGTCGTGTCCTTCTTACCTTTTTCACCTCTGATCCGCTTTTATGCCTGCATGTTGCAGTATTTGCCAGCAGACAAGCCACCACAATTCCCAAAGAAAGCATAGAGATCGAGCTTTTTTCTCGGATAGGATTCCAGACTTTCCTTTTGGGGTCCGGGATCAGCCCCCAAATGTTCTCAGCCCCAAGAAACGTCCCTGAAAGTAACTGTAACATTAGTTTGACGATGTCTAACTGAAAGTATGTGAATTAAAACATTTGCTAGTAAAAACACCTGTTAAACAAGCACCAACATGTAAAACATTTTTGTTTATCTGTTGTCTGTATGCCGTCTGTAAACCATATTTCACCACTTTAATATGTCAGATTGTGGTAAATGTTGCTGCTGGCTGAGACAGCCAGCCCTGACTCTCACATAAGCAGCCGAGAAAGGAGGAAAGAGACAGGACAGGATGGATAACTGATATTTTCTGCTGTCTGTGTTCTTCATCCTTTTTTAACTTATTCAGTATTGTGATGCCAGGAATATAATTAAAATAACATTTTAGATTTGTTTCTAGTGAGATATTCTTTAGTTGATATTGTGACTTTGTTGTTGTAGACATTATTGTTACTGCTCTAGAAACAACATTTAGTTCTATTTAAAATGTTCAATTGTGATCCCTTTCCAAATTCATTCTTTTTTAAAAATTATATGTATTTGTATTAAGCAGTTATTTAGGAATGAAAAGAAAGAATATTGATAGAGGCCCCGATAAAATCTTAAATTTTCACATCCTTCTCTGTGCCTCCATGACCTCTTAACTGTCCTTCCTTTAAATCTTAACTTACTTTAATAAACTTTCTTGCATGTCTCAGTGAAAGTGCTGGCCCAGGCGAAGCTGGATGATGTTGAAAGACGGTTTGACTTTCTTCAATTCCATGAAAAGGGTGTTTAAGTTTACTTGTAGCTTGGCTTAAGAAAAAGGTTTCTAATAGACCCACATTCTTTAAAAACCTCTTTCTGTACACTCTGATTTCTTTACATTCCTCTAGCAGACTTCTTTATAAATGGGGGTAATTTGCTTAACATGTGTGCCTCCTAGAATGTAAAGCATGGTATACACGAGAACAGTCGGCTGAAAAATAGAAGTCAATCATCAGCTTTAAAATTTGGACTTAAGAGGTAGTTGGACTAAATGTATAAAATTGTATAGGTCTTTCTAATGGTTTTACAGCAGTGGATGAATCCACCTAACTTGAACAGTCATTTGTTGTGAGGCAAAAGACACTGCAGACTTTAAAAGAACATAAAGCACATTTTTATCCTACTGTTTTCCAGTCATTGGGAGATTTTGCCTGCCACCTGATGCAAACATTATATACAAGGATGCAACAGGGACAGAAGTTGA
Organism: Cetoscarus ocellatus; assembly: GCA_037902135.1. NCBI lineage: Eukaryota > Metazoa > Chordata > Actinopteri > Labriformes > Labridae > Cetoscarus > Cetoscarus ocellatus. Next base: position 31,330 of record JBAMNC010001237.1, read on the forward strand.
TGTGGAAATATTCAGTGACCTAGTAGAACAAGGCAATGAGGTGCTGACGGTGTTCTCCAGTCAGGGTGAGATATAAAATCAGTTATAAACAAGCACTCTACACCTTACTGAATAAAATTATCTAACAAGAAAAGCACTCAGAGAGTGCAGACCTCCGCCAAGCAGCTTCGGTCCACTTTGGTGAAAATGGTCCTATCAGGCAATGTTAAAGAATCCTTTAAAAAATTCCTGGATCCAGACGGTGATCCGGATCACCCCCAAAATTTAATCAGTTCTTCCATATCCCATTCCCAAGGAATTCCTGAAAATTTCATCCAAATCCGTTCAGAACTTTTCAAGTTATTTTGAACACAAACAGACGGATAAACGCCGGCAAAAACATAACCTCCTTGGCGGAGCAATAAATTTATCTGTTCCTTTAGAATTTTTCAGACTGCCCCTTGTCCTCCGCTTCAGAGATCTCTGACTCAAGCTCCAACACAAGCGGAACTATAATCTTAGATTCGATCCCTTCCAAAAGACAGCAAACTGAGAATAAACACGATGCAACATCAGCTATAAACAGGTTATAACAAAGCTTGATTCTCATGAGTTTCCTAACACATTGGAACAGTTTCAGTCCGAGTCTCCAGAAAAAGCTGTTTATCACCATATTTTGCTTTCTCATGTTTTTGTTTTTTATTAGTTGATTGAAGCTGTGCTAAGAGGCAAGACCGGTGGTGAAGAAGTACTTCAGGAGTACCAATCAACAGAAACCCTAACAGATACCACAAGAAGACAAATGGTCAACATACTGGTGGCTCACATGATTGATAGTCATGGGTATGTGTGTTTTCATATTGTTTTTATTTGTGCTAAATAACAGCATGACCGTTACATAAATCTAGACTAATAATTTGATATCTCCTGTCAGAAACCTGCCCACTAAAGCAGTCAGGGAGGAATATTTATAACAATCAACATTTACAACAGTCATCTATATAATAATTGCACTGTTACTGTACTGTAAATAACTCCTGTTACCCATCACACTGTCACCTTAATATCACTGTCACTTATAGTGATAACATCTTCATACATGTATATACCGGAATCCAACTTCGTCTTGTTTGTCTGATGCGCCCCTGTCCCTACAGTGGCCTTGACATGTTGTAAATTGAAATGGTCCCTGTCCCGGGATTGAGTTCAAGGCACACTGTGTTGCACTGATGGGTCAAACAGCCTCATTATGTTGACAGTTTTAAAAAAATTTTTTTTTTTTTTTTTTTTTTTAGTCCTTTTGTGCTGCTATTTGAACCTATTGATCTTATTATTTGTCACTCTTTGGTCTGTCTTAAATTATGTGTAACTCTTTTGAACCCAATGCATGCTACTTCCCGTGTACTTGCCCTGTACTGCTGCAATACCTGAATTTACCCTCTGGGGATCAATAAAGGATTATCTTATCTTATCTTATCTTAATGTGCTCTTGGGATAGTGACACCCTTCTCTCAAGGATCCATATACCAAGAAAGGCTATGTAATTTTCATTATTATTGTTTACATGACTATTTTCATGTCATTCTTGCATGTTCATTTATTTCAATAATTGCATGTTTTGACCTGAAGCTATGTACATAACACTGACATATGAATTCTTTAAGATTTCTCATGAACTAAGTATGACAATGCATTTAATCTTTTTCATTTCAGGAACACTTCTATGATGCTGCTAGCAGCACAGGATACATTTCTTGGCGTCTGAAAACGGTCCAAAGGAAATTCGTAGAGGATCTGAAGTGTCACCAAGTAGCCCTTTGGACTTTTCTTCAGGAGGCCCAAAGTTCCAAAGGATTGTCAATGTTGAAAGGCAGCTTGATGGGGATGCTTGTCAAGAGGCAGTATCTTTACTCAACCATACCACAGACAATTCCCTGATTCTCCAGAAGATGAGAGAGACATTTCAGCGCTGCCAGAAGCTTGCTAATGACCCAGGTAGAAGTGCTGATATCCTCTACATCTTCCCAAGATTCCTGGATACAAAAGGATTGGTAAGTTTGGAATGAGATGTTTGGAACAGCCTGACTTTTGAAAGTATTTCCTTTAGTGGTAGTTAAATATATTCTTTCTTAAAGGTGGAACAAGACTTCATTCTCCTATTTGATGATGAGACATCCTCCAGGCTGCTTCAGAAATGGGATTCTTCAAGCCAAACATCATAAAGGAGGCTAAGCGACTTACTTCAACACCAGAGTTGCGTCGCTTGTTGGAGTCAGCAGAATGTCCCCCAGGAAGTGATCTTGATGAGGCAACAAGTGAGTTTTATTTGTTTTTCTTGTTCCAAAGTATTAGCTATAATTCCAGGTAGAATTGCTTAATTCATTATTTTTGTGAGTATGTGATTAAAATTAGAAAATGATAAAAGGTTTTAACTAGATTAATTTGTTTAGTTTATGTATCTCTGAAAGTATACCTGGTTTTTGAAATAAATATGGACAATAGATGGATGGAATTTTAAAAGTCTTCAGTTAATTCTTGTGACTCTTTTTCCTCAGCCTACGACCACGAAATGGCCTCCCTGCTGTTGCTCATACATCTCCTTCCACCCCCACCAGAAGGACCAAAGTCTCCAAAATTATTGCATGTGATGCTGTTGAGAGACTTGTAGTCTTTCATAAGGTAATTAAATTATTAAAGTGATGATAATTATTTGTCACGTGTCACCTTCTTAGCCACATGTGAAAATGAGGTTAGTTAAAAAGTGGATGAAACTTAACTTAAGTCTTAATATGCATCTTGCACTAGAGGGTGAGAAGATGTTTGAATAATGACTGTTATAATGTAGTATTCTCTGTGGCAGCACAATATTCTGATGTCTGATGTTCAGTGTCCTTATCTCAACTTTAGTCATGCTGCAGTACGGAGGAGCATCTCCGCAACCAGCTGGGTCGGCAGCCATAGCTCCTCGCTGTTGGCCATCAGAAGAGCAAGATCGACTGCTTCTACATCACCATGGATAAGCATCGCATCCCATGCCAGGCAAACCGCTCCCTTGGGGCATTTGATGAACTTTTCAAAGCACATTTTGTGTTCAATTTGTCTTATGATGCTGCATTGGTGAGTTTTTACACATCCCTGCAAACAACAGTGTACAACATTGATGTGGGCAAAATGGAGGAGTCACCCAAAGTTTGAGACTTGAGAGCCAGACTGCTTAACCAGCCAGTAGCACTCACAGCATCTGAGTGAGAGGTTAAAGCAATGTTGACCTGTTTCATGTGTCAGAAACTGTACCCCAGCAGCCAGCAGTTGATTTCACACTTGAGAGTTGAACATGGTTACTATCCTGGACCTAAATTTTAATTGTTTTGTTCTCAGCAAGGCTGTAGGCATCAGTTCTTAACATATGCAGGTTTTTGAAAGCACCTTAACAGTCTTCATAGCAATGTTCAGCAAATTGCTCCAGTTTCAACTGTTGCTTGTTCCTCTGGTGAGCCAGCTGCATCTTCATCTCAGGCTCATGCTTTGGAAGACCAATTCAATGCCCCATATCAATGTAGCTCTTCCGGTGTTTGTTCTGAGGGCAATGACTCAGGACTTCATAAAGATCCAACCAAAGAAATGTGTGCATCCATTTTGGCCAAATTACAGGGGAGTGGGATTTCTAACAGTTTGGTATCCTCAATTGTACGAGATTTGGAGGACCTAACAAGTGAGCTTCGCTCACAAGCAAAGCATACTGCTATTTCTTCTTTACCTGTAACTGACCTCAACATATCTGTGATTAATGAATCGTTTGAAATTTTTGAAAACCCTTTCACAAATCTGAATACAGAATGGAAAAGAAATAAATATTATAATACGTATTTAAAATGGGGAGTGGTTGACCCAATTGAAATAACACTTGGAGTGAGACATGACAACAGGCGAAATCAGATATCCAGAACTAATGATCAAGTACCTTTATATATGTGCCGATTTTAGAAACACTTAAGTTTATGTGCAGAAATCCAGACATTTGCATTCTCTTAAAGAGAGAGTGTAGATCAGAGCCTGACACTTACACTGACTTTTTTGATGGAAATTATTTTAAAACCCACCCTTTGTTTACAGCAAAAAGGCATGCGTTACAAATTCAACTACACTATGATGATTTTGAGACAGCAAATCCCCTTGGCTCCAACAGTGGAATTCACAAAATTGGCTGTATCTATTTTGTTGTAAGAAACTTGCCCCCTAAATTTAATCCAGTTTTTAATAACATTCATTTGGTATCACTTTTTCACACACAAGATCTCCAAAAGTATGGTTTTGATGTTATACTGGAACCGTTGATTAATGATATAAAAATACTGGAAAACCATGGGCTAAGTCTCCAATTTTCTGATGAGCAGGTATATGGTACAACCTCACAGATCACTGGAGATAATCTAGGGATACACACAATTCTTGGTTTTAATGAGTCATTCAGTAGTTGTCAGTTTTGCCGCCTTTGTTTGATTGAGAAGAATGATTCTCAAATGGTATACAGTGCGGATGATCCTAAAGTGGTAGTTCGCGTAAAAGATGTGTTTGAAATGCATTGCCAGTCTCTCTAGGAAAACCCACAATTGAAGTCACTATATGGTTTGAAAAAAAATTCCATGCTTAATTCACTGAAGTATTTCCATGTTTGCAATAACTACTCATTTGATATTATGCATGACCTTCTTGAGGGTGTAGGTCAGTATGAGATCAAACTGCTTTTTGGACATCTCACACAATACTTTATTTCAGAGCAGGACTTGCTTTCCAGGATTTATGGATTTTTCGAAAAAAAAAAAAAAAACGGCCCACCAAGATTATTTTGGAGAGTGCTGGCAATGGCATTGGTTTAAATTCTATTCAAACACTGTGTCTTGTGAAAAACATCCCTGTGTTGTTTGGTGACATTACTCCTTCAGGAAACAAAAACTGGCATTTGTTATTGTTGTTACTTCGAATAATGAACATAGTTTTTTCACCTTCTCTCACTCTAGGTATGACAATATATTTAAAGCATTTGATTGTTGACCTCCACAAACTATTCAAGGACTTGTATCCCCATAGAAACTTGATACCCAAGAATCATTTTATGATCCATTACCCGTCTTCTACAAGGAGAATTGGCCCCTTATTATATGTGGAGTATGAGGTTTGAAGCCAAACACAAGGTGTTTAAAGATTATTTTAAAAATTTCTAAAACATAACCAAATCACTTGCTAAAAAGCACCAGATGGCCATTGTTTATCACTGGGAAACTTTCAACCTTAAACAGAATGAATATGGGCTGATTAAACCTTTCTCTCTGAGATGTGAATGTGGTCAACAATGAAGTGCTTGAAATGATATTGTCAAAAGATATTTTCTCAACAAGTTGGGCTAAAGTTGATGTTATAGAATATAAAGTTGGACTTGTTGTTCGCAGTGCAATGGAAGAAGACATGTCAGTCTTTTGTCAAATAAGTGATATACTTTTGGTTGAAGATCAAATTTTTTGGTTGACAAACAAGCTATTCACAGATAATTGGATGACCATCATCACGCATTCAGAGTTCACAAAGTGAGGAAAGATTTCTGATAAAAATGCCTGAGCTTAAATTTTACAAACCATTTGATATTTGTACATTTTACCTTCATTCATTATATTTTAGGTCAACTGTATAAATGACTGTGATGGTGAAATGGCAAAAATAAATGATTGTTTGAAAATATTTATGTTTATTGGAATTAATTTTTATAATTACGTTTAACATTATTTCAGTGTAATAGATTTACACCTCCGGGAGTTAAAGTAACACTACCTAAACAGTAAAAAGAAAGTAACTCAGATCAGTGTTATTTGTCATATCTCCCAGTGTTACTTTAACTCTGTTTTGTGAGTTCAAGGAAGAACTCTGGCATAGTGTTAAATATTTAACTATTTTGAAAGTGTTAATTTAACTCTGGAGAGTGTGGAGCTATATAAACCCTGAAAAAGTGTTAAAATCAACTCTGTAAGAGCTAATTCAGCACTGGACTTTTTGCTGTGTAGGACTTTTTGTCCATTTCAGACCCTGACAAAAAAAAATAAGAACATGCTGGTGCAGAAGATTTGTTCATATGTCACCAAAAATGAGTTATATGCCTTTTCCATCAGGTCAGGTGTTTGAAAAAACAACATGCTAACATATGACTTTTTTTCAATTTCGTACCCCAGAAAACAATATGGTAAGAATTGACTTTTTGGGACCCTTTGATTCTGGAGAACATACTGGTGCAGAAGGTTTGGTCATTTTTCACCCCATGAAGGAGATATATGCCTTTTTCCATCAGATCAGATGTTTGAGAAAAACAACATGCTAACATGTGACTTTTTGTGCATTTCAGACCCTGAAAAAAACATGATAAAAAGTGACTTTTTGGAATCTTACATTCAGGAGAACATGCTGGTGCAGGTTTGGTCATTTTTCACCTAAAAAATGAGTTAAAAGTTGTGTTCTATCAGGTCAGATGTTTGAAAAAAACAACATGCTAAAATATGACTTTTTCTCCATTTCGGACCCTGGAAAAAAATGTGCTAAAAAATGACTTTTTGGGACCGTTTCATTCAGGAGAACATGCTGGTTCAGAAGGTTTGGTCATAATTCACCTAAAAAATGAGTTATATGCCATTTACATCAGGTCAGGTGTTTGAAAAAAACAACATGCTATCACATGACTTTTTTTCCATTTCGGACCCTGAAACAAAACATGATGAAAAGTGACTTGTTGGGACGTTTTCAGGCAGACGTACAAGCTGATGCAGAAGGTTTGGTCATTTTTCGCCTAAAAAATGAGTTATTCCAGGGTTCCCACGTGTCCTGGAAAACCTGGAAAATCTGGAAAATGATTGACCAATTTTCCAGTCATGGAAAACATATGGAAAATGAGGAAAAAAGTCAAATGTCCTGGAAAAGCTTGAATTGTCCTGGAAAATTATTTAGCTTCCTTCTATCTTGTTAGTGAACAAAATTCAAACATAGAAAATAAAGTAAAAATCTAGATAAAATAATGCAAGTTAAGAAATAAAATATAAAAACTCAAAACAATGGTGACAAAAAGAAATAATACAAAATGGCAAAATAAAATTTAAGCTAACTAAACAGTAAATCAGCAAAATATGCTTATGAAAAAGCTGAGTAAATAAAGATAAACCAATAAGGTTAAACCATAAATTTATGATAGTGAGACACTACATACAAGTCGGACTAAAAAGATAGCTAGCAGACAATGTTCATGCCCAAGAGTTGGAAATAAATAAATTTTAAGTTCAATATGATACGGTGGAGCTACCTAGAGACACTGGTCATCACTCTTTTATCTTGTTTTTTTAACAAGGATAGATTAACCTAAGAATTGCCCACACCAATATTGTAACGGGGGAAACGTCCTGGAAAAAGTTCTGAAAAAGTCCTGGAAAATGATTTCTAGAAAAGAGTGGGAACCCTGTATTCGCCTTGTTCCATCCAGTCAGATTTTTGTAAAAAACAACCTGCTAACAAATGACTTTTTTTCCATTTTGGACCCTGGAAAAAAAAATGCCAAAAAGGGACTTGTTGAGACCTTTTCAGGCAGGAGAACATGTTGGTGCAGAAGGTTTGGTCATGTTTTCACCTAAAAAATGAATTATATGCCTTTTCCATAACGTCAGGTGTTTGAAAAAAAAAAAAAAACAGGCTAACAAATGACTTTTTCTCCATTTCAGCCCCGAAAAAGACATGATAAAAAGTGACTCATTGGGACATTTTCATTCAAAAGAATTTGCTGGTGCAAAGGTTTGGTCATATTTCAACTCTAAAATCCGTTTTGAGCCTTGTTCAATCAGGTCAGGTGTTTGAAAATATATGACGTTTTTTCCATTTCGGACCCAGAAAGAAAACATGATAAAAAATGACTTGTTGGGACATTTTCAGGCAGGCGAACAAGCTGGTACAGAAGGTTTGGTCATATTTCATCCGAGAAATTAGTTATAAGCCTTGTTCTATCAGGTCAGATGTTTTTTAAAAAACAAATGCTAACATATGACTTTTTCTCCATTTCGAACCCTAGAAGAATTGGCTAAAAAGTGACTTTTTGAGACCATTTCACCCCGAAAAACCCTTTTTAGCCTTTTTGGAGAGGGTCAACATTCTGAAAAAGTCGACATGCTAACATATGACTTTGTAGCACCAAATATGTGCTAAAACATGACTTTTTAGGCCTCAAGCAGGCAAGTAAACAGCTAAGTACATGCTTTAGGCCCTTCATGACCTAGAAAAGCACTTTGTAGCCCTTTTGGAGGTCAAAATTTTGAAAAAATAAACATGCTAACATATGACTTATTTTCATTTTTTAACCCCAGCAAAAATTTGCTAAAACATGACTTTTTGGCCTCAAACAGGCAGGAAAACACCCTAGTGTATGTTTTTAGGCCATCTTTCAACAAGAATTGCACTTTTTTCCCCTTTTAGAGGAGGTCAAAATTTTGAAAAAATCCACATGCTAACATGTGATATTTTCATTTTTTAGCCCCACCAAAAATTTGCTAAAACATGACTTTTTAGACCATAAACAGGCAGGAAAACACCATGGTACATGTTTTTAGGCCCTCTTTGACCTAGAAAAGCACTTTTTAGCCCTTTTTGATTTTTCAGCCCCACCAAAAATGTGCTAAAACATGACTTTTTAGGCCTCAAACGGGCAGGAAAACAAAATGGTCCATGTTTTTAGGCCTTCTTTCTGCTAAAATTGCACTTTGTAGCCCTTTTGGAGGAGGTCAAAATTTTGAAAAAATCGACATGCTAACATATGACTTTTTTCATTTGTTAGCCCCACCAAAAATGTGCTAAAACATGACTTTTCAGGCCATAAACAGACAGGAAAACACCATGGTATATGTTTTAGGCCCTTTTTGACCTAGAAAGGCACTTTTTAGCCCTTTTTGATTTTTCAGCCCCACCAAAAATCTGCTAAAACATGACTTTTTAGGCCACAAACAGGCAGGAAAACACCATGATGCATGTTTTTAGGCCCTTTTTGACCTACCAAATGACCTTTTTGGCCTGTTGGAGGAGGTAAAAACTTTGAAAAAATCGACATGCTAACATATGACTTTTTTTCTTTTTGCAGCCCCACCAAAAATGTGCTAAAACATGACTTTTTAGGCCTCAAACAGGCAGGAAAACACCATGGTGCATGTTTTAAAGCTTTCTTTATCCTAGAATTGTACTTTGTAGCCCTTTTGGAGGAGGTCAAAATTTTGAAAAAGTCGACATGCTAACATATGACTTTTTTCATTTTTTAGCCCCACCAAAAATGTGCTACATTATGACTTTTTAGGCCATAAACAGGCAGGAAAACACCATGGTACATGTTTTAAAGCCCTTTTTGACCTAGAACAGCACTTTTTAGCCCTTTTTGATTTTTCAGCCCCACCAAAAATCTGCTAAAACATGACTTTTTAGGCCTCAAACAGGCAGGAAAACACCATGGTGCATGTTTTAAAGCTTTCTTTATCCTAGAATTGTACTTTGTAGCCCTTTTGGACGAGGTCAAAATTATTAAAAAAATCGACATGCTAACATATGACTTTTTTTCATTTGTTAGCCCCACCAAAAATGTGCTAAAACATGACTTTTTAGGCCGTAAACAGGCAGGCGAACACCATGGTACATGTTTTTAGGCCCTTTTTGACCTAGAAAAGCACTTTTTAGCCCTTTTTGATTTTTTAGCCCCACCAAAAATCTGCTAAAACATGACTTTGTAGGCCTCAAACAAGCGGGAAAACACCATGGTGTATGTTTTTAGGCCTTCTTCAGCTAGAATTGCACTTTGTAGCCCTTTTAGAGGAGGTCAAAATTTTGAAAAAATCGACATGCTAACATATGACTTTTTTCATTTTTTAGCCCCACCAAAATGTGCTAAAACATGACTTTTTAGGCCATAAACAGGCAGGAAAACACCCTAGTGCATGTTTTAAAGCCATTTTTGACCTAGAAAAGCACCTTTTAGCCCTTTTTGATTTTTCAGCCCCATCAAAAATCTGCTAAAACATGACTTTTTAGGCCTCAAACAGGCAGGAAAACACCATGGTGCATGTTTTTTGGGCCTTCTTTCAACTAGAATTGCACTTTGTAGCCCTTTTGGAGGAGTTCAAAATTTTGAAATAATCGACATGCTAACATATGACTTTTTTTTCATTTTTTAGCCCCACCAAAAATGTGCTAAAACATGACTTTTAGGCCATAAACAGGCAGGAGAACACCATGGTACGTGTTTTTGGACCGTTTTGACCTTGAAAAGCACTTTTTAGCCCTTTTTGATTTTTCAGCCCCACCAAAAATCTGCTAAAACATGACTTTTTAGGCCTCAAAAAGGCAGGAAAACACCATGGTGCATGTTTTTAGGCCTTCTTTCAGCTAAAATTGCACTTTGTAGCCCTTTTGGAGGAGTTCAAAATTTTGAAAAAATCGACATGCTAACATATGACTTTTTTCATTTTTTAGCCCCACCAAAAATGTGCTAAAACATGACTTTTTGGTCATGGTGGTGTCCAGCAAATGATGTGGGCTTCATTGATAATTGGACATCCTTCTGGGGAAAACCTGGTCTGATAGGAAGAGATGGCATCCATCCTACTTTGGCTGGAGCATCTCTCCTATCTAAAAACATGGCAGAGTCGTACTTATGACCTCTCAGAGATGAGACCATGTTGCAGAGCTGCAGTCCTCCACGCTGCTCTGCGCTTGCTTTAGGACAGTTATCCACCCATTACTGTTATGACAGTTGTGTTCATCACTATGATAACTGCTATGACAGTTGTAGTAGTGATGAATATCATTCTATAGAGACTGTGTCTGTCCCCCGACCCAAATGCCACATAGATGTTAGCACAAAAACAAGTAAAAAAGGTGTCAATCATAGAAATCTGGTTAAAATCAAAACCTCAAATGTAGAAGCTTCAAAACATCAGATAATTAGATGTGGTCTCTTAAATATTAGATCACTGAGATCCAAATCTTTACTAGTGAATGACCTTATATCAGAAAATCACATTGATTTACTCTGTCTAACAGAAACGTGGCTGTGCCAGGAGGAATATGTCAGTTTAAATGAATCCACTCCTCCCAGTCACTCAAATACTCATATACCCCGCGACACAGGCCGTGGTGGTGGTGTAGCAGCTATTTATCATTCTTGTCTCCAAATCAATCAGAGACCAAAGGCTAATTACTCCTCTTTTGAAAGCCTTGTTCTAAATTTATCTCATACTGATTCAAAAACCTGCCAGCCTGTCCTATTTGTGATAATTTACCGTCCTCCAGGCCCTTATTCTGAATTCTTATCAGAATTTTCTGAGTTCGTATCAAACTTGGTTCTTAGCTCTGATAAAATACTTATTGTAGGTGATTTTAATATTCATGTTGACAAAGAAAGTGATAGCCTTAGCTCAGCTTTTATGTCCTTAATAGACTCTGTTGGTTTTATTCAGGCTGTTCGTGAAGCTACTCATCATTTCAATCACACTCTTGATTTAGTTCTAGCATATGGCCTTGATGTTGATAGACTAAAAGTTTTTCCTGAGAATCCTTTATTATCCGATCACTTCTTAGTAACTTTTAGCATCTTCTTAGAGGATTTTGTGTTTTGTAACAAAATTGTGAAGAGTAGAAATCTGTCCAATGGTGCCTTGGCTAAATTTAAAGAAGCGATTCCTGCTGCCTTAAACTCAATAACTTGGCCAACTGATAACTGTGATATTAGCTATAGCCCCTCTCAGCTGGATCAGCTTGTTGACGACTCTGCCAGTCTACTAAGATCCACTTTGGACTCAATTGCGCCACTGAGACAAAAAACTATTAAACGTCAGAGGGCAGCTCCTTGGTTTACTCCTGAAACTCGTGAACTTAAACAAGCATCCCGTAAATTAGAGAGAATATGGCGCTCCAATAAGAGGGAGGAGTCACGTATACTTTGGCGGGAAAGTCACAATAACTACATGACAGCCTTACGACATGCTCGAGCTGCCTACTACTCCTCACTAATTGAAGAAAATAAAAACAACCCTAGGTACCTTTTCAGCACTGTAGCCAGGCTGACACAGAGTCAGAGCTCTGTGGAGACTGTGATTCCTCTAGCTCTTAGCTGTGAGGACTTTATGAGCTTTTTTAATGATAAAATTCTTAAAATTAGAGATAAAATTAGCAACTCCCTGCTTTCACCTGAACCTACCGTACCATTACTTGTAGTCAGACCTGCGTTAGATCATTTTTCTACAATTAGCCTTCAGGAGCTAAATTCTCTTGTCTCCTCCTCCAAACCATCTACCTGCCTTTTAGACCCGATCCCAACTAAACTGTTCAAGGAGGTCTTTCCCCTAGTCTGTCCATCCCTGCTGGAGACAATAAATATATCTCTATCAACAGGCTACATGCCACAGTCTTTTAAAGTAGCTGTAATCAAACCTCTCCTTAAAAAACCTAACCTCGATTCGGGAACATTGGCTAACTACAGGCCTATATCAAACCTTCCATTTACTTCAAAGATCCTGGAGAAAGTAGTGGCTACTCAGCTATGTGACTTCCTTCAAGACAACAGCCTTTTTGAGGACTTTCAGTCAGGATTTAGAGCTCATCACAGCACAGAGACTGCTCTAGTTAAAGTAACTAACGACCTACTCTCAGCTTCAGATGAGGGACTTCTCTCAGTACTTGTTTTATTAGATCTTAGTGCGGCTTTTGACACCATTGATCATGATGTTCTTATACAGAGATTAGAGGTATTACTCGGGTTTACAGGGACTGCCTTAAATTGGTTTAAGTCCTACTTATCTGATAGATACCAGTTTGTACACGTGAACAACAAGTCCTCTGTGTACACTAAAGTAAGTTACGGAGTTCCTCAAGGCTCTGTGCTAGGTCCAATTCTCTTCTCCATTTATATGCTTCCCCTCGGTGATATCATGAGGAAATACTCCGTTAATTTTCATTGCTATGCTGATGATACTCAGCTGTATGTATCGATGAAGCCAGGTGAGACAAATCAGTTATCTAAACTAGATGCGTGTCTAAAGGACATTAGGACATGGATGGCCCAAAATTTTCTTCTCCTTAACTCAGACAAGACAGAGATCATTGTGCTGGGCCCTCGACACCTTAGAGAAACCTTTTCTAATGATTTAACTGCCCTAGATGGCATAAGCCTGACGCCAAGCACAACTGTTAGAAATCTTGGGGTTCTATTCGATCAGGATCTATCCTTTAACTGTCACATAAAGCAAATCTCAAAACAGCCTTTTTCATCTTCGTAACATCGCTAAAATTAGGCCTATCCTGTCCCAGAGCGATGCTGAAAAGCTTGTCCATGCTTTTGTTACCTCTAGACTGGACTACTGTAATTCTCTTCTTTCAGGCTGTCCCAGTAAGTCGCTTAAGACGCTTCAGCTGGTCCAAAATGCTGCAGCACGTGTGCTGACTAGAACTAGGAGAAGAGACCATATTACTCCAGTATTAGCCTCTCTGCACTGGCTTCCCATTAAATATAGAATAGAATTCAAGATTCTTCTTCTCACCTATAAAGCTCTCAGTGGACAGGCACCAGTTTACCTCAAAGAGCTTGTAGTGCCGTACAACCCCTCTAGAACATTACGCTCCCAAAATGCTGGCCTGCTCGTGGTTCCATCAGTCTCTAGAAGTAGTATGGGAGGTAGAGCCTTCAGTTATCAGGCTCCTCTTCTCTGGAACCATTTACCGACCACGGTTCGGGAGGCAGACACCCTCTCTACCTTTAAGGCTAGACTTAAAACATTCCTCTTTGATAAAGCTTTCAGTTAGGGACCAGCTCATAGTCCATAGTTTAGACATATAGTTAAGATGCAATAGGCTTAGACTGCCGGGGGGATCTGGCACATTGGGCTCTATCCCTCTCTCTCTCACACTCTCTCTCCATATCTGCCTCTGCCCCTTTCTGTTTGCTCCTGTACTCGTCTCTGGCTCTTGTCTTTTAGGTTGCCTGGGATCCTTGGTGGAGACTGCCTGCTGCTGTGGAGTCACGAAGCCTCAATAACTACAATTACAGACATAACACATATTTGGCCATCTCACTCCAGTTCATAATCATTATAGCTGTTAATGTTGATATTAACATGATCTTTCTATCCATGGTTGATACATCTATAGTAACTATCTCTAGCTCCACATGGACATGAGATCCCTCCTGAGAATGAGGTGTCACATCTCAAGAGGTCTACCATTAATACATTTATACTTAACGGAGACAAATATGGTAGGGATGCACTTGTGGTCTGGGCACCCATGAGTTCATCACTACCATAAATTCTTACTTCCAGTAAGACTTTTATTGATTATACTTCTATAAAATTTTCACCACAACCACACAGACATGAGGACCCTCCTCTAATAAATTTGTTTGCAGCAGAAACAAATTTGACGACGACAGGTCTATGATTGGTCCATTGATCTGTCACTAGCTTTAGTTCTTACTTTAGTCCGCTTGTCTCCACTTACCTCCCTCCCTTTGCCCACACACCCAACACAGCATCGTGTGGATTTGCTGTTCATCATGAGACTGGGGTCCACATTCAAGATTTCCTGCTGCTTAACAGAAGGTTTTTTCTTGCCGCCATGATGGAGGGATTCATGATTGGCTATATGGATTCATGTTGGGTGTTGGATGTATATATTTGTATATATATGTATATGTGTATTTTTATATGTATATATGTATCTATGCATATATGTGTATCCATAATATGAAGAGCTTTGTGCTCTATTGTAAAGTGTCTTGAGATAACACTTGTTATGAATTGGCGCTATACAAATAAAGATTGATTGATTGATTGATTGATTGACTTTTTAGGCCATAAACAGGCGGGAGAACACCATGGTACATGTTTTTAGGCCCTTTTTGACCTAGAAAAGCACTTTTTAGCCCTTTTTGATTTTTTAGCCCCACCAAAAATCTGCTAAAACATGACTTTTTAGGCCTCAAACAAGCAGGAAAACACCATGGTGTATGTGTTAAGGCTTTCTTTATTCTAGAATTGCACTTTGTAGCCCTTTTGGAGGAAGTCAAAATATTGAAAAAATCGACATGCTAACATATGGCTTTTTTTCTTTTTTTAGCCCCACAAAAAATGTGCTAAAACATGACTTTTTAGGCCATAAACACGCAGAAGAACACCATGGTACATGTTTTTAGGCCCTTTTTGACCTAGAAAAGCACCTTTTAGCCCTTTTTGATTTTTCAGCCCCACCAAAAATCTGCTAAAACATGACTTTTTAGGCCTCAAACAGGCAGGAAAACAGTCTAGTGCATGTTTTTAGGCCTTCTTTCAGCTAGAATTGCACTTTTTAGCCCTGATGGATGAGTTCAAAATTTTGAAAAAATCGACATGCTAACATATGACTTTTTTCATTTTTTAGCCCCACCAAAAATCTGCTACAACATGACTTTTTAGGCCATAAACAGGCAGGAAAACACCATGGTACATGTTTTAAAGCCCTTTTTGACCTAGAAAAGCACTTTTTAGCCCTTTTTGATTTTTTAGGCCCAACAAAAATCTGCTAAAAAATGAATTTTCAGGCCACAAACTGGCAGGAAAACACTCTAGTGCATGTTTTTAGGCCTTCTTTCAACTAGAATTGCACTTTTTAGCCCTTTTGGAGGAGTTCAAAATTTATAAATAATCGACATGCTAACATTTGTCTTTTTTTCATTTTTCAGCCCCACCAAAAATGTGCTAAAACATGACTTTTTAGGCCATAAACAAGCAGGAAAACACCATGGTGCATGTTCTTAGGCCCTTTTGACCTAGAAAAGCACTTTGTAGCCCTTTTGGAGGAGGTCAAAATTTTGGAAAAATCGACATGCTAACATATGACTTTTTTTCATTTTTTAGCCCCACCAAAAATGTGCTAAAACATGACTTCTTAGGCCACAAACAGGCAGGAGAACACCATGGTACGTGTTTTAAGGCCCAATTTGACCTAGAAAAGCACTTTTTAGCCATTTTTGATTTTTCAGCCCCACCAAAAATCTACTAAAACATGACTTTTTAGGCCTGAAACAGGCAGGAAAACACCATGGTGCATTTTTACAGGCCCTGTGTCACCTACCAAATCACCTTTTTGCCCTTTTGGAGGAGGTCAAAATTTTGAAAAAATCGACATGCTAACATATGACTTTTTTTCATTTTTTAGCCCTACCAAAAATGTGCTAAAACACGACTTTTTAGGCCTCAAACAGGCAGGAAAACACCATGGTACATGGTTTTAGGCCCTTTTTGACCTAGAAAAGCACTTTTTAGCCCTTTTTGATTTTTCAGCCCCACCAAAAATCTGCTAAAACATGACTTTTTAGGCCTCAAACAGGCAGGAAAACACCATGGTGCATGTTTTTAGGCCTTCTTTCAGCTAGAATTGCACTTTTTAGCCCTGTTGGAGGAGGTCAAAATTTTGAAAAAATCGACATGCTAACATATGACTTTTTTTTCATTTTTTAGCCCCACCAAAAATCTGCTAAAACATGACTTTTTAGGCCATAAACAGGCAGGCGAACACCATGGTGCATGTTTTTAGGACCTTTTCGACCTAGAAAAGCACTTTTTAGCCCTTTTTGATTTTTCAGCCCCACCAAAAATCTGCTAAAACATGACTTTTTAGGCCTCAAACTGGCAGGAAAACACTCTAGTGCATGTTTTTAGGCCTTCTTTCAACTAGAATTGCACTTTGTAGCCCTTTTGGAGGAGGTCAAAATTTTGAAATAATCGACATGCTAACATATGACTTTTTTTCATTTTTTAGCCCCACCAAAAATGTGCTAAAACATGACTTTTTAGGCCTCAAACAGGCAGGCAAACACCCTAGTGCATTTTTAGAGGCCCTGTGTCACCTACCAAATCACCTTTTTGCCCTCTTGGAGGAGGTAAAGATTTTTAAAAAATCGACATGCTATCATATGACTTTTTTTCATTTTTTAGCCCCACCAAAAATGTGCTAAAACATGACTTTTTAGGCCATAAACAGGCAGGAAAACACCATGGTACGTGTTTTTAGGACCGTTTTGACCTTGAAAAGCACTTTTTAGCCCTTTTTGATTTTTTAGCCCCACCAAAAATGTGCTAAAACATGACTTTTTAGGCATCAAACAGGCAGGAAAACACCATGGTGCATTTTTATAGGCCCTGTGTCACCTACCAAATCACCTTTTTGCCCTTTTGGAGGAGGTCAAAATTTTGAAAAAATCAACATACTAACAAATGACTTTTTTCATTTTTTAGCCCCACCAAAAATGTGCTAAAACATGACTTTTTAGGCCTCAAACAGGCAGGAAAACAGTCTAGTGCATGTTTTTAGGCCTTCTTTCAGCTAGAATTGCACTTTTTAGCCCTGATGGATGAGTTCAAAATGTTGAAAAAATCGACATGCTAACATATGACTTTTTTCATTTTTTAGCCCAACCAAAAATCTGCTACAACATGACTTTTTAGGCCATAAACAGGCAGGAAAACACCATGGTGCATGTTCTTAGGCCCTTTTGACCTAGAAAAGCACTTTTTAGCCCTTTTTGATTTTTTAGGCCCAACAAAAATCTGCTAAAAAATGACTTTTCAGGCCACAAACTGGCAGGAAAACACTCTAGTGCATGTTTTTAGGCCTTCTTTCAACTAGAATTGCACTTTTTAGCCCTGTTGGAGGAGTTCAAAATTTTCAAATAATCGACATGCTAACATATGACTTTTTTTCATTTTTCAGCCCCACCAAAAATGTGCTAAAACATGACTTTTTAGGCCATAAACAGGCAGGAAAACACCATGGTGCATGTTCTTAGGCCCTTTTGACCTAGAAAAGCACTTTGTAGCCCTTTTGGAGGAGGTCAAAATTTTGGAAAAATCGACATGCTAACATATGACTTTTTTTCATTTTTTAGCCCCACCAAAAATGTGCTAAAACATGACTTTTTAGGCCTCAAACAGGCAGGAAAACACCATGGTGCATGTTTTAAAGCTTACTTTATCCTAGAATTGTACTTTGTAGCCCTTTTGGAGGAGGTCAAAATTTTGAAAAAGTCGACATGCTAACATATGACTTTTTTCATTTTTTAGCCCCACCAAAAATGTGCTACATTATGACTTTTTAGGCCACAAACAGGCAGGAGAACACCATGGTACGTGTTTTAAGGCCCAATTTGACCTAGAAAAGCACTTTTTAGCCCTTTTTGATTCTTCAGCCCCACCAAAAATCTGCTAAAACATGACTTTTTAGGCCTCAAACAGGCAGGAAAACACCATGGTCCATGTTTTTAGGCCTTCTTTCTGCTAAAATTGCACTTTGTAGCCCTTTTGGAGGAGGTCAAAATTTTGAAAAAATCGACATGCTAACATATGACTTTTTTTCATTTTTTAGCCCCACCAAAAATGTGCTAAAACATGACTTCTTAGGCCATAAACAGGCAGGAGAACACCATGGTACGTGTTTTTAGGCCCAATTTGACCTAGAAAGCACTTTTTAGCCCTTTTTGATTTTTCAGCCCCACCAAAAATCTACTAAAACATGACTTTTTAGGCCTGAAACAGGCAGGAAAACACATTGGTACATTTTTACAGGCCCTGTGTCACCTACCAAATCACCTTTTTGCCCTTTTGGAGGAGGTCAAAATTTTGAAAAAATCGACATGCTAACATATGACTTTTTTTTCATTTTTTAGCCCTACCAAAAATGTGCTAAAACATGACTTTTTAGGCCTCAAACAGGCAGGAAAACACCATGGTACATGGTTTTAGGCCCTTTTTGACCTAGAAAAGCACTTTTTAGCCCTTTTTGATTTTTCAGCCCCATCAAAAATCTGCTAAAACATGACTTTTTCGGCCTCAAACAGGCAGGAAAACACCATGGTGCATGTTTTTAGGCCTTCTTTCAGCTAGAATTGCACTTTTTAGCCCTGTTGGAGGAGGTCAAAATTTTGAAAAAATCGACATGCTAACATATGACTTTTTTCATTTTTTAGCCCCACCAAAAATGTGCTAAAACATGACTTTTTAGGCCATAAACAGGCAGGAAAACACCATGGTACATGTTTTTAGGCCGTTTTTGACCTAGAACACGCTTTTTAGCCCTTTTTGATTTTTCAGCCCCACCAAAAATCTGCTAAAACATGACTTTTCAGGCCACAAACTGGCAGGAAAAAACTCTAGTGCATGTTTTTAGGCATTCTTTCAGCTAAAATTGCACTTTTTAGCCCTTTTGGAGGAGGTCAAAATTATAAAAAAATCGACATGCTAACATATGACTTTTTTCATTTTTTAGCCCCACCAAAAATGTGCTAAAACATGACTGTTTAGGTCGTAAACAGGCAGGAAAACACCATGGTACATGTTTTAAAGCCCTTTTTGACCTAGAACAGCACTTTTTAGCCCTTTTTGATTTTTCAGCCCCACCAAAAATCTGCTAAAACATGACTTTTTAGGCCTCAAACAGGCAGGAAAACACCATGGTGCATGTTTTTAGGCCTTCTTTCAGCTAAAATTGCAATTTTTAGCCCTTTTGGACGAGGTCAAAATTATTAAAAAAATCGACATGCTAACATATGACTTTTTTTCATTTGTTAGCCCCACCAAAAATCTGCTAAAACATGACTTTTTAGGCCGTAAACAGGCAGGCGAACACCATGGTACATGTTTTTAGGCCCTTTTTGACCTAGAAAGCACTTTTTAGCCCTTTTTGATTCTTTAGCACCACCAAAAATCTGCTAACACATGACTTTTTAGGCCATAAACTGGCGGGAAAACACTCTAGTGCATGTTTTTAGGCTTTCTTTCAACTAGAATTGCACTTTGTAGCCCTTTTGAACGAGGTCAAAATTTTGGAAAAAACGACATGCTAACATATTACTTTTTTTCATTTTTTAGCCCCACCAAAAATGTGCTACAACATGACTTTTTAGGCCTCAAACAGGCAGGAAAACACCCTAGTGCATTTTTAGAGGCCCTGTGTCACCTACCAAATCACCTTTTTGCCCTTTTGGAGGAGGTCAAAATTTTGAAAAAATCGACATGCTAACATATGACTTTTTTTTCTCTTTTTAGTCCCACCAAAAATGTGCTAAAACATGACTTTTTAGGCCATAAACAGGCAGGCGAACACCATGGTGCATGTTTTTAGGACCTTTTCGACCTAGAAAAGCCCTTTTTAGCCCTTTTTGATTTTTCAGCCCCACCAAAAATCTGCTAAAACATGACTTTTTAGGCCTCAAACTGGCAGGAATACAGTCTAGTGCATGTTTTTAGGCCTTCTTTCAACTAGAATTGCACTTTGTAGCCCTTTTGGAGGAGGTCAAAATTTTGAAATAATCGACATGCTAACATATGAATTTTTTTCATTTTTTAGCCCCACCAAAAATGTGCTACAACATGACTTTTTAGGCCTCAAACAGGCAGGCAAAAACCCTAGTGCATTTTTAGAGGCCCTGGGTCACCTACCAAATCACCTTTTTGCCCTCTTGGAGGAGGTAAATATTTTGAAAAAATCGACATGCTATCATATGACTTTTTTTCATTTTTTAGCCCCACCAAAAATGTGCTAAAACATAACTTTTTAGGCCATAAACAGGCGGGAGACACCATGGTACGTGTTTTTAGGACCGTTTTGACCTTGAAAAGCACTTTTTAGCCCTTTTTGATTTTTCAGCCCCACCAAAAATGTGCTACAACATGACTTTTTAGGCCTCCAACAGGAAGGAAAACACCATGGTGCATATTTTTAGGCCTTCTTTCAGCAAGAATTGCGCTTTGTAGCCCTTTTGGAGGAGTTCAAAATTTTGAAAAAATCGACATGCTAACATATGACTTTTTTCATTTTTTAGCCCTACCAAAAATGTGCTAAAACATGACTTTTTAGGCCTCAAACAGACAGGAAAACACCATGGTACATGGTTTTAGGCCCTTTTTTACCTAGAAAAGCACTTTTTAGCCCTTTTGATTTTTCAGCCCCACCAAAAATCTGCTAAAACATGACTTTTTAGGCCTCAAACAGGCAGGAAAACACCATGGTGTATGTTTTTAGGCCTTCTTTCAGCTAGAATTGCACTTTTTAGCCCTGTTGGAGGAGGTCAAAATTTTGAAAAAATCGACATGCTAACATATGACTTTTTTTTCTCTTTTTAGTCCCACCAAAAATGTGCTAAAACATGACTTTTTAGGCCATAAACAGGCAGGCGAACACCATGGTGCATGTTTTTAGGACCTTTTCGACCTAGAAAAGCCCTTTTTAGCCCTTTTTGATTTTTCAGCCCCACCAAAAATCTGCTAAAACATGACTTTTTAGGCCTGAAACAGGCAGGAAAACAGTCTAGTGCATTTTTACAGGCCCTGTGTCACCTACCAAATCACCTTTTTGCCCTTTTGGAGGAGGTCAAAATTTTGAAAAAATCGACATGCTAACATATGACTTTTTTTCATTTTTTAGCCCTACCAAAAATCTGCTAAAACATGACTTTTTAGGCCTCAAACAGACAGGAAAACACCATGGTACATGTTTTTAGGCCCTTTTTGACCTAGAAAAGCACTTTTTAGCCCTTTTTGATTTTTCAGCCCCACCAAAAATCTGCTAAAACTTGAATTTTAGGCCTCAAACAGGCAGGAAAACACCCTAGTGCATTTTTAGAGGCCCTGTGTCACCTACCAAATCACCTTTTTGCCCTGTTGGAGTAGGTCAAGATTTTGAAATAATCGACATGCTAACATATGACTTTTTTTCATTTTTTAGCCCCACCAAAAATGTGCTAAAACATGACTTTTTAGGCCAAAAACAGGCAGGAGAACACCATGGTACGTGTTTTTGGACCGTTTTGACCTTGAAAAGCACTTTTTAGCCCTTTTTGATTTTTCAGCCCCACCAAAAATCTGCTAAAACATGACTTTTTAGGCCTCCAACAGGCAGGAAAACACCATGGTGCATGTTTTTAGGCCTTCTTTCAGCAAGAATTGCGCTTTGTAGCCCTTTTGGAGGAGTTCAAAATTTTGAAAAAATCGACATGCTAACATATGACTTTTTTCATTTTTTAGCCCCACCAAAAATGTGCTAAAACATGACTTTTTAGGCCATAAACAGGCGGGAGAACACCATGGTACGTGTTTTTAGGACCGTTTTGACCTTGACAAGCACTTTTTAGCCCTTTTTGATTTTTCAGCCCCACCAAAAATGTGCTAAAACATGACTTTTTAGGCATCAAACAGGCAGGAAAACACCATGGTGCATTTTTATAGGCCCTGTGTCACCTACCAAATCACCTTTTTGCCCTTTTGGAGGAGGTCAAAATTTTCAAGAAATCAACATACTAACAAATGACTTTTTTCATTTTTTAGCCCCACCAAAAATGTGCTAAAACATGACTTTTTAGGCCTCAAACAGGCAGGAAAACAGTAAAGTGCATGTTTTTAGGCCTTCTTTCAGCTAAAATTGCACTTTTTAGCCCTGATGGATAAGTTCAAAATTTTGAAAAAATCGACATGCTAACATATGACTTTTTTCATTTTTTAGCCCCACCAAAAACCTGCTACAACATGACTTTTTAGGCCATAAACAGGCAGGAAAACACCATGGTACATGTTTTAAAGCCCTTTTTGACCTAGAAAAGCACATTTTAGCCCTTTTTGATTTTTCAGCCCCACCAAAAATCTGCTAAAAAATGACTTTTCAGGCCTCAAACAGGCAGGAAAACACCATGGTGCATGTGTTAAGGCTTTCTTTATTCTAGAATTGCACTTTGTAGCCCTTTTGGAGGAGGTCAAAATTTTGAAAAAATCGACATGCTAACATATGGCTTTTTTTCCTTTTTTAGCCCCACCAAAAATGTGCTAAAACATGACTTTTTAGGCCATAAACAGGCAGAAGAACACCATGGTACATGTTTTTAGGCACTTTTTGACCTAGAAAAGCACCTTTTAGCCCTTTTTGATTTTTCAGCCCCACCAAAAATCTGCTAAAACATGACTTTTTAGGCCTCAAACAGGCAGGAGAACACCCTAGTGCATGTTTTTAGGCCTTCTTTCACCTAGAATTTCACTTTTTAGCCCTTTTGGATGAGGTCAAAATTTTGAAAAAATCGACATGCTAACATATGACTTTTTTCATTTGTTAACCCCACCAAAAATGTGCTAAAACATGACTTTTTAGGCCATAAACAGGCAGAAGAACACCATGGTACATGTTTTTAGGCACTTTTTGACCTAGAAAAGCACCTTTTAGCCCTTTTTGATTTTTCAGCCCCACCAAAAATCTGCTAAAACATGACTTTTTAGGCCTCAAACAGGCAGGAGAACACCCTAGTGCATGTTTTTAGGCCTTCTTTCACCTAGAATTGTACTTTGTAGCCCTTTTGGATGAGGTCAAAATTTTGAAAAAATCGACATGCTAACATATGACTTTTTTCATTTGTTAACCCCATCAAAAATGTGCTAAAACATGACTTTTTAGGCCATAAACAGGAAGGAAAACACCATGGTACATGTTTTTAGGCCATTTTTGACCTAGAAAAGCACTTTTTAGCCCTTTTTGATTTTTCAGCCCCATCAAAAATCTGCTAAAACATGACTTTTTAGGCCTCAAACAGGCAGGAAAACACCATGGTGCATGTTTTTGGGCCTTCTTTCAGCTAGAATTGCACTTTGTAGCCCTTTTGGAGGAGTTCAAAATATTGAAAAAATCGACATGCTAACATATGACTTTTTTTCATTTTTTAGCCCCACCAAAAATGTGCTAAAACATGACTTTTTAGGCCATAAACAGGCAGGAGAACACCATGGTATGTGTTTTTGGACCGTTTTGACCTTGAAAAGCACTTTTTAGCCCTTTTTGATTTTTCAGCCCCACCAAAAATCTGCTAAAACATGACTTTTTAGGCCTCAAACAGGCAGGAAAACACCATGGTGCATGTTTTTAGGCCTTCTTTCAGCTAAAATTGCACTTTGTAGCCCTTTTAGAGGAGTTCAAAATTTTGAAAAAATCGACATGCTAACAAATGACTTTTTTCATTTTTTAGCCCCACCAAAAATGTGCTAAAACATGACTTCTTTGGCCATAAACAGGCAGGAGAACACCATGGTACGTGTTTTTAGGACCTTTTCGACCTAGAAAAGCACTTTTTAGCCCTTTTTGATTTTTCAGCCCCACCAAAAATCTACTAAAACATGACTTTTTAGGCCTGAAACAGGCAGGAAAACACCATGGTGCATTTTTACAGGCCCTGTGTCACCTACCAAATCACCTTTTTGCCCTTTTGGAGGAGGTCAACATTTTGAAAAAATCGACATGCTAACATATGACTTTTTTCA
>JBAMNC010001220.1:600000-943081 GCA_037902135.1 Cetoscarus ocellatus
ATTTGTCTTTGTATATTAATGATTTTGATGGTAATATGGGGTTATGCTAATGCTAACGCTAGCATGCTAATGTTAGCATGCTAATATGCTAACATGTGGTCAACTGTGTTGGATCAGTATAAGCTTTTGTATTCTGAACACTGTGGTATTTTCAGCTATGCTAATGCTAGCCTCACTATTAGCATTTCATGTTGTTGCCATGTTGTGTGTATGTTTTGAACCATAGAATGATGTTTTGAGATTTTAAAAGGTCCTGTTTGTGTATACAGGCCAGGTGCCCTTTGGAGGGTTGAAACCTGATGGCGAGCTACTGTAATTGGCCTGGAGCTGACCCAGTTCCTCTCTGTCTGCATCTATCCATGGTCTGGTAAGAGGCTGTGCTGCCTGATTTTATTCTTCCTACAACTCAAAGCCACACACCCACTCCATCTACATCCCCTTGGATACGTTAGCGCTTTCGGACAAATCACAACAAATAATAATAAAACGGACTAATTTGTGGTGTGAGCTTCAGCCCTGGACTTCCCTTGTGACGTGAAGAATATGAACTTTGGATTATGCTGGCTGATTAAGCTCTGAACTTTGAACTAGAAATATTACTGCAGTCTTGTAAATATTTGGGTACCCACTGACACTGTAAATGTAAAATACACCATCATATCATTCAATTTCTGGCTTCATTGTTTTTATTCTCTGGTCCCTGCCCTCCAGCAGATGTTTCTAGTCTTCTGGTTCAGGCCCACAATATTTACAATTTATTACAGCATTACTACATGATGATAGGCAAACACATTTTCAAACTAAATATTCATTCATTCATTCATTCATTCATTCATTCAATCATCAGACTGCCATCAGTAAGAAAAATGTGACAGAGGTAGGTTCAGTGATTCCAGGACCACGGACAGCTCCACAGTGAGTCCTTAAATTAAAGGATGTCTTTGTTAAGTAATTCCAGGACCACGGACAGCTCCACAGTGAGTCCTGAAATTAAAAGGTGTGTCAGGGTTCAGTGACCACGGACAGCTCCTTGTTTAAGTGTTGGGTCCAGTGATTCTTAAAGGTCAAAGGTTAAGGTCACAAAGTACACTTGTTTACCTTTGCTGTTGAGCCCTACATCCTAAGTTTTTATCAGACTTTTTCATTTTGTCCTCAGCTGATTGGCTTTTGAAGGTTACGGGTCAAAGTCAAGGTCATTGGCCTCCTTATTCTTTGTTTATGATCTCACATTTAAGATAAATCCCATGAAAGCTTTAGCTGACTGTCTCCCATGGCTGCACAGGTGTGCACCTTAACACCTGGATGATATGATGAGATATCTGGTCCCCGGCTCTGACAGTGAGGCCCTCAGACTGAGCTCCTCCTGTAACCGCAGCATGGCTACAGGCCTGGGATCAATCTGAGGATCACTTCTGGATGATTTGAGCAGCAGAGAGTGAGCTGCTGTTCAAAGGTAATTACTAAAATGCTCAGCTCTGTAGCCTCCTGTAGAGATGTGTGTATTCATGACGCTGATAAAGATAATCATAACTTTCAGCACAGCGGTGCTGTTTCTGCCCGTCTGTGATTATTGTGTGTTTTCGGCGTTCTCAGAGACTCTGCAGGTCGCCATGTTTCAGCTCTTTAGAATTCATAGCCTCCCTCTCCTGAATAATGGGTGAAATGTTGGTGTTTTTGCTGTCTTTGTTCAGGAGAGAGGAAGTGGAGAGGGAGGGAACCCTAATTGTACTTTCAAACTTCATAATTATAGAGGACCCTACTCTCAATCCATTCATTTACCTGACAGTTATTAAACTGCAGCCTGGCGGGCAGGAGACACTTTCTACTGCTGTTTGCTGGAGAGAAATGATGGACTCAGTTGTCATTTTTAATTTTTATCAATGAACGACTGTTGTTACCTTCGCCAGAATGTTATGTTTTTACTGACGTATGTTTGTCTGTTTGTTGTTTTTTTTTGCAAGACTATGTAAAAACTACCAGATGGATATTGTGGAAACTCTCAGGAGATGTTGGTAATGGTGGTGACATGTATATTTGTCTGGATGCAAAAAATTCCCAAAATTTCAAAAAAGCGGAATTTTAAAAAATCATATCTCTGCCATTTTTTAATGGATTAACTCCCAATTTTACAAGATAGTATGGGGTCTAAGTCTCTGTCATCAAGGTAAATTTCATCTGGATCTGATCCAGATTAAAGTCAGAAAAAACATTGAACTTTATCATGGGAAATCCCATTGATGACATTCAATAGTTCATATAAAACCAAACTATAAAGTGATCTTCCCAAAACGTGTTGTGTTCTTACAGGATAACAACCTCCATGTATGTGCTGAGTTTGGTTTGGATCCTGGTGCTATCCAGAATTGTGTCTTTTACAGGGGTTGTGGAAAAGCCACTATAACTGAGTTGCTTGGTGGATGTCTGTGCTCTCTGAGTGCTTTACTAGTTTTTAATTGGACACTGAGGAGGAGACAAACTTTGTTTATACTCCCACAGAATCCCATCTCAGGTAGCTTTATAATAATAATACTACATTTTATTTAAAAGCACCTTTCTGAACACTCAAGGTCACTTTACAGAGTGATTAAAAGCCCAGTTAAAATAAAATCAACAGACAAGAGTGATATAAAGTTAAAATAGAAGAAAGAAGTTATGGAGAATATGCCATTTTGAATAGATGGGTTTTTTCATATAAATATGAGCAAAGAAGTTAATATTGAGCTGTTCTAGGCTGTGTCAGATGGCACTAGCATGTATAACCATATTCTTTCATTCGATTCTTGACTTGTCGATGCTCACGTGAAGTGGCTCGGAGGCTCCATGTAATGGTCAAAGGCAGCTTTTTCACGTCTTTTTTTTTTGTATTTCTGATTCGTTGGCTAGTAAAACTGCTGTTTGGCCTTTTCTTTTCTTAAATTAGTTTTTAATTGCAGCTTGTTTTTGTCATTGCATTTCTTTGTTCTTGTGAATATCTTTTGCATGTATCATTTTTGTAATTCTATTCATTTGAGTTGATGTTTTATTTGTCAGATACTGTAGTCGTGATCAACTGTAGAAATTCAGAGTAAAGCATTTGCGGCAGCGATGAAGGATAGACATTTTGATTTATTATGTTACTTTAAGACTTCCATAAATTAGTTTTTGAGGAGCTTCAGCATAACAAAGAAAAGCTACAGTTGATTTATAATGGGTGAGTAAAAGGATTAGAAACACTTTCCTCTGTACCACCTTCTACTCAGAGTCTCCTCCATCCTGCCCTTTGTGCACTATTTTACTTTTTCTCCAGAGAACAAGTAGTTCTTTTAGCCGTGATGGAAACAGCTCTTAGATCTCCCACAGTCCTAATCTGTCTGGCCCCTCACACAGAATTCACAGCTATTTCCTGGCTCCAGCTGCTGGTTCGCTGCCACTGATAGGGATCTTCTCTCCCCATGGGTGAAAGTCAGTGGCCATCCAATCAGCCGCGACGCTGCAGCCTGTGGTCAAACCGATTTCCTCCTCGCTGCTGGGATTTAGTAATGTCCTGAGATCTGACTGTCGAGCTCTTTGGCTCCAACTCAAGCATGCTCTGAGGAGAGCAGAGGTCATTTTTAGCAGCTGCAGAGGAGAGTAAATAAAAATTGTCCAAGTCGAGTTGGCATTTAGGTTATTTGTGCCAAGAGAGAGGGGTTAAATGGGGAATGGCAGACTGTGGATTTATACCTCATGTTCACTTTTGTATGTGAGTGAATGGAGAGGAACTACAGATAGACATGGAGCTCCATTTTTAGCAAATTTTGAAACATACAAATAAGAATCATCTGTTCATACAGATGGAGACTCTTAGATTTGTCTTTGTCTGAGTGTTGATAGGTTCATGACTGACGGTGCTGGGACCTGCCCGCTATCATGGCTGTTCTAATCTAAGGGCCTGATCTACTAAGATCCAAAGTAACGGGTGCTCAATTGCATGTGCAACCTGTAGGAAACAGACACATGCTCAGCTTAGCCTGCCCTGAAATGAGGGGAAATTATATAAATGTTCAGGTTCAGGGCAGCTGTACTGCCACCGCCATGTTAGCAACAAATGTTTGATTCACATAAATGTTTCTTGAAGAGGACTTTGGTCACCTATGGCCACACAGTAAGCAATGATGCCGCCAAAAGATTTTAAAAGTAAGTTTAGTCCGTCAGTCCATCTGGCAAGAGCTGTTTGAAGCTGCATCTTCAGTAAAACCCACAAGAGGCTGCAAGTCGGTTCTGTCTTCATGTCCTTTATATCTTCATTTTTGCATCTGGAAAATCTCCAACAAGACGAGCACTTACCTGATGCAACCTAGCAGACTAATCAGAGGGCAGGTGTCTGCGGTGTTTCACCTCAGATTCTTAAAGGAGGTGCACGTCAGGCTACCCATACAGGCCTCTGCTTCAGTTCAGGGTTACATGATGTAAGCTACAGCAAAGAGCTGACACATTAGTATAGCTCAGGCTTCAGTCTTTTGTATGGAACAGACATGATGTTGAGGAAATTCGTGGACTGCAGAGCGGTGAGCAGAGCGTCTGTTTTCAGCAGCTGTTGTCTTTGTTTCCTCTTAAACAATCATCATAAAACAAGAGACAGGAAGGCAGAGGGAAAAGCCAAATGACAAATTCTTTTAAAGGAGCATGTGGAGTAATGCAGCATGTGTCAGAGGCTGTGTGTGTGTACTGCACGCGTGTGTTCATCTGAGCACATCGGGGTGTCTGAGCCGGCCCAATCGATCGTTGGAGCGGGGATGGGAGGATTGTGGGGCTGCAGAGATCAATGGTGAGGCAGTTGGCCAGCCATGAAACTTTCCAGAGAACTAATTCAGCCTGTCGGCACAGTTAACAAGATATCACATCACATAGAAACAGGCTCCGGCCCAAACACACAACTGGCAGAAGAACAGACATTGTTATTTTTTTTCTTGAATTTAAGTCGCCATCAGACTTTTGTTTTGATTCTCTAACTTTTAAAGGAGCAGTCATGTTTTGGGGCACTTTGGACAACCTTTGGGACTGTTTTGGTTCAATGTCACAGCAGTTTGAAGGCCTGTTGAAAAAGAATGTGGCATTTTTCTAAAGTTTGATGAGAAAAATATTCTGAAGTCCAAAAGTTTTCTATCAAACGACAATAATAGCTGTTGGGTCAGTCAGTTTGTGCAGCTTTTGTTGGATTACTCCCCTCCTAGTGGTGTCATTTTTCAAGTACTTTGTTTAAGTCTCTCTTTTTTAATTACATTATTAAGTGATGGGTTTGTTGAAGGGTCTCTATGTACGATGATTTCCTCTTGGCTTGGCCCAGTTATTTCACCAGGTGCACTGAAGCCACTAAGCATTATATCCTGTTATGCTTTAAAAAAATTGACAACATTGCTGGTATGTTGCTGACAGTTTGGTTATGTGAGCAAAAAAGACAAAAACACAGATGAAGTGATGTGATGCCTTAGACTGTTTCAGTTCAGCCACTCCAAATCTGAAAGCAAAATGAACAAACTACATATTTATGACATCTTGGATTTTTAAACTAATTGTAAGCCACTGACTCCACATAAATCACAGTGGAGCATTATCTGCTTTATATAAATTCATTTTTAAGCCTTATCATCCTCTTATAATTTCTCTTGTTTGGGTGAAAAACAAAATATTTATGGCTGTAAATCTAAAATTTCCCCATGGAGCAAACAAAATGTAATTTAAACTGACATTTAAATCTAATCAGAGTTTTAAAACTAAGCAGCACCATCATAAACATGATTAAACAGCATCAACAGTCTGAATTATATCTGTCATAACAGAGGTTAACATTTATCAAACCTGATTACATTCATTTTTCAGTCAATGACGGCGTGTTTCTGTATAAATTCCATCATCATGGGGACTTAAACAATGTAAAGGTTTGATTGCTTCACTGTAATCTCCTGCTATTGGTGTCTGCATTGCTCAAAGAGTACCTCCAGTATCAGAGCCAATCAGAGCTTCAGTTATGCAGGAAAACAAAACCCAATAAAAATAATCAGATTGTCCTAAAATGATGGCTGATAAGTTCTGAGGAGAAATGAGGTCTTTACGGGCCGGACAGAGCCGGGATGTGTGTTTATCAGAGATAGCACAGATTATCAGGAATTAACCGTGAGGAGCTTTTGAAGCGTGGCTCTGCAGGATGGACATGAGGGACGAAGTGAAGCCAGCAAAAAGTGGAAATAACAGGAGAGAGACGAGTACTGTGACTGAACTGAAACAGGACACTGTGTCTTGTATACTACATAACTATTTAAACTCCCGGATGATTACACAGGTCTGATGCTGGGGTGAATATTTCTCATGATCACGTCTTCCTCTTCAGACAGATCCACAGGCAGCTAAGACCTTCCAGAACGTCTGTGTAGATTCTCATTCATCCAGGTCATGGTCATTCTGAAGATTCAAAAGCAAGGCAACTGCACTGTGTAGAGGAACTGAAGAAGCTTCTTGGATGAGAAGTGAAACGTCTTCCCAACAAACTCTACACAGTCCAGTTGCCTTGCTTTTGAATCTTCAGAAAGACCTTCCAGACTTTCTCTCTTCCGGCTCCCCTGACAGTTCAGGGGCCTCAGGAAGATTAAGAGTCAAAGGAATATTCTTTTTTTTGTTTTTTTTTTTACAAATGAAATCATGAACTTTTTGCCCCAAGTGTTGTTAAGAGCTTCTCTGATACAAACAAACTGCCATTGTTTTCTTCTTTTTGTGGCAATAGGGATTATTTTGTGGATGGTAGGGAATATGTATATGATGACATATGAGCTTTGAAGATGTTAGATGTGGTGGTGGGTCCGAAGACTAGACTATTTGAGATTTTATATCCAAACACATCGTATGTAGACTTCACTGGCCTGTGTGTTTCAAAACGGATGCCTGCCGTACTAATTGCCTGCCAATAGCCAATAGCTGATTGGAGTCTGGCCCAGGATGCAAAAAAGGGTGCTTTCACAGCCAACATGTTTGGTTTGGGCCAAATGACCTCTGGTTTGCTTTTGGGGAAAGTTTGGTTGATTTAGGCAAGTGTGAAAGTCACACACACTCTGGTGCAGACCAAAGGTCTAAAGCACTTGGTGTTGGAGGTCTTGGTTTGCTTCATGCCAAACTCTGGTTTGCTATGAAGCAAACGCCTACAAACAAAGTATGGGTTATTGTTGCTGGTGGTGCAGACGAGTCATCAAGAATGATGAATGGCAAAGCTCTGATCTGGCATGTGGTCCAATAGCAGAGCACTGTGGCCTAAATTTGACATGATGTAACTACATGCTAACATAGCATTCACTGATATGTTACTCAGACAGTGGCTACATTAGCATTGCTAGCACTGCCACCCTCCGATTCTCTCAACAGGTCCACAATGCAGTTACAGTTGGCTTCGATAAAAGTGTCATTTTCATCTGAGCAGCCTAAATATGACTTTTTATTTTATCACTCAAAATACTGCAGAGCTGCTTCAAACTGATCAGTGTTATCACTCAAAGCCCTGTTGCGTGTTTGCAGGTCATAGTGCAACAACATGCGAGATGGCAGGAATAAAGGCCTCAGCTTCAGCCCCAACTAGTGGTGGGTGGTTATATATCTCATCATTTTGCAGCTTTAAGTCCGCATGCTGAAACTTTTATGTGTGAAAGTGACGTAGGTGCTAACACTACTGGTCTGATGTTGGTGTGTTGATATTATTAAATTTCATCAGGTGCCCATTTATGAGGCCTCTCAGGGGTCCAGCTGTTTCTGCGGATGAGTCTGCTCATATATATCACCACATCGTCGGTTGGGTGGGACTTTGCAGCTTAAGGAAACAACATGTCAAATTTATAGGTGTCAGAGAATGACCCACTGACTAATGCAGCAGGACTGAGACTGTCAGGAGGCCATAAATAACCGACATCTGCTGCTGCTGTGCTCCACACCAATAAAAGAGTGAAATGAAACACAACGCAGGCTCATAAAAGAGCTGTGAGATTTATGGTTCGGAGTGAATATCAAACAGCTTCACTTATTTCATTTAGCTCTCTGCAAACTGACAGGCGTCAGGCTGCTGACAGACGGACAGAGCTGTGCTAACAGGAAGGAGATGATGATGCATCTTTTATGGCCTCGCTTTACTCCTCCATTTGCTCGACTTTGTTTCCTGCATGTGTTTTTTTTCTTCATCTCTGCGTCTTTCTTCTTCTTCTCTACTGTTGGTTGTTTGTTTTCAAGTGCTTTCCCTCGGGGATCGCCTGAGTAAGCGCCTACGCGAGCGTGACAAGCACTTAAGGGACCGTTGAACGCCCGTGTGGATATGAAAACCAGCCGCTATCTCTCTCACTCACTCACACACACACTCACACACACTCACACGTACGTGGGCTTTATAGGCTGGCTGTCATGCGACTGTCATCCCTGCTGGTTTCAAATCCAAAAACATTTTGTTGAGGAGATGATACAGTTGATCTAATCATGCAGAGATTGACCTTTGACCCCTCAGAATCCACTTTCTCTCTCATCAGTCCTCTGATTCGTGCTCCGTCCAGGTCTCCTTCTCTCTGTTTTGAATGAAATCTAATTCTGCTGCTTAGAATAAGAGCAGAGCTGATTGGTAAGCTGAGCGTGGAGCATTAGCTCGGCTTAACCTGGCTTTGTTTTTAATATCATTTCCATGTATTACTTCCCTGGTTTCGTACTCTGGATTAGGAGCAGCAGATATCTGTGGCTCTTCCTCTGCCAGCCTGATTGTCACTCGTGTAAACAAATGGAGGAAATCATTGTTCATTTATTAATCTGGATCGAGAGGTTGACAGAGAGTGTTAGACACACATGACGTGACTTTCACAGTCCTCTGTTGGACTTTATTTTTACTGAAGTGCAGCAACAAAAATCTGATGACATAAAAAACACTGAGCATGAAATCTCAAACAACACTTCACTTCCTGTCCAAGTTAATCCATCAGCAAACCTAACATATTTTCAGATAAATGATCAATACACCTTGAATTGATCTAAGATGTTGTGGATATTCTGGTAAGGCTGTCTTCCTCTCGAACGCCTCCCAGCAAAGATTCCATAATATGAAGCCTGTATTTTTGCACTGCAACCGCCTGAGGTGGAGTCTAATGGTGGTGCAGCAGGTAGTACACAAGCCTCACAACAAGACGGTATCCCCGTGTCGGTCAGGGCCTTTCTGTGTGGCATGTTCTCCTCATGCATGCGTGGGTTCTCTCCAGGCACTCTGGCTTCCTCCCACAGACCAAAAACATGCTCAGTAGGTTGATTGGTGACTCCAAATTGGCCTGAGGTGTGAGTGTGAATGGTTGTCCACCTCTTTACTTGGCCCTGTGATTGTCTGGCAGCTGGTTCAGGGGGTACTCCACCTCTAGCCCAATGTCAGCTGGGATAGGCTCCAATGCCCCCTGCAACCCCGACAGGGATAAGTGGTATAGATAACAGAGGGATTGAAGGCCACATCTAGATGAGTAATTTCTATGAAAGAGTTTCTCTGCTATTTAAAGATGTAGTTAAACAGCCAGCAGCCATCTATGAGGTAAGGCTGTTTTTACACTGATCCTGCTCCTCTGAGGATAAACCACGTGGTTCACAGTCTCACTGAGAATGATATTTTAAAGGTCGGGTGTTCAATCACAGCTGCTGTAAGTTTAAAATAAAAGACGTCTTTAGTTCACTGCTAGCTGCTGATTGAAGTGCACGTGTTTTTGCTAAGGCCTCAGAAAATTATTAACCTAAAAGGTGAGCAACACATGAACTTGAAATTCTTTGTGAGATGTAAGAAAACAGAAGCCCAATCTTTGGTACAGGTCCAGCTGCTTCAATTTTTCCCTCCCTGCAAGCTGCCTGCCAACTTCCAGCCAGTAACCAGCCACTGGAAGCCCCCCCACCTCTCTGAGGTCAGGCCTCAAATCCACTGAAAACTCCCTCATGCATTTGCAGGGCGTCTCCATGAGATGCTGCTTCCTTCACAAGATGACACAGCCTCAACCTTCTCCTAGGTGGGCAAGACCTGTCAGGGACGAGCCAAGACCCTACCAGGGAAGGTGGGGAAGTTTGAAGTGACTGCATCTGAAGATTAACTGAGGCGTGTGGGGAACGCTGCATGTCCCTTTGTGAAGGTAGAGAGGACGTCCCAGACGAGGAACCTCCTGGGCCCACATGAGAACCCTAACCCTAACCCTGATCGGCGACTCGAGCAGGAAGCTTTGACCATGACAGGCGAGCGTGCCAGAGGTGATTCACTGATGGGAATCGAGTTTCAGTGTGATTTCCTCCTCCTCAGTACTTTCAGGTCGTCTTTGTCCGTCATCCCTCTAGCAGCTGCTGCTCTGTTTGAGGACGAGGTCAAGCTGACATTGTGTGAGTGGTTAGCGGTGATGTTTTATAACTTTGTCAACACCCAGGAACTCTGAGGGCTCTTGAACGCCCCCAAGCCTGCTCAAGACAGCTGAGAACAGCAGCAGCTGCTGGCTACGAGCAGGGAAACTGAATTCATCACTTCTGTGCATTTAATTCATCAGTTAGTGGGATGTTCTTTATGGAGACGACTGGAGCTGGTCTCAGTTTGTGTGGTGTTGTTGTTCCTCTAAAGAAGGCACTTTAGCCCTCTTACTAATCAACTTTTTACTTTCTTAAACTGTTGGAAACCAGCAGGGACAGACGGGGTCAAATGTGTTGCTGTCTTAAAAGAAAGTGGCTGGAAACACCAGCAACTTTAGTCTTAAGTCTATGCAGCAGGGCACAGAGCATCAGGACTGACGTCTTTGTCCTGCATAGATTTTCAGCAACAACAATGTCAAACAAAAAATTTACAGGAATCAATAAGAGAATCATTAAAGAGCTGGATCAATGAGCAGAAGTGAGAGTTACAAACAATTTCAGAATAAGCTTTTGTCCTTGGAGAACATCAGCAACAGAGGAAAAAATGAAGTAAATAAATGCGACACAGCCTCGTAGAAATCAGAGTCCTAATTTAAAGCCTTCTGTGATGATTCTTCTCTTTCTGATCCTTAAATGGGATATTTTAACACAAACTGAGGGGGATTTTTGGAGTTTATTTCTGCTCATATTTGAGCAGATATATTCCCTCCATAATGTGGGAGCACGTAGGAGAGATGTCTTTAAATATCATTTAACCCTTTTGCCTCATAAATCCTTTTCTGTTTGTTTTCATGGTGATTTCTTTCCTTTATAATTCCTTTAGCATGTCATTGAGAGGCATGTCCTTTATTTGGACCAATTTTGGATGATAAGCAAAAATCTGAATGCACTCATCCCTTTAAGGCCAAGAACAGCCCTAAACCCATTAGATCAGTGGTTTTTCATCCTCCCTGCAGCATTAAAACATACAATGTTCTAATCATGGGGACCCCATGCAGTCTAATATTTAACTATCTCAAAGAGGCTCTTTTGACCAAAATCCCACAGTTTAACATCGACCTATAAAAATAGATGTTTCTGTTCCAGTGGTAAGGGGCTGCTCAGCAGGGCTCGACATTATAACTGGCTCAGACTCGTAATTGACAGGCTCTGGGTCAGCTGATCGCATATTCCACTGACCCGCTCAGGACACTTATGATGCTGGAAAAAAATAAATCAGAGTTCACAATTTCAGTTTTCTTGTGAAAAGGTCATGTGTGATTTTTTTTTTTTAATCATCTTGATAATTCCTGAAATCAACGTTTCATCGGTACATGCATGTAAGAGGCAGTGGAGGCTTCACTTGTTTTTCTGAGACTTCTCTCTAATAAACACAGATGAGCTGCAAAAACAGGAAGACTAAAAGCCTTGTGGATATAGCTAACAGAAGAACAGCAGAATTTATCAGATATTAATCCACAAATAATAATCAGAATGTTGGTGCAGGTTTCATGCCTGTTACAGTCCACTTGATGTAAACGTCCCCAAACAAACTCTGTTGCAGATCTATGAAATGGCTAAAAAGTTAAGGAGGAAGTCCTGAAACACACATGCTCTGGTTGGTGGCTCATCTTCTCAGCATCAACATCCACTTAATGTAGAGTCTGTGTTTTAGGTTTTAAACATAATAACAGCTTATGAAATATAATTATGACTTTTTATCACAATAATAGCAGAGAAAGAGAGACATGGCCTCGGTGCAGAAGCTCCCGTTAATCGTGGTCAGAACACTTTCTGTCCTGCTGCTGATAAAACAAAACAACAAGCCTGAGACGACAGAAGTTCAAGAAGCTGAATCCAACGTTCTGTCTGGGGTGGCCCTGACAATAAAAATAAATACATAAAAGACAAAAGAGGGCCAGTGATTTTGAGAGAGCAGTCAGTGGCATTTTTTTTCTGAATGTCAGCCCTGTTCTGTCTGTAAATTAAATGGTGAATCACAACCAGCCTTGTTGGATGTGAAAAAAGAAAAAAGGGAAAGACATCTGTGCTGCACACAAACTAGTCTGTGCCCACGGACGTAATTTTAGGGTGGGACACAGGGGACATGCCCCCCCCCCACACACACACACACACTTTTTCTAAAGCCCATGTCAGTCCCCTGCAGTTAGTATAGCAGTTATAGCACGTTAGGCTATAGCCCAATACACGTCTAGCACTAGGTCCACACAGCCACTCGAGCCGAAGACTTCCCTCAGTTTGGACCGCCCACAAGCTCCGAGATTGGCTCTGCCGCTTCCTGTGTGATTATTCCCGCTGTCAGTCACTCCATCACCCGCCGGACTGATGCCTTGCTAACTGCAGAGTGCGTGCACATCAACCTTCGCCACTAAGTTTTTAGGAGGGTGATGTTCATTATGCCTCGGTCACGTTGTAACATATCAGAGGTTTCATTTAGCCCACACTGATGATTGAATCTGCGCGTCTCTGCGTTTGGTCATTAGGCGCAGCGAGGATGTTGAAAAAAAAAGAAAAGTCCACATAAGAGACTTTTCAAAATAAATTTATATTTTTTTTGTAAAAATATATATTTTAGTCGTGTCCCTGGGTTCTTGCTCAGTCCTGTTACCCTAACACATTATCCCATCTGATTCATTTGGAACGTTGCACAAGTCACACACAACAAGAATTTGCATCAGTTGGATCTTCTAAAGGCCATGGGAAGACCAAAACTAAGTTCTTTCATTTATTTTTCCGTATATTTAATAATATTTTAACGCTGACTGAGGAGGTCAATCTCAACAAACATTCCTGTTACTTAAATGATATCTTAGTAATCATTTGTTTTTTTTAAAAAACACACATTTATGGTGAATCACCAGATTGTGCTCAGCATCCTCATGTGATTAGCAAGAATGCCATGTGGCAATATTTCATGTATTTGCTGACTTTATACCAAAACTCAGTCCTGTTGCTTTCAGTCCTGTTTCTTTTTTAATACAGTACTGTCATTCATATTAAGAGTAACACGACTAAGTATCAATAACTGAGCTGAGTCCACTGTTTATTCTATTGAAAATTAGTTAATATCACATTATTCAGCTGATTTTTAAGTTTTACTGTAGAAATTACTCAACCCTTGTGGTTTGCCTTTATTTATGACCCTTTGAGGTCGTCAGAGTACAAAAAAGTCCTCTCCCTTCCAAAACCCGCTATAAAAACATAACAGATGAATATTTTTTGTACTTTTTTTGCTCAAATTATTCAATCAACCTCAGTCCTAATCAAAAATGTCAAACATTAGATTATTTATTTAATTTTTAACTCTTTAAATGCCAACTTGATTGCATGACGTCACTGTTTTTATTAAGAAAAAACACATTAAATGAGTTATTATCAATACAATGGAATGGGCAGCTGTCCTGTCAGAACTTAAGTTAAAAATATATGTCAAATATGTCAGACTGATCATTTCATTTCCCTGATGAGCAACAAGCAAGATGAAGAGGTGCTTCTCTGGTCACCAACCGTTTTGAGCCCGGGAGTGACATCATGGTTTGCAACGTTCGCGACAAGTTGCTTTAGCTCAAAAGTCACACATTCACACATGCACATTCACATCCACACATGCATGCACACATGGCACATCTTTTTGTTGTTCATTGTTCATTCCTGTTGTGTCTTGTTCATTCTTGTTACCCCTTGTTCATTCCTGTTACTTAAATATTTATCTTTAAAAAATATAAAAAGATAAACAACTTTTTCAATTATGTTTGGTCCACCATTTATCCAAATGTTCAATACATTACATGATAATAAATTTATTTAAATTGAGATTTGGGTCTCCTTGAAATGATAAATATGGCTTTGGATGTTTTAGAGAAATGCAACTTTTGTCTAAAAGTATAAATTTTTTAGTAACAAACATTAATTATTAGAACATATAACCAACCATTCCATTAAAAGAGACACTTTCTTGTGGGGGAAATGAAGGAATTAGTTGACATGCTTCTAAACATGCTTTTAAAATGTGAGTTTTGGTAACAGGACTGAAAAGAGCAACCATCTTCGTCCTAAAACCCGTATAAAAAATTAAATAAAGCCGCTTAAGATTGAGCGGTGTTCATTTTAAATAGTTAAACATGTGTGTTTCTAGATTTAGTTTTGAAAAATACATTAAAAAAACTAATTTATTTTTTGTGGACTTGCAACATGGACATGGCACCCATTTGGTGGAATGACCCAGAAGTCAATCCACTTCAAGATCCTCCTCATCAATTACAAAGATCTCAATAATCTTATAAATCTTCATCTTCTCCTCCTCCTTTTTTCTCCTCCTCTTCCTCTTCCTCTTCCTCCTCCTTCTTCTTCTTCTTCCTCTCATTCTTATTCTTATTATTATTAACTTCAACAGCTGAAGAGCCTCAACAATGCAAAGATTTAGATTTTAAAAGTTTCTATTTAATGCCAAAGAGACACACTTTTGATTATTTTACTTATTATTTTCATAAATTATTTCTGTGTTGAACAGCAGCAAAACAAAAAAACAAAAAAAAAATCTCTGATAACAAATGTAATTTTATACAACCGTATGGAGTTGTTTCCTTAGACTATAACTGAACCATCAAAATCATTGACTGTTGTACCCCCCCCCCCCCCCCCCCCCCCCACACACACACACACACACAGCAAGCCACGTGTCCGCCCCACCTTTGAAATCAAAGTTTTGTCCATGTCTGTGCCAAATGTAAAATAAGACAGTTGGTGTTTAAATAGTGAATTGGTGATTGGATATACATACATGTATCTCTCTCTCTCTCTCTCTCTCTCTCTCTCTCTATCTCTCTATCTATCTATCTATCTATCTATCTATCTATCTATCTATCTATCTATCTATCTATCTATCTATCTATCTATCTATCTATCTATCTATCTATATATATATATATATATATATATATATATATATAATGTGCACATGCAGAATGTATGGCTGTACTCATAAATCTCCCAGGCCTGAGTTGCTCTACAGCCCTCCTTTATGTCTTTATTCTTTATTTAGATCTGCATTACAGACATACGCTGCATATTTAACAATGACAATAAATAAATAAGGAAACCTCAGGAGGAGCTTAGTGTGGATTTAGGAGCAGAGAGTGGGGGGGCTGGTAAACAGAGACCACAGGACGGAGTAAACAAATCTGCAGAGTGGATGAACCTCAGAGACCTCTGACTTTACTGAATCACAGGCCGTTTGCTGACGGGCTCTGATGCAGAGGCACAAAACTGACTAAAAAACATCTCAGGGTGGATCATGGGGACGGGAGTCTCAGGGTTCTGTAGGTCCTGTTCCCACCACAAGAATCAAGCTGACCCTTCTCCTTGAGGAAAGACCTTGACCTGGTTGGTCTTTGTTTGGTTTGGGTCTCTCTCACACCCAAAGAGAACCAAGTCCTCCTGTTTTAAAAAGGACCAGGTTGGTTCATGGTTTAGCGCCAGAGTTTGATGAGCTGTCAAGACTCCACAAATCAGACAGAGATGTGAACAGAGTTGTCTTGAGTTGGATTTTTCTTCTTAAATACAGAGATCTGGAGTCTGAAGTCCAGTCTGTTGTCTTTATTCTCCAAACGTCTCTTAAGAGCAGAGAGAGGAGCTCTGAGAGATAAAGGACAGTTACAAAGTTTTATACTCTCAGATAAGCACAAGTGAGGGCGGGCCCCAGCCTCAATCTCAGAATCTCACCTCACCAACCAGCCATACGTCTAACAAGAGGTTAAAGGTTAGACACCAGCTCCAAAGGCTGTGCCAGGTTTGATCTCTTGAACTGCACTGTGGGTAATATGACCAAGCCACATGAGGCAGCACATGTTTAAAAATTCAGTTTCTTCGAAGATCTCCAAAGACCTGTTGTTTAAAATGTAGGAGCCTCTGAATCTTGTCCATGCTGGGTTTGTTTTCACAAAAAAAATGTGGTGAATTCTTTAAAAGGCGTGGGAAATCAGTTTTAAGCTTACCATGGCCTCTGTATCCAGACAGCTATGGTATCTTGGTCTCTGTACGGTTACACATAACGTTTGGTGGCATCAGTATCGAGGTGTATATTGACGCACTCGTTAATGTTGAATCTTGAGGTTGCTGGAAGTACCCAGCCTTACAGCTTGAACACAAAATGCTCGGCAAGGCCACCCGTTCACACACATCTGTTCAGTCTATTTCATATCTTAAAAGGTGTTTCCTGTAGTTTTCAGGTAAATGTTGCTGAAACAATTAATCGGTCTAAAACAATCATTTCATTGAAGTTGCTGAATTTCTGAAAAATGTTCATGTTTGTGCAGTATAAGTGAGTGAAGCCGGTTTAAACCTCCTGTCCCATGATTTTCTAAAGCTAATACGACTGTGAGATGTTTTTTTCTATTGTGTGTCAGGAAGCAAACACTCATCATGATT
The DNA here is from genome assembly GCA_037902135.1 of Cetoscarus ocellatus. Taxonomy (NCBI): domain Eukaryota; kingdom Metazoa; phylum Chordata; class Actinopteri; order Labriformes; family Labridae; genus Cetoscarus; species Cetoscarus ocellatus. The sequence continues at coordinate 616,813 of JBAMNC010001220.1, forward strand.
TGTCTAACTGTAGATCCAAGCTTCTGAAATTTTCAGTCATTTATTAATTCATGCAGAAATGCACATACTTGATCATCACCAAACGTGTTAACCCCCCCCCCGGCCTCTTGAGAGCTTGTTTTCCTGCTTGCACATAAATCCAGCTGCAGCGGAGAGACGGGACGTGGGGTTATAAATGACACCTAAACTCTGCTCATTTCCATGTGGCCTGCTTCACACACCTCACCATGTTACTTTACAGTGCTCTCATTAGTTGATTTGCATATTTATGTCGACCGGCGATGCACAGATCCCCAGCTCGGGGAAATATGTGCGTCTGTGTGTTGTGTAGCGTGAAAGATATACAATACTCCAGCTTTTATGGAGGTCCCCCATAAATCGAGCACGCAGGACACTCAGTGAGTGGTGAGGTAGGAACCGGTGGAGTCGACACAGAAATTAATTGAGCGTCACTTTAAGAATAGGAGACTGCTTGTTGATAAAGTGCAGAGATTGATGGAGGCCGAGGTTACTTTAATGGATGGGAGCTTCATAAAACATCAGATTATTTACAGAGACAAGCTGCAGCTAGTGCACTGCTGCAGGGGGGCTCCACGGCAGTCTGAGGGAAGGTGTGCAGACACTTTGAGGGTGTTAATTAAGCCAAAAAACAGGAAGAAAACCCTGATCAGTGTTTGTCCTCACATGTTTTCAGGAATGGGCTGCTATACATACAGGCCACTTCATTAGGTACACCTTGTCTGCATGGCTTCTCCTACAGAGCTCCTTAATTCTTCAAGCTGCTTGGTCAATATCTCCATGTTAGAATCACACAGCTGCTGCAGATTTGTCAGCTGCACATCAGCATTTGACGCTCAAGAGGGGCACCATGAAGGTTTGGACTGCAACATACGTGTCAATAATGAGAGCTTTCATTGGTCAGATTTGAGCCTGCCTGACACACAGTCATGACGCTGGTGTGGAAGCTTGCACACACTGGCTAAAGGTTCAGGGAAAAAGATCTGTGCAAGATATATTCTCCGGCAATAATTGGTGTGCAGAGGCTCAAACATGATCTTGTGTAAATCTCTAAGGTCAATAAAGGTTTACTGTCCTCAATGGCAGTCATGGAAAGGATGTGAAGACGGTGTCAGATGGAGACGATGATGACGATGTTGATGTTAATGGCACTGACAGCATGACGATGCAGATGATGCTATTCTAATAACAATAACAGAAAAAGACAGAAAAAAACAGCTGTAGAGATATAAAGACAAATATGAACCTGCCACATAAACAGCTTTAACCTTCCCCACACAAACAAACAAACAAACAAACAAACAAACCTTGGGCTGGTGTCTGGGCATCCTCTGCCCGCCTAAAGGAACACACACTTTCCCTCTCATTAGTGCGATCTCTCCCCCACCATTTCCAGTTGTCAGCGTGGCAGCTGGGGTGTTTTTGGGGATGGAGGCCTCGCCTGCAGAGACAGGCAGGGGCTGTCAGGATGGATCACACCCTAACACTGATGCCAGCCCCCCTCCCTCTGTCCTGCACCCTCGAGCATCCCCAGTTTGACCCTTCTACCCTCCCATACCCTGCAGAGAGCCTGAGATGGTCTGTTGATTTATCACTGAATCAATTAAGTCACTGAAGAGACAAGACATAATTTAGCCTCTATCATTGAATATCATACAGATGTAGAGAACCATAAAGACTCTGCTGGTCATTTTTACAGTTTGAAGTCTGCACCACCTCCTTATTGAAGAGAAATTTCATCTCTACCATCAGGAAATTCACATTTTTTCAATATAAAGAACTTTAGTTCAGGATAAAAAAAAAAAACAACTTAAATATATCAGGTTGGACCTTCTTCACCTTCCGAGCTCTTTAATTCTTCAAGATGCTGAAACATCCCTCAGAGATGTTCGTCCATATCTTCATGACAGCATCAAACAGCAGCTGAACATCCATGATGAGAATCTCCTACTCCACCACATCCCAAAAGGGGCTCCATTAGTTTGAGATCTGGTTACTGTGGAGGCCACTGGAGTAAGTTGAACTCAGTGTCATGTTGAAGAAACCAGTGTGAGATGACCTGAGCTCTGAGACATGGAGCTGCTTGAAGTCTCCATCAGAAGATGGTCCACTGTGGTCATAAAGGGATGGACATGGTCAGCAACAAGGCATTTTCTCTTTTCCAGACTATTCTCTGTTAACCCTAGAGATGGCTGCGTGTGAAAATCCCTGTAGATCAGCAGTTCAGAGTCTCTTAAATCACCCTCTCTGTTCTGATGCTCAGTTTGAACTTTACGTCTACATTTCAATAATTTACTTCCTGAACCTTTAAAGTCTTTGTTTTGCTGTTTTAAAGCCCAACATGAAGTACAAGGAAGACAAGTCATCATAACAGGTAATATGTCTTTGAATTATATTTACAAATGAACAAAAACTGGAGACTCAAAGAAAACATCAGTCTTCTGTGTAAAATAACCTGGAGTGATTTCACATGACCTGCAGAAGAACTGGCAGCAGTTCTTTAAAAAAAATGAACGGAGGCATTCAGGTTGAATTTTGCATGATAAAGTCAACGAGCAGAGGAAGAAAACCCAAAGAACAATCCTGAATAATTGAAGAAAACTCTGCATTAAAATGTGAGTGCTTCCAAACGCATTAACGCCAAATTATCTCCAACTTTTCTCTTACAGTGTTTGTTGTTGTTGTTGTTGAAGTTTGGGTAAAAAGCATCATAATGAGGAAAAGCTTTAAGAATTCATCATCCTTCTGGCTGCGATGTGAAAACACCCTGAGGATTCATGAGTGCTGCTTCAAGGAAGGAGAACACGAGTCATAAATGTCAACAACTGACATGATGAGAGAAATGTTTATCCTGACTTCAACCTGGAACATGACTGATATTTACTCACTACTGTGTTTGAATATCTCTGGTAAAACAAGAGCTTTGTGCTCAGGTGACATGTTATCAGTCTGTGGGCTGCACAAACAGGTGTGTGGAGGGTGAGAGCGTGAAGCTCCAGCAGAGCGAAGAGAGAAAAAGAAGTTTAGCATGCAGCAGGCGGGGAGGAGGGCCGATGCTCTGGAAGCTCCCACAGCAGAACAAGATCTTTAAACATCTTAAAACTTTAAGGAAATAATTTCTGCTTATGCTTCAGTATCAGAATGGAGAAGAAAGATGATCATAATGACTTTGAAACATCTCGAGGGTTAACAGAGATGATCTGAAAAAGAGAAATGCCTCGTTGATGTCAGAGGTTGGGGGTGACAGAGAGGCTATAGGAACTCAAATAACCACTCGTCACAACCAGGGTCTGCAGAAGACTATTCCTGAACATGTCCAATCTGAGAAGAAGCCAAACAAAGATGTCAAGAGAAGGGACCTGGTCTGTGAGAGTTGTCCACCTATGATGGGAAATGATCTTCTTGATGATTTCTCCAGGGAACTGAGGAGCCTCATGGTTTCAACTTTCTGTATGGGCATGGCGGCTGCTGCAGTTATCAAGCAGCACTGATTTTTCCAGAGCTTTTACTTGGCTCTGTAGAGCTGTGGTTCATTCTGCTCAAGGCAAACTGAAGATTAGTTTAGTTTATTAGATTATTTTAAATCAAGGACAATGTTTAAAATAACATTAACCTCTAAAAGAGAAGAAATGCTTTGTACCAGGTTTAGCTTACTAGCTTGATTCCTTCAGCCATCCCTCACATACAGATACATAAATACACACTGAAAGACATGCACACATGGCCATCATATAACATCCATCCATTATCTAGACCTCTTATCACTTTTGGGGTCACAGGGGATGGAGCCTATCCCAGCTGACACTGGGTGAGAGGTGGGGTACACCCTGCAGTCACAAGCCGATCTCAGCTGTTCTGAAGGCATTAAATAACAGAAGTTACTCCTTCAGTACCTGAACCTCTTGCCATGTTGATCTTTGCCCCTCTTGACCCTGACTCGATGTTTCTCCTGTTGAGCTTGGATTGTAGAGATGTAGTGTTCTGATGGAGCACACACGTGTATCTTCTTCTCTGCTGTATATTTACACAGCCTCGACGAACAAATTTGTGTTTTCATTCTGTTTACCAGCCTGTGCTGGTTGTAGGAGTCTGACATTCACCTGCGTGCTCCTCATCTGTAAGTATGTACTGAAGCTTTCACACTATGAGCTGCAGAATACTTTTACCTTCTGCTTTCTTTAACACATCTGCTTCTTCTCTGAAGGAGGTCAGGTTTGTTCTGCTCACAGAGAAGTTTAACAAGTGTTGCCAGTCAGGTTTTTAGAGGTTTGGTTCAGTCAGTGTCTTTGTCTCCTGCTCTAATAACTGAATCATTCAGTTTGGTGGTTCAGGTATTTGTTTTTCTGAAGTAGAGAGATCTTATTTACAAGAACTTGGTGCAAATCTTTAATTATCAGATTTGAGTCACCATGTTTGAAGTGAGAGTCCTTGATTTGGCTTTTAGCTCCATCTGATACCTGCAAACAGAGCAGAGATTACATAACGGCATCAAGGACATGACCAAGCTGCTCTGAAGCATCAACACAGCTGTCAGTCTGATTCCCTCAGAGAGAGGAGATGTGTTTGGACATGACCTGGTGGACATGATGGGATCTGATGCGTCATCTACAGGTAAGGGAAGGAGGGGGGCTGCAGGGGGATCACAACAGCGTGTGTCGTCAGTACTGCTGTTGGTCCTTAAATGTAGGCATGAGCCAGCAATGCAGCAGTTCCTGTTCCCTCGTCTTAGAGTCTGTGTGATCTTTGAGCGAGTCTCTGATCAGATATCTAAAGTAAGGTCAGTGGTGAACACAAGCATGAGACTCTGCAGCTTCACTTTATCTTCAGGCTTCTCATGTCTTATAAAAGCAGCTGCTAACAAGCGGCAAACTACAAGTCTGAGAAGAGTCGACGCCTTTGGTATGGAAAAGTAAAATAAGTCACATTCCTCGATTCCATGACAACCACAGACCAAAAGATTGGAAGTATGAACATGAATAATATTGAGGAGTGAGTGTGTGAAATGAAATATGAAGCAAATTGAAACAGGAAGTAATTTTCAGCTGGCGCATACAGGACAGTTCTTTTATTTTAATGGGTGGGTGGCGATCTTAGGAACGAATATATCAAGAACATTTAACACAGAGCTGTGCACGGAGGGTTGGCAACATGTGACCTGCAAAAACATGCAGTTGTAGGTAAAAACAATGTGATCATGAATGTGCATGTACAGGCAGAAATGCAGGAATTTGAGGAGGGGTGGAATGTGAGAGTGATCGTAGGCCAATGAGATAAAGAAAGTGTCTCAGTATTTTGAACATTTGAAACTGAATCTCTGTTTTTGAATCACAGACGGCTGCTGTGGGGACATTTGTCATTTATAGCAGAAAAAACTGTAGCTTTAATATTTCAGAGTGAGTATGAGTGAGCTGCAGCCATCTAGGGAGCATGCCTGACTTTTGAGCAGTTTGAGCTAAACACCCCACACTGTAACATACATGGACTCAAGACCTTCTCAACTGAACTTTAGGTCAGCCTACTCTCAGATGGATAGGATGAGATGAAGCAGGACTTCAGGCCTAGCCTTGACACTATGTCCATTGTGTCCCTAACTGTCCAATAAAAGAAAAAAAGGCACAGTATAACCAGGCCATCTTTCTTCCTTGATCCTCACCGATGTACTGGAATTGGTCTACTTCCACATATCTCTTAGTGAGTGTTTTGTAGTTTCTTTATTGCCCAACATTAGCATTCTTTGGTTCATACTCTGAATTTTAAAGCCTTTTTATGTCATATTTATATCTGGCTTTGGCCAGAGTTTGCTGGAGACATTGTTAAAATTGCATGTTTTTTTTTTTCCAAAAAAGCTTTTTATTTTTTCTCCAACAATAATCCAAGACCTCATGAAATAATCATGTTTCTTTGGCAGTGGAATCCTTGCAATCTTAGCCCATAAGGTTGACATTCCCGCCTTTTGTTCTATATGCTGATGCAAGGGCAGGATTGATAGGTTTATGGCAGACATGAAAAGGTTCCTGACAGCTCGGGCCTCATGTGTGTACATTTATCTCTGCTGTATACATCTGCCCGTCTTCTGTACCATCCTCTCCATGTGTTTGAAACACAGATATGAAGTGACAGTCCTCTCCTGATGGATGAATCTTTGCTTTTGAGCTCACTCATACTCGCTCTGAAATATTAAAGCTACATTTTTTCTTCTATAAATGGCAAATGTCCCCACAGCAGCCGTCTGTGATCCTTAACATGACATTTTACATCGAGCAAACATTTTCTCTGTCCAGGGTCCACATGGTTAAAGAAAGACGTCAAACTGGAGCCGTCCAGGAGCTTCTGCAGCCTCACATTCCAGACCTGAACACGGACGTTTCACATGTTCTGTTAGCTAAAAGAATGATTGAACCAATCCTGTCTGGAGGTTTCTGTGTTTGTGTTCAAGTATTTTAATGCCCAAGTGCTCAAATCTTTATTTAGTCTTTTCTCCAATCCAGTCCACAAAGTAGCTCCAAAGTTTTGTTCTGTCTTTGTTTGATTTATTCTTTTGGTTTAGGAGTCAAATCATGCCCAAATTCTACAATTATGTGAAATAAAGTGATTGAAAGTGAGTCTTTATTAAACTGGGTCAAATTATGACGGGGCTGTTTCATTAGTATGCAGGAAATCAATGAAGAGGTCCTTAAAATGCATCTTCACAGCAGCTGGCAGCACCTGGAATTGTTAATGACGGAGAGGTGAGAGGGCGACGCATTAGCTGAAGAGAGCAGCTGGGGACAAATGGGAGTTCAGCGACCGACACAAAGACAGACTGAAGCTTTTGTTCTGCTTCAAGTCTGCAGGAGCTGATACGCAAAGGTTCAGCGCTTTGCTTTAAAATAGGGCCAGCAAACAGTCGCTGTTTTTGACCATAATAATCATGTTGTAGTCACATTTTAAATCTCTAAATATTTTTTTTGCATAATTTCCACTAATGATAATGAAAACTGGGGGTTATGATTCGTAAATTCATGCTGACAGCCATCTTTAATAGTTCATATTTCTCTTAAAAAGTGGATTACACATCATTAACGGGCTTGATTGCCTCCCTGTTGCTTGTAGGTACTTTAACCCAGATAAACCCATGCAGAAATGCCCTTCTCCGAGCTCCATCAACAGTAAAATGTGTGTTTCCTCTCCATCTCTCCCAGCCGCTGTGTTTTACATAGTCGTGACTGATAGATTGACTCTGCTGTTAGCAGGCTGAGCTGTCAAACTTCAGCAGCCTTTCAAACGCTGAAACAAAAACCCTCCAGCTCTACAATCCCGACTGCCTGTGGGGACTCTGCGAATCAAGAGCTCATATTTACAGAGTGCGGAGCAGAACCAAGGTCAGCTTTAACTTTAAATACTTCTATAGGGCTGAGAGGAGCATTTACAAGAGCCGAATTACCCGTGACCGCTCCTGCTGTGTTTACGCTTCCTCAAGTGGCCGCACAATTGCTATGAAATTCAGATAACATGCAACCACCATGTTTGTGAGCTTAGATTAATTAGAGTGACTCCTTACGCGGCACTATCATACAGTAATTAGGTTATTGTAAGCTCCATGGCCCGTTCCAAGGGTACTGCTCATTTGAGCAGCAGGAATGGTATGCAGCCTGCTCGGCGTGAGGGTTTAAAGCTGTCTGGGTGATCTTATTCCCCATGTCGAGCACACGCACATGAAGAGAAAGGCAGCGGATTGCGGTGTGTTTCGTTTCGGGTTAAAGCTCGTACGTCCCCAGTCAAGTGCCATGGAAATCCTGTTGGGACCGCGCACGCAGCTCTCCATTCACTGCAGCCTAATCAAGTGGTATCTGAGCTCCAATCCTCTTATACTGCTTGGCTGGACCACAGTTCTCTAAGGCTGGATTGCAGTTGCCGACTTGGACTCCTGGGAGAGATGGGAGTTAAGAGAAAGAGTGCTCTGCCTTTGTTTCACACCCTGCCTCGCTCTCAAACTCAGCCCTCTGCACATGAAAATGCATGCCTGCATTGGTAGCAAGCTGAGAATTATGCATCTGCTTCTGCTTTTTTTTCCATGAGTTGATCAACACAGCTTTGCAAGGCGAGAGAAAAGAATCCCCCTGCCTCCTTTTCATTCTGAAAGCCTCACCTCTCTGCCAGGCTCCAATTACATTTGTGAGAGGTACAAAGGTTAGCCCTGCTTCCTTGATGAGCTCTTTTCACAGTGAGCGGTGCAACCCTGAAAAGCACAAATACAGGAGAACACAGCTCCAGAAAACTCCCAGACTGAGCCTCTTCAGCCAGACAATGCAGCTCATTTTGTGTTCTTTCATGGCGTGAAAATTCAGGCCTTTTCCTTTTTGAGAGGTAACAGAAGTGCACTGTCGGAGTTTCGAGGCCCCATGTTCATAGATGCTAAAAAAAAGGCTCGACTCAGGTTTTGGTCCATGCTCGGATGAATTGAGGGAGGTAATTAGCATTCCCATGGTCGGGGAATGGATCAGCCCATGTTGGGTCCAGATGTCGGGCCAGTGCTTGGGCTGTTAGCTCACTGGTCCATGAGGCTTGATCCAAAGATGGAGACAATGTCTCCAACCCTAATTAGCTCTACCAGTCAAGTGTCCCTAATTGGATTATGGGCCTTGCATTTTAGAGCACTGAGTATCCAACAGGGGCGGGACGGTAAGGGTGCAGCAAACACACAAAGCAGACCAACAGCTCCAACATTCAGACGATCTCCATGAGCGTATCCCAGCATTTGTGGAAATACTCGATGGATGGAACCCCAGGGCCGCAGAGACTGCTCAAACCGGTGTCATTGTGACTGCAAAATAAGATACTTATCACATTTTGTGAATTGACAGAGCGCCGAGGCTTGTTTGGCATGCACACTGAGCTTCTCTTTGCCTCCAGAAAACAAAAGGCCACAATACACTAAAAGGGAACAGCTTGCACAAAGGACTCGACAAAGCCTTGTTTTCACACTCGATTCATGTTTTGTTTGAATACAGCGAGGTCAACAACAGCACTGTGATGAATGGGCTTTAGGAGAGGGAGATTAATGCAGCGTGGATGTACAGTGGTTAAGGAGACTGGAGCATTTAGACCCTCTCTCTTCTGTTTATGCACACATTTTATCACTGAATTAATGCCTCTTTTATTTCATCAGCATGTATGTATGAGCTGAAGATCAGCTACAAACCCATCATTAATGCCAAGGTCAGACTGAGTGGATGTTTTATCTGTTGCTGTGGGCTCTTTGTCAGACTAGACCAGACTCTGGTTTATTTTACAGTCGTGTTTGAAACACAGGTAAGGCCTCCATGTTCTCCAAGGAAAACATCGCTTGAACGCATAACAAATGTGTAGGTGAAAGCAAAAATCAAATTTGTCATGTCAAGGTCAGGTTACATGATGTTTTCATTGGTAATGATGGGCGGCATGTCAGGCCATAATTGTGCAGTATGATCCCAGGATTATACTCAGTCAGAAGTGACGAGGCATCCCAGACAAGTCTTTTTTCCCACTGAGTTAAGAAGTCTCTCCATGTCTGACAATGTTAGCAGTGCATTGCTCGACACCTGCTCAGATTTTTGGTCAGCTAACATCACCTCTTTTGCCTCCTAGAAGACTTCTCTGTGGTGATCATACTAGCTTACATAACTAACTCTGAGTGCATGCTTGCAAGTATAAAGCAGCTTAAAGCAAAAGTCAGTGGAGCTCTTCAGGCTTAAACCTACTCAGCCATCCTTTAAACTGGAATCCAACAGGCCTCCTCTTGTTCACTATTTGAATTTGAATTTTTTACTTTATTTCAAGCATGTATATAAAGAAAGAAAAATAAATAAATACCATTCACATACAAAGAAAAAAAAAGAAATATAGTATTTATACAAGTTTGAAAAGGAGTAGGAAGAAGTCAATACTTTTTGAATTCCAGACCCTTATTACTGTTTCTCATGCTTTAACATATATGTATATTTATTATACATCTGTACACTACAAAACACATAATCCATATAAATGTTTAAACACATATACAGTACTATGTATATATACACACACTACTTAAACATCTATAAATATAATTTGTACCTACGCACACAAACACATACATACTTACATGTGTATACATATTACGTAAATATCCATATAAATATATTTATATCTAATATCTATACACTATATAGAAAATACTAATTACTTTCAACATCATAATTTTTATGATTTACTTATTTATTTCCCCATCACTCTAATAGATAATGCACTTCTGTATCACTGTATCGGTGTTTTTCCAGAAACTCTTTCCAGTGAGACTAACTTTTTCCTTTCCCCTCTGCCTCAGATTCTCAACATTCAGCCCTTCCAGCATCAAGTCTTCGGTTAAATCTTCTTCAGTCACCCACAGAAGCCCAACTCTGCCAAGATTCACTCAAACCACAGACTCTGCCTGCAACTGCCTCATCATCATTAAAATCTCTGAACATCCTTCACCAACCGGGTGTCTTGTCTGCTCTTGGGTCCAGTTATATTACAAACTGCAACATTTCCTCTCCCGTATACCTGTTTATCAACATTTTTTGCACCTCTTTTTAAACAGATTTTGGAAACATTATTGTCAATGAAGGTCCATAAAGTCACCCCACAGCTCAACATGCAGAAACTTTTCGTTGTTGTTCAAGCCTTTTGTGTTTTAAAATTTAGGTTTCCCCTTAGATTATAACCTCCCTCCCTTTCTGTCAACATTTCCTAGATTGTATATTACTGCTACTAAGACACATGATATGAAATGGCTCTGAAACCCTATGACCAGGGTTCTACATTGACACCCGCTGGCTTCAGTCGAGGCAAACTTAAATTCAGGTCTTCTGATTTCATTACAAATCCTGAAACTAAGTTTAAGTGTTCATCACAGCAGAGAGGATTTGCAATTTGAGAGCTGCAGACTGAGGGGGCACCTATGAGCCGCTGGTATCCTCTGATATAAACATCCACAAGTTTTTTTTTGTTTGTTTTTGTTTCGAACAGACCCTCTAAAGTTGATAAAATAAAGGCTGTGATTGTCCATGTAGCTTGTCATCCAATAGGCCATGCTTCTGTGGACACCTGGCTATGGCCCTTATGGCTAAATTAGGCTCCTTGGGGAAGTGATGTGTTTAAATACGACCAAAAAAGTGACACATGCAGCCAGAATGTCACTTTTGTAATATGAGTAAATGTTGTGTTTATACTATGCATTTTGCTGTGAGAGCTCAGGCTCAGACCCTGAGCAGATGAGGAGATTACCATGAGACCTAATCCGGTCTAACGGTTGGTGGACCTCGCCCACCCGGCCATGTTCAGGTTGATTCCCATGACTAGTTCATTCAAGCCCACCCAATTACTGCTCCATCCTCTGTGAGGAACATTTATATGGTAATTAAGATCAGGCTTGTCCAATTACTTTCACTCACTGCCTCAGTCCTTCAAGCATGCACTTACACAAAGGTTCCCCGTCTGTCAGAGTGAGTGACAGGGAGTCAGGAGGGCAGGACCAGGGTCCTGGTCTGTGGCAGACCGGACTTCCATCTGTTTAATAGATGAAGTCCTTTGAATGACAGAATATGTGATGAACTTTGGTAAGAGTGTAACAATTTGAATCCCTGCATGGGCGATGGGACAGTCTGCACTTGTGTTTCCTGAATCATTTGATATTTTAGTTTATCTTTATTTGTAAAGCCAACCTGGGACAGATTCCAGACTACCTGTCCTCGCTTTTAATCTGGAGGAATGAAATGCCCAACCTTGTTCTTTGGACATTATCCAGTTTGTTGTTTCAGGAATCTGAATTGAAGTGGGAAATAAAGCTTTTAGGTTGTCTGTCCCCCCATGGTGGAACAATCTTCAGACTGATTTTAAGCTGAAAAGCTTAGTTACGCCGAACCTTTTAGATCCTCACTGATAAATATTGAATCCAGGTTTACAGTGTGCAGCTGGTTAAACAGAGGACTTCTCTGATTGTTCCAAGTATTTGACAAGCTCTGTATGAATGTGAGAGTTGTTCGTTTTAACTATATGTTGCTGCCATTCTTGGTCAGGTCTTTAAAAAGAGATTGCTGAAACCTGGCTAAAACAGGTGAAAGCCCTCGGATAGCGTAAGCCTGCACCAAGGTAGCTCACATATTGCTTTCACATCTATAAGCAACGGTTCCATGAAGAAGTTACCATCATAATATGATTCCTTGACCCTGAAAACCCACACCTAGCACTCAGAATCATGTTGATATCATTACTACTTAGACAGTTATTGAGCAAAAACCATCGTTCGCTAATGGCGGTTATCTGGATCACCACCAAAATCTAATCATTTCTAAGTTGGGCCATTACCAACATCTCCTGAAGATTTCAGCAAAACCCATCCAGAAGTTTTGCATAAGAAAAAAATGAACAAACAAACAGACAAACAAACAAACAAACAAACAGCAACAAAAACATAACCTCCTTGGCGAAGGTAATGAAACTAACAAATATAGTACTACGACAAGATGGGCTTTGAACTGGATGGATCAATGTGTCTCTTGGTGTCCAGGTTTGTAACGTGCTTGTCATTATCATCCAGAGGAGAATTCAGTCAGCTGGGCCTCTTTAGGAAGAGACCAAACAGCCAAACAACATCCAGCAAAACAGAAAATGAATTACCTTCTCAATGACCATCTTATGATATTCTCCTGCAGGTTCTGCAGTCATGTTCTCACACATTACTGTCCGACTTGGATCACTTGTTGCTGAAGTCGTATGAAGCTCCTCTTTTATTATTTTATCTTTAATCAGCCAGCGGCTGAAATCTCTCCTTAATCAGCATTTAAACATAACGACCCTGCTGTTGCTGCTGTCTTCCCTCTAAACTCTGAAATGAAACCTAAATCTTGAATTAATTTGTCTGTGCTGTAAAAGAACAGTGAGGATTTACTTCCATTAGAGCTGCAGGTTCTAAAAGTGTTAAGCTGTTGATGTTTTAAAGTAACTCTGTCTGACCTTCCTGTCTAATATCTGCCGCCTTTGGGCTGATTTCACTTTCTCTGCTTTAATATTTGTTGCCCTTGGACTTGCACTCTCAGAGCAGAAGCTCATTTAGGGAAACAAAAACAAAAAAGAGGAGAAATATGGATAATTATGTGGAGCTGGGGAAAATAAGATGCCAATAAAACTTGTGATCTTTGACCTCTCGTAAACATCCTGCATACATATGGGCTTATCTGTCGCCCTCATGACTCAATGGGCAGAAACAACAATAAATGGAATTTAGAAAACTCATGAGGATCGCAGTGATTCAGATGATGAGGACACTGAGACCTAAATACTAGGGGTGCCAAATTATCGCGTTATTTGAGATTAATTAATTACAGTCATATTTAGCGCGTTATGTTTTTTAATCACATTAATCTCATTTTTATTTTGATTTCACTGTTTCTGTATTTTCAGAGGGCAGAACCTTAAATAGCACAGTAGCTGGTGATTGGACGATCAGTCCGCTCGTCACACTCTTCACAGACCAATCCGTGTATGACGCAGCAGCTAGACCCTGTTGTTAGCCTTTAGCTCAAACTACAAGTACTTAGACCATGGTCTTATCTTACATTAAATTACACCACACAGATGTATCATTTGCCACTTATATGTGACATGAATCTCGTCAAAGACAATACCCACCAAGTTCTCCCGGTAAACTTCTGAGGAGGGCATATTTCATATCGTTGACTAGCCATGACTCCGGCCCGGCATTGTTCGTGCAGCATTTCTGCATCTCTCCCAGTTTCCCAGCAGTGATCCCCGGTCGGGAGAAGAGCAAAAACATGATTTCCTGTAAGAAAGCTTGAAGTGATGTTCTTTGCTCATCTTCGAGATCAGAAATCGAGTCCATTTCTGATGAAACTGCAGATTTTGCTGCATTCACAGAGACGGCTTTACACGCCGCTGTTGTTTTTAAACATGCAGTCACTTCCAGTTATCGTCACATCCGCAGCTCCCGCCTCTGTCCCCTGATTGGGCCGTTAAAGTTTTTATGCATTGGGCTTCTTGTGCTTGAGATTTTGGGGAGTGGAGAACAATCTTTTCATCTGCCACAATAATCTAATTAATTTCAATGAAAATACCTCAAGTTGAGTTCTTTTTTCAGCAATTTTTGAGTGAGATTAAAAAAGAAATTATTTAGATTAATTAATTACAGATTATAATTAATTAATCTCTCAATGTTTTTAATCTCCTGACAGCACTACTAAATACATCAGGCACTCGAATCAGAGACTCAATCCTGCAGCCATTAAAGCGTCACAGTGATGGAAAGGCTCCTGGGCTGGTGTGTGCATGATGTTAACATGTGTGTTCTGACTGGTGCTGCAGCTTTATCAAAAACTAAACATACAAATAATTATAACATTATTTTTATTTATCAATTAAGGTAGTGCTGGAACATGATAAATAATCTAAGACGTTAATAACATCACTGAAACATGTCTTATTACAGCTCTGAATCTGAATAAATATCTTTTCAGTCTAAATATAAATGCAGTGACAGAGCAGCTGCTGAAACATGTTTCATATTCTACAGAAGGAGGCCTGACAGTGGAGGTCTGCAGCCATGCCTATCTCCAAACTGACACCTCCTTGCAGGACCCTCAAATGAACACGGTGCATGTCCTAAAAAGAAAATAAAAATCTCTCCCCCTCTGTGAGTCTGACTCCTCCTGAGCTCCGAGTCCTGACAGTCCTGCCTCCTCGGGGTCTGCCCCCTCTGCTCACCTGGGCTGAAGGTCTTCTGTTCAGCACTCGGCAGATGGTTGGGCCACTTCAGCCTGAGGCACTGCCCCCCCACCCTCGTACACACTCACTCACATGAGAAGTCCTGGAAGAGTGAGGACGAGCAGAGCTGTCACGATGAAGCTGATTGGCCGCAGCATGTGAGCTGCAGAGGGACTCGGAGATCAGCGGGCCGTGAAAGATTGGGGAGCCACCAAATCTCCTCTCAGAGAAGTTGTGTCTGACGTGGAGCACAGCTGGGATGAGAGGGGCAGAAGTGGTGGCAGACACACTCGGGGGTGTCTTCCTATGACAGGTCAGAGCTGAAGAGCCTGTGATCAGCCCGACATCGGCTAACAGGGGACGGCTAATGCTTTCACATCACGGAGCACCACATGAATGATTGCTGGAATATAAAACGTGATTATTACAGCGCAGAGATGATAAAGTCCTCATCCTCAGCTGGTGCACTGATGTTCAAGTGTGTGACGTGAGAGTAGAGCAACAATATTTTCACTTCCTGTCAGGACATGTCCAAATAATCTTCTTGAAAAAAGGAGCTGACATCACTGAGTTGTTACTGAGACTGAATCATGAGATCTCAGCAGTGGAGCCCCTCGGTGGTGACTCAGAGAGCTGCAGTCAGCTCAGCTATGAGCCTCAGTCTCCTGCTCCCTCTTTCAAAGGAGACACAGACACAGAAAGATGCGAATCAAATCACTCACTGATAAATATGCCAATACTGTAAGACCGTCAGGGACCTGGGCATGGATCGTCTGGTTCTTACCAGGGTGCATACACACCTAACACCTTTTGTCCTGACTTAACTGAATCTGGTTCACTTTTTTCAAAGTTGGCTTGATTTGGGGTGTTGTGAAAGCTCACAGGAACTGTGGTGTGGACCAAAGAACCAAACTCTGGTCCTTGTTTGGTTCAGATGATTTTACAACCACTGTGAGCCAAAGTTAATTTTGACAGCATTGTTTAATTTAGTTTTAGCTACAGTCTTTTGCCCAAAATATCTGTTGGTTTAAGTCATAATTTAGTAAACTGAATTTTAGGACCTATCCATTACTATATATCTTTTAAGTTATCCACCCATATCTATGAATCTATGCTGACCACATATGATTCCCAGTACAGACAGAGTCTGGAACTAAGCCTAAATTAGCATGAACATAAACAAGTGTATACAGTTTCATGACCATTTAGAGAGCAGACACCAACACATACATGAAGTTAACCCTAGCCATATTGGGAATGTATAGAAGCATGGCAAACATATATAAGCATATGTGATGACACTCTTTCACACACAATTTCACAACATTTTAGTCGATGAAATCTACTGCAAAGTGTAGTCGACTAAAATATGAAGTGTAAAGGGTAAGGCATTTTTTATGTTTCCTTGAATTTCTGAGGTCATGTTTTACACTTGGATAAAATCAAACATCTAATAACCCTTTACTGAATGCTAGTAAAGTCTGAATGTACAAATGAACAGAAACAAATTGAACTTTTGTGTGAAATGCAGTCACCTTTATTTAGGCTACCTGGCAGAGCATCTCAGTTACAATACCAGAACTGACAACAAACAGTGAACCTGCTCTACATGAATATATCAATTCATAAAGAGAGGAGCTCTGATTGGATCGCTCCACAACTTATCCCACCACCACCAAGATAAGGCAGCTGTGATTGGATGTCCCTCTGAACTCATCCAACCTTTCCACACAACCAAAGTAGCTGTGATTGGATATATTCCTAACTTGTCCCTGCTTTCTACATGACCAAATTAGGTCTGATTGGATTAAGTCTCTGTCAAACATTTTAGTCTAGTTTTTATTTGTTGATGAAAATGTCAGTTAATTTAGTTTGAGTTTTTGTCCATGTGCACTTGTTTTTATTAGTTACTGTCTAGTTTTCATCAGGGGTAAAAAAAGTTGTTGACAAAAACTATGCCAACAATAATTAGTCAACAAAATTAACACTGCTGCGAACAGAACTTGAATTATATCCCCTGTTTTCAGGGGGAAACACTGGGACTTGTTTGTCCCCTCTCAATATGAGAGTAGAAAAACAGTTTATATCCTAACTTCAGTGATAAAGCATGTCAGTAGCATCGACTAAAGAGTTGAGAAGAGCACTGAAGCACACAGAGATGAATATGAAGCAGCGTCACTATGATTACACTGGAGTAGAGAGCAGCAGAGTTTTGGCTCCGTATCCAGCAGCAGCTGCAGGTTTCACTGAAGCAGGTATTTATAACTCCATCGAAGTAATGAATCCTCCTTTGTAAATAACTGCTCACTTTTCTGTGAACCTTTAAACAAAGTAAGGATCCTTCGCCTCTAACCCTGAGGGAGTCTCTAAAGCCAGTTACCATTCCTTAAATGTGTCTGCAGCACCTACTTGTCCTGCTGGCGTGGAGAATAATGCATCAGACCCACTGGAGGGCTGCGAAGGGATGCCTACATGTTTTTCATAATTGTCCGGTTATGTCAGCTTGAGCCCAAATGCCAAGGACACATTCTTCTGTCCAATCTAGCTCGAAGTTATGTTGTTTCCATGGAGACCATTTAATGCAACAAATTATAGTATGTGCCCTTTTTGAAAACTAAGGACTCTCTGGAGCACCTTGGAGCTGTTAGCCTTGACCTCCACCCTGTTTTCGTCTTAAAGCTGCTGAAAGCAAAGCACTATGGGTAAGAATAATTAATACTAGAGCATCCACTCGGTCTGCATAAAAACTGATTTAATAAACAAGCCACATATGTATATTGGATCCTGTGTATGTGTAAAATTATTCCACATTTCATATGAAGAAGTAAAAGAGTGAGGGAGGGACCTGCAATGAATTAAGGGCGGTCAAGTGAGTGGTTAATTGATTTTTGAAGGATTTTTTTGAAGTCATAGAGATGGTCAATGCATCTTTATGAGTCAGTTCCTAGTACCAGAGAGCAGCAGGACCAAACATGCAACAAAAACAATTTAGACTCAGGACCACAACTCTCCTCCACAAACAAGAGTTTTCTGTATACCGCTGACTGACCGAGCAGAGAGCTCCCCTCCCTTCAACCAAAGGATGTATTCACAAACAAGCAGCAGCTACTCACATCACTACCATGCTGATGTGAAGTAAGGACACTTTTTCTTCCTTCTATATGTTTGTGGACATTGTGGAGTCTCTCATACTCCTAACTGACTGAGCAGAGAGCTCTCCTTAAACACACTGCAGCTACTCAAGTAGCAAATCGATCTGATGTGTGGTCAGGACATTTTTGCCCTTTTTTCAGCACCTCAGTGAACAAACCTTAAGGAATCTGCATTCTATTGATTCCATCATTTCACCCTTTTCTGCTCTTCTTTACTGTTGTCATTCACTGCTTTACTCTGTGGTTTAGCTAATGTTGCTAACTACAAAAGTTATGTTTTCCCCTTTCAAAATAAAAGAGCATTTGTTTATACAGGAAGTAAAGTTGCATTTGCAAAAGCAAGTACAAATAACAGAATAAACTATTGCAAAGACAAATTTCATGATATAATATTTTGTCTTAATCGACTTTTCTAAGGCACAGCTATGGAGGGCTCCAAGGTGAACGGTCAGAAACCAAAATCCTGCACATTCATGCCAGTTAAGCTCTTTTAAATCAGATTGAACTGATTGGGGAGACATTAAATAAAATAAAATAAAACAGCTGATTCTAAGTTAATTTGACTAAGGACACATAAAATGTGAAACAAATTCTCCTACATGAGAAAATCTGATCCCAAACTTCAGACACCCACATTGATCTGAGGCTTCTGCAGGATTCATGCAGCATGAAACTTTATGGAATTGTTTTGCATGCCAAAATGTTTTAAAAATCCTGTTGCAAAACGCTCAGCTGCTTCATCTTCAGTCATGTTGGAGCTGTTCTTTCATTCATCGATATCAAACATGATCAATTCCTCGCTGCAGCCCCACCACATTCCCTCTACCTCCACTAATCAAACCTTAATCTCTTCATTTTTCCTTCAGATGTATTTCACCCATATCGACAACAAACCCCTGCAGCTGTCAATAATTCTATACTCTGAAATATGAACTTTTCATTACACCTTCAGTCATATTTCAAAGGAGCATATTGATGAGAAAATCCTCACATATATGAATATTTTCATGGATTCATTCATTACTCTTGGGCTTATATTTCAAAAGAACTGATATACTTCCGTGGCATAGCTTCAGCGTTTGGTCCTAAAGCTTTTTGTTGGTAAGGTCACATCTTTGGATTTCCTTTCACCAAGAAAAACCTCGATTACTTGGAGATTTTGAGTGTTTAAATTTGATGTTTGAGAGGAGCTCCTGAAAATGACCCTAAAAGCTGTTGAGCTGGAGGTGCTTTAAAGTTATTCTGCAGTCTTGCGAGGATCCATCTTATATGAGAGAGATCAAAACTAAGCATTCACTCTGCTGTTGATCAAATAAAACAGCTTTCTCTCATCAACCAGAGGCCAAACTTTTCTCCAAACATTATCCGGCATGTTGGTTCTCTGCCATCAGCGTGTAAACAGAGCTCATGAAAGGCGAGCAGCACTATGAAGAGTTCAAACGGTTAAAGCGCCAATTGTTCCTGTGATGTAATCCACAGCGGGGCCGAGGCCGCGATCCGTTCAAGATGGAAACAAACAGGAGCTGCAGGCGTGGGCGTGAGGATCAAAAGAGCGTGGAGCGTGATCACGGACGCTCGACGCCCTGCATCAGCCGCTCCGTTGTTTGTCTCGAGCGATGCTGATATGATTGGTGTGGGATCAGATCGTGCTGGGATGAATTATGTGGGTGGGGGGTTGCGGTGGGGGGTGGTCACACATCACAAAATGAGCTAAGACAAGCGAAGCAACATTAGATAGCTGCAGCGGTGGTGTTGTTATGGCGAACAGGGTCAGAGTCACGGTCCAGGAGAAAACTCAAAGTCACAGGAAGGAACAGCTGGAAACATGTTTGACTCGATGTGTAACCGGAGGACAGTCAAGGCATGAGCGCGCTAAGCTTCCTGATGTGTGCAGAGACACTTCAGAGAGCTGATAAAATATAATCATTAATCAAAAGAGATATCAGATCAGATCTGCGACTGTGTTTCTAAATGTTGTTGTCAATCAGCTGATGAAACCAGAGTGAGTCCTCATGAATGTCTTTTTGTTTTGGTTTAGAGACAAACACGACTCCCTCTGATCCTGGATTATGATGAGTTTGTTTGAACCCCCCCCAGTGACCAGTTCCCAGTTGACACAAAAAGGTGATTACAGCAGCAAACAATAAAGCCTATGATGAAAACTTTTATGAAACAGAAATGCAGGACAATAAGGAAAAAAAAATGTTAAAGTACGCCTGACCTAAGGTTTAAGTAACCAGGAAGTGATTTATGAAATCAAACATATAAAAGCATCACAAAAAAAATGTGGTTACTTGCCTTTGTATTTTATTTTCTATTGTTATCATTTGTTGTTTTTTTGTTTTTTTTACTTTTCATGCATTTTTATGTGTTGTAAGTGGTATGGTTTTAGTTTTCATGTCTTTTTCAATTTGTCATTTACTGTTTTTAATTTCAATTGTGTTTGTTTATCAGTGTTTAATTTTGTATTCTGTTGTATTTTATTAATTTGATTTCATATCTTTAAATGTATCCTTTTTATGTTTTTGTTCTTGTATTTAATATTCATCATTAGGTGTCCACTTTGGTTGTGATTTATTTGTCCTTTTTTTAGATTTTATTTGTTGCTGAGGTTGTTTTTGTTACTGATACTTTAAATTCCTTTGGAGTTACATTTTTGATCCCTTGTTTGTCAGCAGCATTGGTTTTGAGTCCTGGAAGTTTCAAAGAAAAGGCGCATTTTCCATTTGTATATGTTTATTTACTGTCCATTTACTGTTTTACTTATTTCTTTCATTTTTTGCTGCATATTTTCTATTCATTTTCATGCATTTTGTTTTTCTGTTTGGAGTGAAAGCCTCCAAATTTCTAGAAACAGTGACAGTATTTATTTATTTATTTTTTCAGCATGAAACAACCAAGTGTGAGAGAAGGTTCATTCTTCTCAATCATTTAGACACAGTGACTGCATGGTCTAACATAATGATGATCTGGGAGTTCAAAGGTTAAATCGAGCAGAGACACATTAAAAAAAGAGCTCCAGCGCCTCCACATCACGACTTCATCCACTGACACCTGATGGTGTCTTTCCTCACCATGATTACAAGCTGGAGCTCTCCCAGAAGGCCGAGCGTGCAGCTGTCGCCGCGGGGGCTGCCTTTTAAACAAGCTCACAGGATGTGATGTCAGAGGCTCGACGCTCTGCAGGAAGCGTTGGGATTGATGGCCGACCCCCGCCTGCCTTTAGAAATGACTCTGATTACGCTCGGCGCAGACTCAGCCAGAGCTCATTACAAACGGGCACTCTCCCAAGCTGCTGTTGTTTCCCCCTCGCCGTCATTTTCTGTCTGCTATCAGTCATTACTTCCCCTCTCGCTGCGTCAACACAGCCGTCTGATTCCACCCAGCCGATCCGTGTTTGATATATCATAATTTACTTTTCTTTCGAAGTTCAGAGGCGGGTGAGGAAAGAACAACAGCACTGCTTATTCACAGGGAGCAAATCAAACACTAATTTTCAGTGTGAATCCAGCCTCAGTGGGACGTGTTTTCACTCTTTAAAAAACAAACCGAAGGCTCAGACTCGTGTTGATGGCAGCAGGAGAGACACAGCACCAAACCCACATAGCAGCTCTCGTTTACGAGCCGTTATATCTCTCCACTCGCCTGAAACTGTGACAATTTAAAGACATCCTGTAAGAGCGAGCCGGAGCAGTAAATATGGTTGATGCTGGGGTAAAGTCAGAGGTTTCTCGCCGTAATAAGATTTGTTCCTGTGGATTTGCAGCTCTTACAATTCCTCCTCGCAGGTTTCGTCTCTTGTCCGTTTGATCACCTAACACAAGATTACGTTATGGCGGTGGATTAGCTTTGAGGGAGCGGCCTGGCATCCAAGGTGTGTCTCTCCGCACTCTAAGGAGCTTACTGCAGAAATATGTGCTGCTTAATAGCCTTCTATATTTTTTTATTTTTCTCAGAGAGAGAATCAGATTTCTCTTCCCCCTCTCACCCTAAAAAGTTTGTCATACAGACGCTGATTTGTCATAGACACTGCAAATCCAGTTTTACTGTGTAATGCGTCTGAACACGGCGCTAAAGCTTTGGCTTTAAGTCTGACTACACCGCAGGAGAGGGGCTTTGCAACAAGGCAGGCCTGTCAAAGAGGATGTCTGAGTGTTCTCATGCAGGCAGGGCAGAGGAGGGAGATACAGGGAGGAGCTCTGCTCAGAAATATGCACCGTCTGGTCGAGTGAATGCTCAACACTCATACATCTAAAGACAGAGGCAGTAAGCTGTTCTTGTGCCTGTTTACCTGGAAATGACACCAACAGGTGATCACAGCTGCATGTAGGGGTCAGAGGTGAACACCCGCTCGGGCCTGATGGCGTGTGAAGGCCAGCTGAGGTTAGCAAAAACATGATCTATAGTATCAGGCGTAAAACCCGAACCTGTGTCAAAACCGATTTCTCTGTTTAAATCTGAACAACCAAAAAAAACATCTGGACCACGTGTAGCGATGGCATGATGGCGCAGCAAGTTGTTCATGTGCCTCACAGCAAGAAAGTTGCTGGTTTGATCCCTGTGTCGGTCAGGGCATCTCTGTTTGAAGTTTGCATGTTCTCCCCTGTGCACAAGTGGGTTTTTTCTGAGCATTCCAGCTTCCTCACACAGACCAAAAACATGCTGGTTAGGTTAATTGTGGTTATTTCTTATTTCCTATACAGCTACAATTACTGCAACTTTTAACAGTCTCTACATAACATTTCAGGAAAGAAAATCTCTTTCTGTCAACAAAACTAAAAGTTATGACCTCCATCAAGGACAACGTTTATGCTGGCACTTGTCAGTTTGTTTGTCTATTTGTCTGTGAGCAAGACAACTTGAAGTACAAAATGGACTTTGATGAAATTTTCAGTGAATGTTGGTCATGGCCCAAGGAAGAAGTGATTATATCTTGGTGATGTTCCACAAAGCGATGTGGGTCCAGGAATTATCAAAAGGATTCACTAACTTTGGGAGATAGGCCAGTTCTCCACATCTTCAGTAATAACTTGTTGGAGGTTTGTGCTCACAGGGCACCTCTAATTGCTTATTCTGTCTCATATTTTAATAGTTCTCCAAATTTTATATAGCAAGGCCTGTTGAGCTTAAATGTGATTTGATTTTTTTTTTTTTTTTTTTTTTTTTTAATTTTACCAACTTTGTCTAGTTTCAAATGACTTTTTGCACATTTGTATAAATCTTACAAAAGTATTACAACTTTGTCCTTGATTGGAATGAGAAAAATCCAGAAAGACATGCACAGTCATTGGCGTAGTTATTACAAAGTTTAACTATAAGGTCCAAAAAACTCACATGAAGAAATATAAAAAGATTTCATAAGTGACACGTTGAGCTGTACAGTAAGTCTGAGGAAAAGTAATGCTGCGCTTTTTTGGTGCCCTGATCTCAGTCTTTCTTCATTCTTGATTTGATTGGCTGTTAAATTTTAATGGATTTGTTTGACCACTACGTTATTGCAGAACATGGTAAGGGGCTATTTTACTTTATTATGAATATGTTTGAGATTTAGGCTTGATTTAAGATGTGCCTTGAGCAAAAATGAAAACCACTGCATTAGAGTACTTTGATTACTCCACATCACTTTCAATTTTGTTTCTGTAGAACAAAACAGCACTGTCAGAAAACAAAGCAGCAAGATTGTATGAAGTTAGCAATGGATGACAGACAAAAAGGACCAAACAGAAAGGCTAACCTGAGCTAACTCCAGCAGATCTTGGTCCTCTTGTTTGGGCTGAATATGGTGACACATTGCTGCAGTCGATCTTCAGCTAATATGACACGGCTAAAGTAAACCTTACTGTCTTTGACATCCTTGACAGGCTGTCTGTATTACTGCACAGACATGTTAATCAGGTCATTGTGTTACACAAGGCCAGAGAGCAGTAACCACTGACCCGAGCTGCAGTCCTAACTCATGATGAGGGTCTAGGGCACAGCATCAGATCTGTTTTGGGGGTCTTACTGGGACTTCACCACCAAATGTCTGTAGTCTCTCAAACCTTTTATGTAAAAGTGACCTTAACCTCCCTGTTTCTGCTGCCACTGACCTTAAAAACACATTGTTATTGATCATATTTGTGAATTTGTATTTATTGTGTTGCTGTTTATGGTTGTATAACTCATTGCCCTTCACAGATAATGAAGGTGGACTTTGACTCAGTTTGAGTTTTCTCTCCTTTGCTGAGGCTGTTTTGGTTTTTCATGTAATCATCTCTCAGTCTTTAAAATAAGCTGCCTCACAGCTCATGAATTTGGGAAATGTTTTACTTCATTGTGCCTGTAAAAAGAGTTTGGATTGGTCTGTCCTGCTCCTCTCACAGCCTCTGGTCCGCTGGTTTCCTGTTTTCCCCCACATTTCAGATCCTGGCTGCAGAGCTCTGCTGCAGACATGAAAACATTGATCCAGATGCACTCAGCTGCGGTCAGCTTTTAGTTTTGATCTCTGCTGGTGTGATAATATCAAACCTGGAAACCTCGCTGTCACCGCAAAGCTCCACAAAGCTGCACACGGTCAATGTTCTTTTTATTTTCACTTTCGCAGAAAAAGAATCCAGCTCCAAACTCGACTCCACTGCTGACATCCTGGTTGGATGTTTGGTTGTGTTTTGCTTTCAGCGGCTGGTGTAGCCCGGAGGCGGTGGCCTGCAGCAGAGACAAGCGGAGGGCTGCAGGGGTCGAGAGAGCTTCTTTTAACTCCACGCCAACAGATTTGTTTCATTACTTTTTATCCACAGTCTTCAAGGACATATTTGTAAAACTATTACAGCCGGAAACAGCAGGAACTAAAACAGCAACCTCAGGCGCTGAACTATGCAAACCTACAAGATCCAAAACTTTAGTTCTGTAAAGTTGTATGTTTCTTGGACGGGTTGTACTGAAATGAAATTTTGTTGCTCTGTTCCTGTGACATGTGAAATGACAATAAAGTGCTAATCTAATCTAATCTAATCTTTTCTGGAAGGCCACCAGAAGCTGGCTCCAGTGGGTCAGGGTCCACAGGGCCCACATTAAAACCAGAATGAATTCTTGAGTGACAGCAGACTCAGCCAATCACTGACATTACTGGACTTTACATGGACGTAGACTTTATCGGAATTTTAATGATGGTGAAATAATTTGTCATAAAATGAACAGAATGTCAGTGATTATAGAAACACCTTGAGTTAGTTCAAACAGAGACAGGTGGCTGCGGGTCACCAGTTAACACAGTAACTCCTTTAACCGTAACACCAGGTATCATCCAAAATAATAGCACAGTTTTTAATGAAAGGATTTTTTGATGTAGCAGCAACAAAGTGAAAGAACAACTAAGTTTGAGTGTTCACTCACCTTCACACTTTATTAAGTTCACCTGATCAACAGTTGTTTAAGGAAATAACCAATTAGCCAATCACATGGCAGCAACTCAATGCCTTTATGCATGTAGACATAGTCAAGCAACCTGCTAAAGTTCAAACTTAGCATGAGAATGGAGAACGAAGATGATCCACGAGACTTTAAAGTGAAACATTATGAGTGTGCTACAAGATGAATCTTAAGGCAGATGGACTACAGCGGCAGAAGACCACACCAGGTTCCACTCCTGTCAGCTAACAACAGCAAACTGAAGATTGTAAAAGTGTCTCCTGGTCTGATGAGTCTGGATCTCTGCTCCACATTCAGATGTAGGCTCAGAGTTTGGTCACATCAGAAAGCATGGATCCATCCTGCCTTGGATCAGCGGTTCAGGCTGCTGCACTTTGGGCCCCTTAGTCCCACCTGAGCATGGTTAAAGCTAGGGCTGGGCATTGTTAAGAATCTCACGATTGGAAATGATTTCGATTCTTTAGGTGGTGATTCAATCCAGTATCAATTCAGTAAGAAGTAGAAAAAAATAATAATAATTAGAGTACCTGTTGACAAATTTTGACTTTTTTTATTTTGATGCCAATGTGAACATATATGGTATGTCCCCTCATATTTTTGAGCAAACATCTGAAAATAAAAATTGGCACAGTAATAACTTATTTGTGCATATGGAGTACAAAAGTAAAAAACATTGCAGTTAAAACTATAATTATAAATGTCCACCTGGTCTTTTTTGTCAATAAATGTGTCAGGAATTGTCCTTTGAATACATTTTTCACCCTTTTTTCACAAGAAATAAAAGTAAACAATTCTTGCGAGTATTTTTCATTATTGTGTTATAAATGCTTAAAACAGTGTGTAATAACAAGAAAAGAATAAAAATGGCTTTGAATTTTCAACAGGATTCTCCTCATAAACAATTGTAAATGAACATGTATAAATTTTCTGAGATGCTAAAAATAATCCTAACCTATTTTACCTAAATTCAAACATTTTTGTTTTCCTACAGCATTTAGTGTCCATTTTACAGCCTGTTATATTAGACCGTGTCCAGGTGTTTTTTTTCTTACTGATGGTAGTCCCTGAAGCAGTGCCTGTCTAGCTGAAGACAGAGATCTCAACATTTCATCCTCCAATAGTTCTAAAATTACTATTTATGGAATACATAAAAAATTAATTATGATCAAAAAGACGATAAATGAAGAAAAAAGTTGATAAAACATGCAGAAAATACATCGGAAATACAGCTAAACAGAGAGAAAATACAGCAAAAGAATGAAAAGAAAACACTCCAGAATGATACTAAAGCTATTGTGTTTAAAATTTTACATTATTTAAAAATACTGATAACTCGCCGTTAAATCACTCTCATGTTCAGCTCTCAGTCCTAGCACTCTGCAAACATGTCTTCTTCTGTGACCGATGGCAGCTGGATAAACACTCAGAAAGGTGCACAGCGCCCCCCACTGGCCAGGAGGTGAATCGATTCAGAGGATTTGCTGAATCGATGTTGAATTGGGAGGGGAATAATTAGAATGCAGTGATGAATCGATATTTCTGTCCACCCCTACTTTAACCCCACAGCCTACCTGAGGACTGTTGCTGACCATGTCCATCCCTTTATGACCACAGTGGACCATCTTCTGACGGAGACTTCAGCAGCTCCATGTCTCAGAGCTCAGATCATCTCACACTGACAATGAGTTCACTGTAATCCAGTGGCCTCCACGGTCACCAGATCTCAATCTAATCCAGTTCTGCAGCCGCTGTGTGATGCTGTCATGGAGATCTGGACCAACATCTCATGGATGTTCCAGCACCTTGTTGAATCTATGACATCAAGAATTGATGTTCTGGACCTACTACTACTACTACTATACTGCCAAGGTGTACCTATGTGGCTATTGAGTTGTTTTTCTTTTGTTTTTATTTCATTTGCAGATGATGGAAAGCAAACTTCTAATTTGGGTCCTGAGCTGAAAAAGTTTGGGAACCCCTTGAGTCCAGTTGCAACCACAACCAAAACTTCCAGGGTGCGGAATGATCCAGTACACCAACATCATCCCAATTTAAAAAGTACATTAGGTCAGGCCATTAAGGTTTTAATGTTTTAATTAATGTTTCTAATATTTTCTACTTACTCTCCTTGATGGTCTCAGTATGTGTTACAGTCAAGACTTCCTGCAGACTTCAGGCCTGACTGCTTCTGTACATGCTGTTCCCATCCCCTGTTCTCTCCTGTCATTTTACTTCTTTTATAATGGTCACTCATTTTTCATTTTTCACTTAAAGCCCCCTCCCTCTCCCACCTTTACCTCACCCTGGCCGTCCCTCATCCCTCTCGCCTCCTTCCTACTCAGCAGCCGCCCCGACCATCGAGCGAGGCCGCCTCGTCAGCAGAATCAACAATGGAGGGGCTGTTCTGCAGGAGGTACAATGCATTACTAATCAGCCTCTCGTTCAGCGAGGAGAGGATTAGGCAGCAGGTACAGGCAGCTCTGCATTGTTGCTGCGTAAATCAAGGCCTCCATCTAAAACGCCACAAATTACAGGCGGAGAGGGCCGTGTGGCAGAGGTGGAGAGCAGGCCGCTCCTGAAGCACCTCACCGTCTTTAAACCCAGGAGCATATTTACACTGAAAAATACTGAAAGTGCACACGGCCACCGGTGCAGCCGCTGTTTTTGTCAATATGAGCTCGTAACGGTGGACAGTTATGAGCCTGTGAAATATACAACGGCCTCTCGCGCCGCTCTGCAAGGCATGTTGGGAGAACGCGGTTATAAATAGGCACGCGCACAGAGGTTGTGTCACAGCAGGTTTATAAGCAGCTCAGGACGCCAGTGGGCTTTTGTTCCTGTTGCTTTCTCCGTGTACACTCGCCGTCGTGACATTTATCCAACGTGGAAAAACAAAGGACCGAATAAAGCCCCGCCGCCCTCGCCGAGCACTGACAGCACCTTCAGGTCACGCTTCCACCCTCAGACACACTCAAATGTCACCCAGCCTCGCCATCCTCGCCGCTGTCAGGCCCTGATGGCCCAGGTCTCCTCCCCACTGTGACACGATGTAATGAACTGGTCTCCTCTGTCTCTGACATTTACTTCATATCGGATGAACCCAGGTAACATCTTCTACAAGGGTCCTTTATTGAGTTTGAGAGATCTGCTGTGGGACCGTGCGGGTGCATCCTCATCGATCGATCCCTCTGTAGGAGCAGCTCGATGTGTGCCATGATGAAAGGCTGCAGAAATTAGTCTAAGAACATGGAGATTAATTTGATCAATTCCTGCTTCTTGTCTCAGAGTTTTTGGTTAGATGCCTGAAAAAATTTCTGTGGTAAACTCTAGCGTACGAGGTGTTGAAGTCTTTTTACAACATTTACCACGTGTTTAAGTTCTTGGTTTGTAAAATTTGAGGCATTTTCATAACTGAAAGCGTCTGATCAGGACAAGAGTTTTTATTTTTTCCTTGTAAAATGATTGTCTCACAAACTCTTCCATGAGCACCAGTTTGATCAGGTAGCACTAAGAAACAAAGAGTAATAAATAAAAAAAAACAAAACAAAAAAAACATACAGTGTTTATGCTTAAGATGTCATTCAAGAACATTAAATTTGAGAATATCTCAATGAACATAATGTATTTTTTGGGAGACTATTCAGCTATGATCCAAAAGCTCATGGTTTTTCTGTGGTCTTGAGTGACGTTAACCTGAAGGTTCGCCCTAGAAAATATGCGCTCCCTGCATTTTCATATTATTTATCGATACAAATGTATTAACCTTGCAGTGCTAGGCTGCAGTACGGATATGGACGACATTTCTTTATTAAATGAAAAACAAACAACAAAATGAAAGCACCATTCAATAGAAAGAATATTTTTGCTCCACTTCCAACATGTTTTGGAGATAGCTTTTTCCACTGAGTGGTACAACATTGCAGTGGTTGTGCTGCGGTGTAACGCACCATCATGAATATGATTGACTAAATCCGAATTATCATCCAGTCAGTGGCCAGAAATGCTACTGAAAGGCTGAGCCCATTCCCAAACACTTCCTATGAGCTCTTGCCCAAATGGACTAGTGAAATATATTGAACAGTGTATCTGGTGTGTCAGGTTACTAATCTCATTTCAACTTAGATGTGTAGCTGGTGTCCATACGTGAATACATGATTTGACCTCCTGGTTTATAGAATTTAATTTCTTCACAGGTGAGGTAAGCCTGTAGGAAAACTACTTGTCACAATTTAGTGACGGTCTAGTTTTACACATTTACATTTCAACTGATAAATGAGATACTGGCAGCTGTTGATAGACAGGGGTGATCCAGTTTTCTCCTCAGACCAAGAACATGCTTGCTATGGGGGTGGGGGGTCAGGGCACGAACTGTCCTTTAGGTGAGCATGAATGGTCGTCCGTCTGCATATGTGGGCCCTGAGATTGGCTGCCAACCATTCCCGGGTGAACCATACCCCTCCACTAATGTCAGCTCCCCTCCGAAAGAATGTTCACAATCACTAATATTTAAAAGACCTTGTTTTCAAAGACTGATCCACCTCTATTCTCTCTCTGTCTCAGATATATTCATATGTTCACTCAGGGCATTCAACAAAGACTCTTTGGCACTAAGCAGCTCTGGGACCTTTTGGGCCCTGACCCACCAGTTGAGAAACACACACTTGGCATATGATGCTGTTTAAATGAATACTGGGACAGTTAGGAGACTCCATAGTGATTAATTTTTGTGTGCACATGAATGTACTGACATTAAAAATAAACTGTGAGTATTTCTAGCCTTCCAAAGGATGATGAGAGCAAGAAGATATTTTTGAAAATCAGAAATGACGCGGGAAAATCTCTGGTCATGGCCATAATTTGTGGAAATTCACCTCATTCAGAGAAACACACACACACAGAGCGTTCCTGGATCAATATAAGCAGCACACAGTATCACGCTCAGCCTTTTACAGTGAGTGTTGTCAGTGTGCGAGCAGCTTTCAGAGCCCCGTGTTCCCCTGTGAACGCTGAAAAGCTCAGCGCCGGTCACTCTCAGGATGTCCTCTCCTTTCTAAAGAGCCTCTTGTTCCCTCTGTCCACCAGGTCAACCATTCTCCAGCCCCAGCTCTCCACCACCACCGCCGCCGCTGCTCGCCATTGCCTCTTTTTCAGGACCCAAAAAGTAGGTCACCGTTTCCTCGACGCTCTTTTCCTGCTCGTCGTAAACATCTCCCTCCCACGAAAAGCCGCAGCCGTGTGTGTGCGGTATGACTAAAGCATTCCAGATCAAGTGCAGGATGACAAAAGGCAAGAAGAAAGGGAAGATGTTTCACTCCAACATATCAAGGGAGTTGCTTTGTTTATCTGTGTGGGCTTATTACTCCACGGTAGGTGAGGTGCAGCAACAACACCAGGCCTGATAAAAACACACGGCAAAGTTGGGCTTTCTTCTCGGCGAGCATCCTCCTCCTTGCTGTCTTTTGAAATGTGTAATTAATGCGTGCAGAGTTTGTTTACACATAGGTTTATTTATCTGTTTTTCTGCCTGGTGGATTCAGTTTTTATTCCCCCCTGAGATCTCTGGAGGTTTGAATAATTGAAGTGATTTGTATTCTCTTAAAGGCGGTAAAAGAAGGGCCCGAGGGAATGGCTGAGATTGAAAATACGCAGGGCCTAAAGTTTATCTCCATACGCCTCCTTAAACAGCCCTTTTACTGTTTAAATATCTCTTATGAGTTTTTAATATGGAGGCAAACAGAGGGGAGAGACAAAGCATTGTAACTGACATGTTTTCCAAGAGCCCCGCCGATAAAAAGGAATAATAAACATTTGTTTTAAAAATAAATACACTCGTTTGCCTTGAACCCTAAATATAGCCCCGTCCCTGTTTTTTGATGTGGTAAGCTGTATATCACCGAGCTGCTAAAAGGTAAAACGCTGGCAGAGACAGTATTATTCAAATGTTGCTGGGAGCCGCTGCAGCACTCTGAAAGGTTAAACAGCACTTTAAACGGAGGCTGTCCAAATGTTAAAAGCAGTAAAATATTGCTCGCTGCAGCGTGCAACATGAAAAGCACAAAGAGAGACGAACGCCCACGCAAACAGGATCAGAGAGAGAGCGGCGAGTTTCACTGCGATGGTCACCGTCGCGTGTTTGAGCCTCTGACTGAGGGTGACCTGCAGGTACGGATATTTATCAGAAGACACACACACACGGAAAACAGAGCATCTTTAATTCACTTAAATCAGCTGCTTACATCTGAAATGATTAACTCATGTCCTGAAAGGAAGACTGATATTTGTAAGGCTGGTTATCAGCAGCAGGAATGTCACGACGGGCAGCGACTAAGGGTGTAAATCACCTCATTACCATATCGATATTCTGGACAACGATATGATATTAGCATACATTACAAAGCCTGCCATGACACTATGTAGATATTAGACATTATTACAGACTAATTCAACACAGTCACATTTATATTATGAAAAAATGAAGTTTTGATTATGTTTTTGTGTAAGAGCCTCGATGTCCATCAATCTTTTAAACAGAATCTTCCTTTTC
This sequence comes from Cetoscarus ocellatus, assembly GCA_037902135.1. Taxonomy (NCBI): domain Eukaryota; kingdom Metazoa; phylum Chordata; class Actinopteri; order Labriformes; family Labridae; genus Cetoscarus; species Cetoscarus ocellatus. Next base: position 648,691 of record JBAMNC010001220.1, read on the forward strand.
AGTGCCTCATGATGGCCAGCACAGTTGTGCAGCAGGTAGTGCACGTGCCTCACAAGTTCGATCCCCATGTCAGTCAGGGACTCTCCCTGTGCATGTGTGGGTTCTCTCTGAGCACTCCAGCTTCAAGAGATTAAACATTGAGACCTGTTACCTTGACCTCTGACCTTTTACCTCCCTAAGTCAGAGTGAAGATTTGTGCAAAGTCTGGTGAAAATCCTTCAGTGTGTTCTTTAGGGCTGACATGGGGGCATTAAAACCACATCAGGTCACATTTTGAGATTATTTTATTCTTAATAATTTGTAAACTGTATTTTATGAGTTTGTGTTGTAAATCCTGTTGTTTACGTTTTTTAACCTCTTCAGTGAAAATAGAAGAAAAACACAAAAGAGACACTAGAGTCATGCATAAAGAGCAGCAGTACAATCAAGCACCTTCCAGGGATATTAAACACAGTGTTTCTGTGCGGTGAAGTCCGCCCAGTAGCTCGAGTCTGACCCTTCACACCTGGCACACACACTCACACACACACATACACACACACACACATCACATCACAGCGGTCTTCATCTGCTCCTCTCCGCCGTGGAGCTGATGCAGCACATTTTGATCCGAATTAAAGCCTGAACTGCCTCCACCTCTGGGACCATTGGGATGAGTTAGACCGATCCTAGTGTGCCCCCCGTGGATAATCGTACCCACAATTCATAGCCTAATGGGGACACATGAAAAAGTTACAGTTCTGTGGTTCCTACTCTGTCTACAGCTGCTGCTTCCCTCTCTTTTGGACCCAGAGCCTGCTGTGAGGAGCAGAGGAGCGCGGTTATAACTGAATTTCAGAGCAGAAATACCTCAAACCAAAGCTGGGAACCAAAAACAGAGCTCAGAAGCCAACAAACCGACACCGTGCTCTGCGCCAAAGTTTACGTGTGTTCTCATGTCAGACATGTCGCACTGAAAGGGACAAATTAAACCCTCAGATTCACAAACGTTGACTTCTCTGCTGTGTTTGAGTCCACAGTGTTTTCAGAGGCAGCTGCTGAGTGTGTTCACAGCTGTGCTACGATCTCCACTGTCTCAGAGAGAGCGCCGGCTCCATTGTGTCTCTCAGTGGGACGTCCAGCAGCACCTGCAGCTCCTCTCAGGTCCTTCAACTACAGTCTGAGGTTCAAGTTTCATGAGACCTTCACAGCCAGGTAGACCAGGACAACCTGCACAGATTACACGTGAGCGCTGTGATGCACAGGCTGGCAGAAACCATGCAGAAACTCACAGTCAGTGTTTTAAAGCAGGAGCGAGACGGAAGGAATAACGGAGGCTAGAAAAGAAGGAACCAGAAACCTTGAAGCACTTTGTTGGAAATTAAAAAGACCGTTGAAGGGAAAGGAGGTTACATTACCACAGAAAACATTCAGATGATGGTAACAAGCAAATAAAAATAAATAAAAGTGATTCTTTCTTGGTGATCATTCCTTTTGATGCCAGTAAAAATCACCGATACTGTTTGACTGAGGTGACAGGGTGAGCTGTTTCATTTGATGTGACATTTAATATCTCTAATGAGCTCCTGTCTGACCTGCTCCGTCAACCTCTAAAGTGTAAATAAAGGTTGATAACACCTCTTTGGATCTCAGCCCCTGATTGACATGTCAAAGTGCTCCTCATTAAATCACAGCAGATTATTAAATAATAAATCATCACAGGTCTGATTATTGGGGATGTTCTGTTGACCTAGTTAGTAATTGAATTGGAGCAGCAACACGTTGTTGTGTTTATTAATTCATGAAGAACCCGGTGCTGCTAATGACTCGCTACCTTAGAAGTGAACTCCTCACATTTCTCTCTCTCTCTCTGCGTCGTCTCTGCGGCGTCTTTCTTTCATGTCGAACATGTTCAGAGCACGTCGGATCAAGTATCTCTGCATTGTGAAGTGCTCAACGGGAAATTAATGTTTCATGTTTCCCTCTTTTTGTTCCTCATTTCTTTTCAGCAGATTCTGGGCTGGTATGTTTTGTTCAATGTGAGAGCGAACAAGGCTGACGGTTCAGAAAATGAGCTAACAGTTTCATCTCTGCATGAGTGTGAGGAGCAAAAACAAACTCTGGTCCTTCCTCACCAGCCAAGCTGGGGGGGGGGGGGGGCAACACGACACCCCAGGGGAGGAACGTTAGCATTAGCATCTAGCTCAACATCCAGTTAACTCCAGTGTCTAAAGTTCAGAGGTCAAAACTCTGACATGCTCTTTAAATCTGTGTAACTTAATGATATTTGATCTGGTTGTACTTTAATGTTTTCCAAAGCTGTAGCTGCACTTCTACCATCAAAACCATTAAGCCCCTCTCCCCCGATGGAGCCTACAGATCCTCAGTGAAGTGAGGGTGAGGAACTCGTCTTCTTGGGGCCATCCATCTTTGACTCCACTGGTCTCACTGAACTTGGTCCTCAGTTTGAAAATAGCACCAGGACACCAAATAATCCTGCCACTCTGTGTATACAACACTGGCCTCTGGTTGCAGAGGATTTTTGCACATGTTTTTGGGAGCTGCCCACACATTATGCTGTGTTGCAATTCTAAATTAATAAAAGTTTATGTGTTTTTTTATGGATTTGAGAATCCTGAGTTCTCATTGTTGTCATGTGTCTCGTGGCGGTAGACTTTTGTTAATCCAGCCATTCTCTTCAACTTATCCAGGGCCAAGTCGCAGATGCAACAGGCCAAGCAGGAATAAACAAGGCATTTTTAACCCACAGAACTGTATATTACTCATTTTCCTCTTTTTCAGACCATTCTCTGCAAAAGTAGAGATGGTTGTGAGTGAAAATCCCAGCAGATGGGCAGTTTCTGACAGAACTGGACAGCAGAGATGTTTAAAGTGTGAAACCATGAGAACTTCAGCAGACACATTCAGCAGGCTTGATGAAGGAGGCTGAGCGGATGCTGCTGTAGTTCAGACTAACAGCCACATTGGCATGTAAATAAAAGTAGCATCGCAAAGTGATAATAAGAGAGACAGCTTAGCTTGAGCCCCATCTCCTGCACATCAATGTGGCGAACTTTTGCACCCAGCTCTGCCAGTTTTTTCCTGAAATCAATGAAGTGCATTGAACTTTGTGTTGATCACTGGTGGAAGAAAGAATTATCATCCCTCTGTTTTGTTTATTTAGGAACATTTCATTACCTCAGATTCCACATGTTCTTTTTGATCAATTATTTTCAAAATATCAAATTCAGTACATGCATGCTTCCAGAGGTTGTTTAACGCTCAAAAATACCAATGCAATCCAACGCACTGTTTTCATAGAGCTATAGAAATATGGAATAGTCTTCCATCAGACATCACAAGCTTAAGCAGTAAAATAATTTTTTATAAAACTTAAAAAAAACATTTAATCTCATCATGTTTATCTTTCTATAATGCATTGTATAAGGTGGAATCATTCATTTATAGTATTGCTTCAGATTTAAAAGTGTTAGTTAATATCCATATATCCTGGTCTATGAGAGACTTTCTCTGTGACTGTCAGTAAGTTTCTCCTTTATACCTCATTTTTGCTACTTTGGTAGTAGCTAACAGGTCCAAATAAATGAATAAAATAAAAATAAATGAATCGAATTAAAATGAGAACTCTCACTTTGCAGACTTAATTGTTAGTCTGTCTGGGGCTGAATAATTTTTCCTGGAATGAAATGATTCCAAGTTGACCAAATCCAGCGCTGAATTTTTGTGTTTTTATTTATAACACCAGCTTTAAAACTGCTTCAAGGTGTTTGTCAGCCAATGCCCCCTTCGTCCAGTTTGATTTATGACAGCAGCTGAGGCTCTAATTATGGACAAAGAAGTTTCTGAACACACGGCAGTTCTGAAAACTTGCAGCTTTGGACTTCAGCAGTTCATCTTGACCACGTCTGCTTCTCTGATGGCACTGATTGCTGCCATGGGATTGCTTTAATAGCGATGTGTCTTATGAGCAGTTGAACTTATTTATCTAATAAAGTGGCCAGTCTGGGTCTGCTTTATGCTATAAAAGTCCCTATAAATGCCTTCTTTTAGCTCTTTATCAGTTAGATGTCCTTCTCTCCTCCACTCGGTCAGAGGTTTCGTTTTAACAATGTCCACGTCTCATTGGACATTTACATCTGGTACAGTGAAAAAAAACAAACTGCTCTTTCACTCCAGTGTTTTAAGGACATTTAAATAAAAAAATCAGCTGAGAACATGCCCCTCCTGTCATGTTGAATAAAATAAGTGGAGCAGGATGATTGAAACCATGAGGAGCATCATTTAACTGAATAAAACAATATCTCTGTTACCACACACGCTCACCTCATGCTGGTTATTATGACCGTCAGTGACCTCCTGCTGACCTCTCCTGGGCTGAGAGTGCATTAGTGTGTGCCTGTAATGTTTCAGCGTGTGTTTATGGGCGTTTGGTTAACTCGGTAAGAATGGCGGCTGAATCAGGCTCAATAAAAGTGCTGGAGAGCGCACATTTACCTGCTCGGCTTTGATAAATGCCACAGCCAGCTGCTGAAAATTGGCTGCAAAGGACAGGGTGACTAATTCCCTGGCAAAAATGTTGCGAGGGCTTTTGTGCGCCTGTGTGTTTGTGTTTGTGTGTGTGTGTGTGGAGGACTCGCAGGTTCTTTGAATGAAAATGAGAACTGTTCAATAATACATAAGGCTGTCTGCAGAACACTATTACCAAAGAATATGTTTTATGAAAGCCCCGTAAATGGCGGCGCTGGATATTTCTGCACTGCCATAAATTTTACACGTTTGACAAATTGCGGACAGGAGTCGATATTGCATTCGGGTTTCACGCTTGGCCGCTTAATGTATTCCCCCGATTCTGAAAACAGTGAAAAGGGGATAAGAGGAAATATTAGGCCCATTTGTTTTATTCTATTACATTACTCCAAAGGTTTGTAATCTATTACATCACATCACGGTCCTGTTGTATCAGCTGGTTAGCTGTTAAAGTAATTTCATCCATGTCACATGGCAGCAACTCAATGCACTTAGAGATGTAGACATGGTCGAGATGACCTGCTGAAGCTCAAATCAGGCATCAGAACAGAGAGGGAAAGAGACCTAAGAGACTTTGAATGAGGCATAATTGTTGGTGCTTCATGAACAAACTGATCTTCTGGGATTTTCAGCTGCAAACCATCTCCAGGGTTCACTGAGAATGGTTCAAAGGAGAGAAAATATCCAGTGGGCAGCAGTTCTTCTCAACCACAATACCTTGTTGATGTCAAATATTAGAGCAGAAGTGGAACAGGAACTCAAATAACCACTCATAACAAACAAGATCATGGAGAAGAAAATTTCAGGTCCAATCATGAAGCAGATGGGCTACAGCAGCCACACCTGGTGCCACTTCTGTCAGCAAACAACAGGAAGAAGATTGTAAAAGTGTGTCCTGGTCTGATGAGTCTGGATTTCTGCTCCACATTCAGATGTAGGCTCAGAGTTTGGTGTGAACATCATAAGGCATGGATCCATCCTGCCTTGGATCAGCGGTTCAGGCTGCTGCTGGTGGTGTGATGGTGTGGGGGACATTTTCTAGGTACACTTTGGACCCCTTAGTCCCACCTAAGCATGGTTCAAACCACACAGCCTACCTGAGTATCACTGCCAACCATGTCCATCCCTGGAGTAAGATGAGTTCACTGTATTCCAGTGGCCTCCACAGTAACTAGATCTCAATCCAGTAGAGCACCTTTGGGATGTGGTGGAGCAAGAGATTCTCATCATGGATGTTCACCAGCTGTGTGATGCTGTCATGGAGGTATGACCAACATCTCTGAGGGATGTTTCAGCTCCTTGATGAATCTATGACCCCAAAAACAGCAAGGTGTACTTAATAAAATGGTCTGGATGAGCAATTGGAGAGAAAAGGGAATAAGTTATTGTTCATAAATTGTGTTATGCAGATTAGATTCATATTTAGCATTCAAACTGTCCTGGGTTTCATATTTCTTTCCCTTTTTAAGACTTTTTTTCATAATATGACTTAAAGAAGTCATTGAATCATATCAAATTATTGATAGCACATCTAATCACCTCAGCAGAGCTTCAGGCATGTGCGGCTGATTGGCTGATTTGGCTCAGGTGTGCTGAGCTTATATAACCTCAGGTGTTGCAGTTCTCTGTGCTGACTCGGTGTCTCACCATCAGAGCTGCTGAAAGCATCGTTTGGCTCTCCGGGGTTGTTGTATGACTGTGAGGTTCTGCCTTAGTTGTTCAGATCGTCCTGTGTGATGTTTCCTGCTGTTGTCTGTAGCTTAAAGAGCAGAGTTCCTGCAGTAGCCTGTCACAAACTTAAGTAAACTACAGCCCATTAAACCTCAAAATGATGTGGAGCCACTGAAACACCTCACACAGCCATTAAAGAAGAGTCAGAGTGTTTACCCCCTCCTGTTATTTCCATAGACTCATTTTCATGTTTTCTTTTTGGACAGACTCTGTGACTCTGCAAACTCTCAGCTACCTTTCACACCTGTGAGAGCCTGGATACATTTTTAAATTAGGAAACAAGTGGTGTAATATTAGAAGAATGTTCCTATTTACTTAACCCTTTAATGCCTGAAAACTGAAGTTATAGCCAGAAAATTCTTATTTCTTGGAGCTGAAATGTTTATTTCACTTTCTACTGAAATCTCAAAAAAATCAAAATTTCCACAGAATTTGACATATACATTTTTTGCATTTCATTTAATACATTAGGTGTTCTTGGCAACTGATAATCCATTTGAGGACAATTTTATCATTCATCTGATTGTATTCAGATGTCTTTTTAGTCATTTGTTGATCATATTGATTAGATAGAGGTATTAGATATGATACAAAAGGTTTTAAAGGGTTAAACACCTGTTAAATTACAACCATGAAACTGTTTATCAGACTTAAAACTGATCAAAAGTTGACTCACAAGCTAAATCCCTTTGCTGTTTGCTGTTTGTTCTGGGACTTAACATTGTAATTTGTATCTTTATCTTTTAAAATATGGTTTATATTAAAAAATATGTTTTTTAGATATTGTAAATGACCTCTTGCAGCCCCACTGTTGCAGAGGATAGATTTTCTAATGAAGTCTGGCCTGCAGTCCAGGGGATCCCCTCCCCTTCCTTTAACCGGATCTCCTTTTTTTTTTTTGTTTTTGTTTTGAGGCGGATTACGTGATGGTGATAATCATGAACAACATTGGTATTTAATAGACATCCCTATTAAACCACAGTAAGGCTTACCCCCTGTGTGTACACATGGATCATCCTCCTTTGACTCCTCGGCCTCATGCATCACCTGTACAGCAGATCAGATCACAGATCACTGAGAGAATGGAGCAAGAGAAGCTAAAAAGTCTTCTCTGAATAATTAGCTCAGCTTGTTTTGTTTAATAACACCTGCCTCTGAGATGGAGGTGTCTTCTGAATGGATCTCTGCCATTAAACAGCTAAAACTGCACTTAAAAGCCTGAATCATTGAAGCCAGACTGAAAATAGAGGGTTTAGGTTGATCTGAGGCCTAAACACAAATACAGCTTAGGAGTTGGGCTAGGATAGGCTTGGATCCATGGGTCCGGGTGAGGTCCAGCTTTATTTATTTATTTATTTATATTTTTTTCGGGGGGGGGGGCAAAATCCAAACTATAAGCTGTTGTAGCTTTGCAGCTGACAGTTTGTGCGGTACTGATCCCCAATGAAGCTTAATTTTATTTTATTTTAAACATTTAAGGCCTTAAAAAAATAAAATCTCATTTCATCTTGTACAAGCAAATCATCTTAATCTGGTTTCTTCAACATGATGTTGAGTTCACTGAACACCAGTGGCCTCAACAGTCACCAGATCTCAATCCAGTAGATCATCTTTGGGATGTGGTGGAGCAGGAGCTTCTCATCAGGGATGCTTCAGCACCTTGTTGAATTGATGTCACCAAGAACGAAGCAGCTCTGAAGGACTCTCTATAGATTTAAAGTTTAAGTTTAAGGGCTACACTTCATTTATGGGCCTCAAAAATCAGCGTAGGTTTCAGATCAAGGTCCACGATTATAATCCTTCCTTGTTAGCGTGTCATCAGGAGGCACATTGTTAACATCAGCGGCTGTTCTGAAAACAGACGCCTCCATCTGTGTCACAGGGCCAATGACATCTCTTCTAACTGTACTTCATATTGAATGATGGATGGCAAATAACCTTTTGCATTGCAACATGAAATTTATCAAAAACACATCTTAGGAATGTTAAAATTTAAGTTTTATGTTAAAAACCAACATTCAGGTAAGTACACCTGAGATGCTTTCACCCTTTAAGATCAACACTCAGCAGAGAAAATGAAGAGCTGCTTCGGTATTTTCTTCATCTTTCTATAGAAGGTTCTTTATTCTTACATGACATTCAGCTGATTTGTTGACTGTATAACTACATCTCTGACAGAAATCAATCCTCCTTGGTTGACTGCAAATGTAAAATGCTTTCTATCTGACATCTGTGACTCCATTAAAAGTTTTGTTGAAGTGAAATTCCAGCTAACTGTGATTATGTTCTCCTTTTAGATTCCTTCGACTGGTTCTGAAGAATTGTAATTCAAGGAGTGCTTCTGTCGGCAGAGGCTCAGCCTTGAGAGCTGAAAGGCTCGGGCTGAAGGAAGCAGCGAGGACTGAAGACCGCAGGTACCAGTGAGTGTATCCTTGAACAATAGCCTGGCCTGAGAGAACATTTATCAATGTCTAATGCTTCTCCTTTTTCTCTTCTCCAGGCTGAAGGGAGCCGTTGTCTCCGTCCATTTGTTTGTGTGTTTGTAAATTCATCCATCTTCAGCACAATTTCAGGCTTCACGCTGGGATTTGAGAGTCAATAAAACCTTCCTCACTGAATCTATTTACAACGGCGGTTTTAAATCTTCATGTCCAGGATTTCAGACGTTTGTCTCTGGTCGTAAAAAGAGCAAGGCTTTTCAAGAAACAACAGGCCTTTGACTCCAAATAATGTTAATATTGTTAAAATTCATAAAATTAAACTCCAGAATGCAGCTTCTATGATTTCAAATATCCAGAGGCATCAAATGTCACCGAGACCTCTGAAAGAAAAAGTTCAGTCAGCCTGAGATATGATGCCAGTGCAGGTAAGGCAGTGTAAACCCATCAAAAATATGTCATCAAATAAAATTACATTAAGAGCTTGGGCTGGAGACCTCAGGGTGGCCGGATTAAGTCCTGACTGAAACATACTTGGGAGTTGGTCTGGTGCTGAGGAGATGAAAGCTGACTTTCTGGGACACTGCCTGCAGTTGGTAATGCAGCTGAAAAGAGGTCTCTTGCCTCTGAGGACGTAGTCTATGCACCATTGTACCCTTTAAACTGCATCACACGTAAACACCTATGAATGAAGTATCGTTCTTAAATATAAAGTTTTTACGACTGCTACTAGGGCTGTCAAAACTAATCTTTTATCAGTACATCATGATGCAGAAGAAGATGAAGATGCATCGATGCAGAGGCTGCTGCTCAACTGCAGCATCAGTTTAGTTTCTCAGGAAGAATCAATCCATCAGTCTTTGTTTGTACAATGCTAGTTCATATCAAGTGTTATCTCTAGACACTTTACAATAGAGCAGGCTGAAGACAAACTCTTAGATTTATGGATACACATATATGCATAAATACACATGAAATACATATATACACATACATTGATTGAACACACACATTCAACATGGATTCATATTCCTCCATCATGGTGGCAAAACAAAACCTCTGTTTAGCAGCAGGAAATCTTGAATTTGGTCCAGTCTCCGGGGATTTGCTGCAAAGTGCACGACACACGGAATGATATGCAGGTGGACTATACCAAAACTGGGAGTGCGTTCAAGCAGTCCTTCCTAAGTCCTTTCCTATCCACTTTCCCTTAACCCGATGGAAAACGTCATAGGGTCAAGGAAAGGAGGGAATAAGAGGAAAGGAAAGGAGAACTGCAGTCAAAGATGAATTTGACTGCACTTTCACTTTGGTTTCATATTTATGCGACGACGATTTCTTGTGACGTAGGTAAGCCATGACGAACTACAGTGCTCTTAAAATGAACTACAAGGAGCATCTTTGTCCTCTTCTTTACCTCACAATGTTGTTTGTTTGGGCTTCCCCTGTTAACATTAACAATCCATGATCAGAGGATTTACCTGTGACAGGTGTTTTGTCCTTTGGTCATGCAGTGTGTGTCTTCTGCTCACAGCTGTGAGGTTAGGTGAGAGCATCTATAAATGTTGACATCTTTGACAGAGCACTTAAAGCCCCACTATGTAAGATTCCAGCTTTCTGCTCTGTGGGGGCCTCTGTGGTTGTAGAGTGTAACTGCACGGTTGTAAAACAGAGCGCCTCACACCAACGTGTGCTTGTCGACATACAGAGGGAGGAGAAGCGAGCTGACAGGACGTCCCGAGAGACAAATACACCATGCGGACTGATAAGGCACAGTCTGATTATGTTTCTTTTCGAACAAATCATCATGTACTTACAAGTCCAACAATAACAGGGTTAAATCCGCATCGGTCGGGCATCCCTCCTCATCTTTCAGCTCACGCCAGCGAGTGAACGCCGGGCCAGTGTTTATCCCTGTCTGGGCATTTAGCTTGTTACTCTCCAGCTTTCTTTTTTTCATCTCCTCTGATAAAACTTTTCTTTTCTTCGGGTTTTTCGCTGCTTCCGCCATGATAACAACTCTACATTAAGCTTTCTTCTTCTTCTTCTTGTTTAACGGCGGGTGGCGTCCGGCGCCACAGGAGCATTACCACCACCTTCTATGCAGGCAGTGTGAGCCAGAGGTCCCTATTTCCATTAGGAAAATAAGTGCATATTTACTTTAAACTAAATTCTGTTAATTAAATCTGTTTTAAAAATTCATAAACTGCTTTATATTCTCCTTTTCCCAACGTTTAGCTTTCACCTCGAGGGGGAAGTGACATATGCTGTAAAGCAGTCAAAGCAGTAAAAATCGTAGTTTTTTAATGTGGAAGTGTTCCTACCATCAACATTGAAGTTACTTAGTGCCAGTGAAGGTGATACAGACCCGCTCAGACTATGACAGAGGTGTCATTCAACCTGTCGTAAGGTGATGAACCATCACAATGATTCTAGAAATATTATATTAGGCTGGAAAAACTACATAGTGTTGGTTTAAAACCTGAAGTCTGATAAAGTTTTGGAAGCAATATTCCCCCTGTTTCATTCACATATATCATGATGAACATTGTTTGAATTTGTCATTATATTTGAAGTATTGTAAAATGCCTCATTGGTCCTTCTTCTATTGTTTTTAATAAACATCAATAGAGACTCCATTTTTCTGTCTTATCATTGGTATGATTTACTTCAAAAATTAAGATAGATGGAAATGTGGTAATTAATATTAATATAGGAAACAAGGACCACAATTGTATGTTTAATATTCTTCAACGTGGTAGGCAGTTTTGGAGAAAAAGAAATGCTTGAAAGTGCTTTATAAATTATAACATGTAATTGTTTATCTGTCCAACAATTTAAAAATGATTTAAAGAGAAATGAACTAAAGGTTATATTTTTGAAAGCACTGACTTTGAAGCATATCTCTTTCTCTAAACCTGTCAAAAACATTTACACAGTATTATAAACATATCCTCACAGCCCCACAAAACTCGTCCTTTCTCCTTCGTAAGTTTCCGTAAACGTTCGGCGGGTGCTGTTTTTATACATGTCACCTGCCGCAAGGCATTTTGGGGCACTTCTTTCTCCTTTCCTTTCATAAAGGATGGTCCAGTGTTTTTAGAGCTTAAGGAGATAATAAAGGAAGCAGCAACCTTCCTCTCTTTAACTTTTGGAGAATTCGAACAGCCCTCATCATGGCCGACACTAAAATGCTTCTGGGTCATTTCTTCAGTAAGAAGGTTCCTCACTTCGTTCACTCAACTCTTAAAAGTATGTGCATTTCTGTTTGTGGAGTCAAACTCTGGAACAGCCTGGATGTCACTTTAAAAATGTGCAATAACATGCAAATATTTAAATGACACTATTTATTATTATATTCATACAAGTAATTTAGCAATAACATGGCCGTAGACCAAAACAATTTGTAGCATATAAGTAATTGTAGGTATGTATATTCACACTGATTACTATCAACATATGTAAGTAATAATAGTAAATAACATAAAATGTATTTTAGAACAGATATACTATGGGGAAGATTTTGTATGTATATAGTATTATGAGATGGATGATTATGAATACTCTGGACATTGAAATAGTTTGATTATGTATATACTGTATTTGTAGTATGTAGATATGTATGATATGGATAAATAATGTATACATTGATTTTTCTGAAGTGCTTACTTATTATTAGGATGTTTTTGTTTGTTCTCTTGGTGATTCATATGAAGAATGGGGTTACTGTTACCCATGAATTTACATTGTTTCCATGAATAATGTCAGCAGGTATTGATTTATAATTCAGTATTGTATCTGATTTATAAGGAAGGGGCAGACTAGATCAGCTCTGTGCTTCTTTCTGATCCTTCTCAAACTGGTCGCTGTGCATGTGTATGTACTCACATGCTTAATGTGTTTGATGGACATGTACAGTTTGGTGTACATATTACTTTGGATTGATTTGATTGTTTGTTTGTTTGTTTTTAAAGTTTGAGATAAATAAATAAATGAAATGAAATGAACGCACCCTGGCTTTAGCCTCATCCATCATGTCCAACAGGTAAAAGAACTGGACTGACTTGTTTTTAGTTGGAGCCTTGTTGCTTGCTGACTGCTGAGGTTGGGGACCTCTGCTTTATGATAAAATCAGATCAGGACTAATAAAAAGGGGCAGAAGCTACAAACAAGTTCAATGTTTCAACAAGAGCAAACTTCCAAAGTCTGGAGCACTGTGTTTCATCATCAGTGAGAAAGAGAAGATAACTTTTCTAAATGTCAGATGGTCTGCTTCTCCTCACTCCCTGGCTCCTGTCAGAGGAGTCTGCTTTGGTACACACACCATCTGCAGTTCACTGAAGTCACCTAACAACATTTCAGGGTACTGAAGCTTGGTTTTTTTCACAGTTATCTCTTGGTGTCATTTGGAGCTGTCGGCCAGAGAAGTTGCCAAGTCCATCTCTCATCAAACGACTGCAGATTCTTTCTGCTCACTTCTCTCTGCGATATTCTGGCTCGCCGTCCTTCCTTCTTCTCTGTTGGCGTAAATTTCAGCTGCGACGTCTCAGGAAGCCTTCAGCTGTTTGTGCTCGGCGTGCGGGGCAGCGGCCGAGCAGCTATGTTGGTCACACATGGCTGTGTTTGCTTGATGGAGTTTTATTGCCTCCAAAATGCCAAGGAACGTGTCACGGCTAACCTTTTCAGAAAATGTGTGTGTGTGTGTTTGCCGGCAACCCCGTGAAAACAAGCTTTCTGTGCAGTGTCCCTCGGGGATTTGAAGTCAAAAAGGAAGTAACAAAGGCTGCTTTAGTTTCTGATGGTGAACTCTGCTCCCAGATCCGGCTGTACATGAACACGTCTTTAGCGTTTCATTAGCAATTCCTCTGTTATTCGACCTCGGGAAAATTAAAGCTTTTGAAGACTCTTCTTTCATGTTGCTCTTCTTCATTTAGTGGAAGCTGAGTGAAGACAAGAAGAGAAGTCAGGAGGTCCCCCTCGAAACAGAAATTCCACTATAAACAGGAATTTTGTCATTTCTCAAGGGCCGCTGTCAGTGCTTGTTTGCAGTGGTGATAGATATGAAAATACTGGAGTAAGCTTGGTTAAAGAGCTGAGAAGAAGAAAATAAAGCCTTGTGAGGCTCTCCTCTGCACATCCCTCTTGACAAACATTTCTATGGACATGTTTCGTCCTTGAGGAAAACGTGATGCACCAACACCATGACAAACACTGAACTCAGAGGTTTTTATGAGGAGGTGAAATGTCTGTGTGCTCTCTAATACGGCCAAGCTTGGTTATGTGAGGTCATTGATCTCATCAATCCAGTTTAAGGATTTGCACAATATTTTTCTAAGGTCATTTTGTCATCGATCGTCCATATGACGTGTTATTTGATGAAATTTAGCAAGAGTTTGTACTCTTTCTGTTCTGATGCTCACTTTGACCATTGAGGGGAAAAAATGATTCAAACTGATTTGAAAATGCAATTGTTAAACATTTGATCCCTGAAGCAGAAAATAAAAACGTTATGTCCAAAAATGTACTTTTGTTTCGGGCCAGGCTTCAAACTTGTATCTTTGCTGATTTTCAGCAGGTGGTTCCCCTCGCTGAAAACGGTTTTATGGTGCAGTCAAGCAAAGGTGCTGCAGCAAAGCTCGCATCACATCAAGATGTTCACATGGATTCCAGGAGGACATGATTTTGTGTCAGGCTAAATATATATTTCCATTATATCCTTTTAATACAGGACGTTTTTTTTACTGCCATGTATGAATCAAAACAAACACAATGTAAGGCCTTTGCACACCAGACGATGATGAAAAAATGAGATAATATCCCTCAAAAATGTTTAGAAATGTTATTTCAGTCAAGTATTTCTCCCCTTTTTAATAATACCAATTGGTGTTGTATTTTACATATTGTTGGAAAGCCTGATTACTCACCTGTACAACAAGGTAAATCTTGTAAAGATTGTGCATTTGTGGAAAGAGCAACTCAGCTAAATGTGTAAATAGCACAAAAAAAATGTGTCCCTGAATAAAGCAGACGGTTCCTCAGTGGAGCACGGGTGAGGGACCTGTCCTCTTGCAGCGTTGTCTTCTTGGGACGCCCACTTTGTGGTCTGTCTTTGTGGTCTGTCTTTGACTTCACCAGTTCCAGAATTTGGTCCAAAGTTTGGGGATGTTGCCTGGGCTGACACCAAATAATCCTGCATCACTGTGCACCAGAACACCAGCTTTTAGTTGCAGGAGATCTACATGTTTTTGGGGCACTACCCTTACGTACCGCTGTGCTGCTCTAAGTTTTATTAAGGTGGAAACTTTAAAACAAATTTGAACACGAACACAATGTCTCTTTCCATCACTTCTCAGTGTTATTCCTCTTGTGTTATAAGTTTTTACTCGCACTTTTATTATATATTAAAAAAAATCCAAAATCAAAAAAATGTAGCTATTCAGCACAGCTAAATTCACTCAGAAAAAAACACATTTCTGTATAAAAGTGTGGTATGTGTACACTTTTTTTTAATATTAAAGTTTACATTTGTATATTTGAGCGGTGTTGTATGGTGCATAAAGCTGTTTACCCTATCAGCTGTAAATGTGTTTATGTTTTTCCAAGGTCAAACACTTTTTAACAGTCACACTCCATGTTACATGCTCTCCTTTTGTTGCATTAACCTTGTGAATAAAGCTGCATTACATGAACAACCTGTGAGGACATTCTGCGGTATAACTTGTGATTGCACCCTCGTCCCATTCAGAGACGACCCTGGATATCACCAATTTACACAGATCAGTATGGATTAATGTGTATAAATGCGTTTTCTTCACCTTTGCATAGCTCATTCCTGTTTATTCAAGGACACGCCGCACAGCGAGGAAGTACAGAGAAAGAAATCAATCAGTCTCTAAAGCTCCTGATATCACCTACAGCAGTGGGGTTCAACCACTGGGCTGAAACCTGAATAAGGGTCGCGAGGTTCTTATCAGTGGGTCATGAATATGAGCCTGAACAAAAGTCGTCTAAAGTTTTTCCATCATCTAAAAGGCTCACAACTTTGAGTTTGCAGGGGGCTGGAGCCTATCACAGCTTACACTGGGCGAGAGGCAGGGCACACCTTGGACCACTCACCTGCCAATCACAGGGCTGACACATACAGACAGACAACCACTCATGCTCACACTCTTACTTTAGGCCAGACCCTTTTGCAATGAAGTGCCATTGTCAAATTTGTGAACTCAACATCAGGGTACATCAAGATTAATCAGAAACCACAACAATGTTTAAATCTCTTATATTCCATGATTCTGCCCAAGGAGACATGTTCAACATCATCATAAAACTAATTTTGATCTGCTATTATCTGTACA
This sequence comes from Cetoscarus ocellatus, assembly GCA_037902135.1. NCBI lineage: Eukaryota > Metazoa > Chordata > Actinopteri > Labriformes > Labridae > Cetoscarus > Cetoscarus ocellatus. Next base: position 664,742 of record JBAMNC010001220.1, read on the forward strand.
TCATAATAGTAAGAGCGTGACAGCCATGTCTACAGCAACACTCACACAAAAGACAAAAACATACGTGTGTGTGTTGTTCCTCCACTGTAAAGGTGACCAATCAGACATTTCCAAACTTTTGTTTTGATGAGGACAAATCAAAAAGTTGTTTTTAATTTAATCTAAGTGACATAAAAAGCCTCATCCTTCAATGAAAAATCATCTGTAGTTCGGTCAGCACACTGCCATGCTGCCTCTCCAAAGTGCACACAAAAGTTAACATTTATTCAATGTTCTTTATACATATTTAAATACGAAATTATTATGGAGAGAAGGAGTTTTGCAAGCATATATCACATCACAGAGATTGAAGTGAATGAACTTCTAGTTTACCCCCATAGATAAAGGTAAGTGGAGATGAGGCGTTAGACCAGTGGTTCTCAGATGGTGTGATGGTGCACTAATGTGTCAGAGTGCCTTGGAAATATATACAACCATAATTTCGTATTACATATACATCTTTTTCGGTAAATTAATACTGCGGCTGCAAATGAAGAAACTTAACGTTCTCTATGAAACCATCGAGGAAACTTAAGTCTGTTAGCAGACTGGAGGTGGAATAGATGATTACTCTACTCTCATATTTATAGATTCTCAAAATTCAATAAAATAGCTGACAAGTTTTAAAAATGTGCTTTTTTTTTTACCAATTTGAAATTGAATTAACTTTGGATAAATATTTCAAGCAATTATACAGTATCCTGTCTGATTGTCATAGGCATTAGATATAAGTGAACTTGCACAGACCCATAAGAAAATGCAAAATACAATAAAGGGGCTATTTTGCATTATTAAGAATATGGTGTGCCTTAGGATTTAGACTTCATATTAGGTGTTCTTTTGGTAAATGATATTTAAAACCACTGTTATACAATGTGCTTTACTCTGTAGTCAGTGGCAAAAAGAGAGGTCCTTTTCAGTTTATTTTTTTTTCTTTCTGCTTTGCTGAGTATGTTTGATATGAATTCCATCATTGTACTTTAATATAAACTCTTTAAATTTCATCAAACGCTGCTGCTGTGGTCATATTTGCCTTAAATTAACTGACAGAATCATGAAGCAGTCTGTAAAAGCCTATTTAAAGGAAAATAAAATGTATTAATCCCTCACGGGGGAATTTTTTTTTACACTTACTGCTGTCAAAGGATGTGTGAAAACGATCCTCCAGTTGGAGACACAGTCTGATTGATGCCACACCTGAACTGACAAAAGCAAAATGTGGTCGCTTTTTGTTCATCGTGACCTCAGATTTAGTGATGATGCAGAAGCATGGGTGTAATTTTCCTCCTTTTACTTCCCTCGTCTCTCGATTTACGCTCCATTCCCTCTTCCTCTGATGTTCCCCATGCTGCAGTCACCTTTGACCCCTCCACAGAACGGCTGTTTGATAGAAAAAGGAAACAGACGGTTTTCCAATGAAAATCAATAAAGAATCACAGGACTCCCATCGTTCATCTGACCTTGACCAGGATTACTGCAGAGATGGCCCTGGTTATTTGTACCCCGTGGAACATAAACCCTCGCTCATAAAAAGATTACACCGTACTGTTCCTCCATTTTCAGGGAAAAGAGACAAACGATGTTATTTAAATCTAATCACCGTAATTATGGAAATAAGAAAGCTGTAATATAAGACACTCCAGGGTAATGTTCACGTATAACTGCAGTGAGGAAACACAGCGTGATGATAAATTATGGACAGTATTTTAATGATGAAATAAAGTTTATAATAAAGAAGTATCAACTCCGTTAGGCGATGAACACGCCAGTCTGTTTCTGACTTCCCCAGTCACACATATGAGACATGCATTTGTCAAGTTTCAGCGTCATTTCATCATCTTTGGTGCACCCGCATATGAATCTTAAGAAATAAGAACAAATATGATGATTAAAAACGGGAAAGCATAGAGAATAAACCTGGAACACAAGCTTCTATAAGGACGGAGGCTCCCCTTCAGCTGTGTGTTAATGTGAGCATCCATCCATCATCTGCAACTCCTATCCTTTTCAGAGCCGCAGGAGGTGGAGCCTGTCCAAAGTGACATACACCCTGGACCAGTCCCCAGCCAATCACAGGGTCACATATAGAGACAGATAACCATTCACGTTCACTCTAACACAACTTGGGGCAGTCGAGGTCGAGTCACCAGCTAACCTATTGTGCATGTTTTTGGTTCGTGGGAGGAAGCCAGAGTGCCCAGAGTGAAGCCAAGCATGCACGGGGAGAACATGCAAACTCCACTTAGGAAGGACCTGACCAACAAGAGGATCAAACCAGCGGCCTTCTTGCTGTGAGGAATGCTCTCTACCTGTGCACCACCGTGCCACCCAAACAATACTAAAGTGATTTACCAAAATAATTGAACTGTTAAAATCATTTCAAATATTAACAATGCTCGTCTGATTGTGATGTAGGCTAATGGTGCCACACTTCAGGTTCAGGTCTAATTTTTTTTTTTTTTTTTTTTTTTTTTTTTCATGAATTTGTCTGAACTTTGTGTGAGAGATTCCAGCAAATGCTCTGGGATGTACCCCACCCTCGCTCAATGTAAGCTGGGATAGGCTCCAGTCCCCCGCGACCCTGAAGTGGATAGGCGGGATAGTTGATGGGTGGATAAACTTTTGGACACATTTTGGAGGGCACTGATTCGTTGTTTTGTTTGTCTATGAGCAGCATAAGTCAAACATTATCTGGGAATGTTGATCATGGCATGAGGACAATGTGATAAGATGTTGGTGGTGATCTGAATCCATTTCCAGGGTTTTTGTAAAGGATTTACTAACACTGAAAGACATGACATTTAAAAAAAAACAGAAAAGAAAAAAAATCCCTCAGATGTTGAAAAGCCGCAGTAAGTTTGGATCTGGATCAAGAGGAAAGGCCTTTTTGGTGAGGACCAAAGAAAATAACTCTGAGGAAAACCAGTTTTAGCCTGCACTTGACCATTTCATCTGGGACAGTTTCAGTCTGACTAGCATGTTTACATTTTTCTAAAAGTCCACTTTCATTAGACCTACAAGGAAATTCAATGTTTACCTTGAACTGCAAGCAATGTGACGGACTCCCCATGAAAAGGAGCTGCTGTGTATTCAACAGGTCTAAGTGTTAATGTTATTATTAATGTACATTAATTTAGATCAAACTAAGTGATTAACTGTGTTAAAGCTGACATCTTTGCTAATGAATGACGGCTAACAGGGTCAAACTTTTGGTTAACTGCTCCCACATCATGTAATAAATAATCCTGAACTCCAGCTCAGCCTTCACTCCCTCTGACACACAAACAATCACAAGGCACACACAAAAATACACATTCATTAATTATAGCTGCTGCTCTTTGAATCCTGATGCGGGCCCTCTGCAGACGGCGTGATGGAGCGGGAGGAGCGGCGGTAAATCCTCCCTAAGCGCTCATAACCAAGAAACACTGTCACATCACATGAGTGAGTGAAGCCCCCGTAACTCAGCCTGACAGCCTCTTTAATGGGCTTCAACCCCACCGTGCGTGTGTGTGTGTGTGTGTGTGTGTGTGTGTGTGTGTGTGTGCGCTGCAGCGAGCTCGTGTGGATGTGTCGCAGCATCTGTGGATGACGCCGCGTCTGATTGTTCACCCAAACTGTTCTCGCTAAAGCAGAGGGAAATGGAGGGGCATTAAATCGTCCATTAGTGCTCATTAAACATCTGTGCTGCTACAGTAAACCCTGTTTATTATCTACTGTACTACCTGAGTCACCGCACGCCGCAAGTCAGCAACAGCTGGGCGCCTGTTAGGAGCCGACTCAAGCATCAGTGCTGATACAGACACACGTCACGATTTTTTCTAACACCAGAACAACTAATAAGCAATCCTGAGACACAAATCAACAAACTGTTCCAATTACAGCTCGGCTGCTCAAATCAAGACCGCTCTTATTTTGATTTAAATCAGTTTTTTTACATCATTATTTACTGATTTTACTGCTTCATCTGTGCAAAACTGAAAATGACTTAATAAATGTCTTTGTCTGTGAAGACAACCACGGCTGGGACAGGGATTCTGCAAATTATGTTGCACTGTTTAGAAATTATACATATTTTTCTTCAGTATATAAAAAGTACAGGAATGATTACACACACAATAGGTTGAATGAACATTAATGCTGGAGTAGGAATATCATTGAGCTCTTTATTGAAGTGAATAGTTGGAGCACCAGGGACATGAAGTAAAAAGTTGGGGGAATGTCCTGGGACGCTGTGGTTTGGCACTCTGTTTCCTCGTGTATGTCGCACTTTAATCAGGCCTCTTTGCACACTGACTGACGACGTGTCTTTCTGCCAGGAGCACAGGGATCAGCATACGCTCGAACCTTCACTCTGTGTGCACTGCCTAACTCTGATATCGTAGCATCTCATTGTAAAGTTATTTCCAGTTTCACTGTTTTTTCAAACTAAGTAGGGTGACAGCCGTCGGGTTGACTCCTGCATTTCAAAGTCATGAAAGAGTCACTGCTTCAGACTTTAATGTATGTTAACATTTTCTTCCTCATCCTCGTCTTCCCCCATCATGTCCATGTGGTCCACATGTACGCCAGGTGAGCCTGGAAACCAAATAAATGAACAGAAGTGAAGCGGCACTGATGCCAAGTGTGCCCCCCCCCCACCCATAAAAAAAAAAAAAAAAAAAAAAACTCCAGATATGTGGGGATAGGTGTGCGTACCATCTGCTCCAAGGATGGAGACGTCTGTTGGTATGAGCTGAGTTCTCATCAGCTTCAGCTTAAAAAACAGATTTAAAATGACAGATGTCGATGCGATGAGTCAATAATATTAGCTTTGGGTGATTTAAGGAGAACCAAACATCTTCAGTTAAGGGGAGGGGGCATAAAGTAACCTGAATATGGCAGAAATCTGATGGCAATATTAACACAAAAATGCCTTTTTCAGTTATTTCCACATTACTCAGGTGCAGACCATTAAAACAAACCTGATACTGCGAGATTTTGGTCACCAGAGGAAAACAAAGTGTTTGGTTGAATTTGTGCCGATCAAGTCAGGAAAGGAGTTTCCACTGAAAGTGAATTTAGCAGGTTAAAGCCTGGCCCTCACAGACAGGTTTTAGAACAAAGGTACCCTGTTTAAAGCATGCTACAGTGAACATGGCATGAGTGCTCCTGACTATCCACTGTCATGACCAACCCAAAGACCACTGACATGGTTTAACTCATATGTTTTCAAAGTATGAGGCGAGGATGGCATGGGGGCCAGGAATGAGAAAGGAACCAGCAAAAACTGTTCTGCTCACCCAAATCCTGCAGTCCATGAAGAAAATATGGAGCACATGTTATTAAAACCACATGGCTAAACATTTACCTGGAGTCCATGACAGCAAACCAGCTTCATTACAAACCACTGGCACAGACCACATTCAGCTCACCATTAGAGGTGGCGGACCAAGAAAACTGAACCAGAAGGACTGAATAAAGTCCAGGATTATTCTGCTTTGTTGTGAAGGATGGATGTTTAAGAACTGAGCCATAGTTTAAAAACTTGAATATCTATTGAAATTTTTAAACCAGAGTTATGACATGCTTTCACCCATCTTTGTCCGTTTGCTGCACGGTTTTGAGTTGAAAGCTTTGTTGGTGCCTCGATCAGCCTGAATGACGCCATCGACTGGAGATTTTGTATGCTGTCACCATCTGCAGGCCAAGCCTCTCAGCCCAAGTAGCAGTTTCTATTGGTGGAGCACCCCTTTACAAGGGCCTCCTGCAGCCTAGAATCTGTTTGCAAGACTTCCTGATGAAGGCTTGATGCTGAAACATGTAGAAGTTTGTTTTTAAGGTCTACAATGACCATGCTGTTAAAACAAAGGCAATTTTATAGTTTAAAGAGAGGCCTTTGAGCCTTTTCTTTTTGCTTACAAGCATTAAATATTGAATATTAACATTGTTAATATATTGTCATATTTTTCAGGCAACAGTTTCTGGAGTGAACATTGAAAAACAAAAGAAGGCCTAAAAGCTCCATCTGGTGTGTCAGGTTCGATGCAAACTACATCATACAACCCTTAATAAAAAAAAATCCCAAACAGTCCCTTAAACTGTCTGCCAGGATTTTGCCACATAAAAAAATATCAAAAGTTTTGAACGTCTGTGGTTGTTCAAATCTCTCCCAGACCTCTAACTTTACTGGACTTGCTTCAGTTGCAGAGAAATCCATAATCTCCCAGTAACAAACCACGTCTATTAGACCAGGATAAACATTTACTGACAAATTCAGAGATTGAACAAACATCCTTCTGTCTGCACAGAAAGAGCTGTAAAATGTGTTCATGCTCATGGTGAAGTCACACCAGAGGAACTATCAGCTCGAGTACATCTGACTTAAGCTTTTGTGTGTTTGTTGAAAAGAGACTTCGGTGAAGATATTCAACGCTCCGGCCTGACTTAACTTTGGCAGTGTTAGCATAGAATTCATGCCTTTTTTTTAAATAATGTGATATAAAGCCTTGTTCCTCCATGTTTTAACCATTGTGGTCCAAGTTTTTTGTCTTTTTCCTTTTGTGTTGATTTCTTTTCAAAGCCTCAAACACAATAGGACCCACCAGAGGAGAGAAAAGTTAAATCAAACCGGCTTACAGCCGGCAGACCTGCTCGCCCGTCTGCACTCCGCCCACACGCCTAATAACACCCAGATCCTTTTTTTACCCCCATGAATGACTGAAAGTGGAAAAGGTGTTTTTTTATTCAGTTTTTGTTTCTTCTTTTTAAATGCTTTCACATAAATCTCTTGAACGGCAGCTGCTCGGTGCCTTCAGACATAAAAAAATTGTAGAAGGAGCTCTACTGCGAGGATGAGAGGAGCGAGGAGGGAAGGACGATTTAAAACAGGAATTTAAACTACTGAAGGAGGGTTTGAGGCACAGGGAGGTGTGTGTGCAGGGGAAGCCGACGAGGCGCAGACCTTGATCTGCAGGAAAGAACACATCCTGCACTTCCTGGAAAGCGGCGACTTCCAGGGCAGAACAAAGCGCACGATGGCAAACGTCTTTACAACGACTCAATAATTCATTTGTCTGCAAGATTCCTCTCGGCTGATGGGGGGGGGGGGCTTTTGAAGTATTGGAGGTGCAGATGGCCCAACAAGCTGCGCACACACACACACAAAGACACACACACACAAAGCAGGTCTAAGTACACTTAATCACCGAACAAGCCCACACGCACAACGATGAGCGTGACATACCTGAACTAAACCATATGGTAGAAAAGCTCCTGTTCACACCTCTCACTGTCACTGACACACACACACACACACACACACACTATCACAGAGATATTCACAACACGCAGGCGAACAAGAGATCAGGCTCACAGGAGGTAGACTTGCTCAGACCATATGGAGACGTCACGAAGACATAAACTATGCCCCATACACCCGTGATGAAGGATCACTGATGTCCTGAAGGTCACCTCTGAGTCTATTCACAGCTGCAGATTAGGGGTGTGTGATAAAACAATCTCAGATCGAGAAGACACTAAAAACTCATCTGCAGGTGTGAGAGGGTGTCAGTCTTTAGAAAGTCTTTATTTAGTTTATGTTCAGTCTTCTGGTGGATTGGAGGTGTCGATCGTACCACCGTTCCTGTGAAACCCTCAGAAAGTCTTTTGAGGATATTAGAGGCAGAAAATAAAAGATTAGAAGGCAAACATGGCTGTTGTGAAAAGGTTAATGTGACAGCTCCTTCTGCTCGCTCTGCTCTCACAATTATCCTGCTGCTTCATTATTAGACATCTGAGTTTCCAGTGAACTTTCAGGATGAATCTGAGGAGAACACGGAGGGGGGAGCAGGTACAGTAGACTCCTTTTTTTGACTCAAACCAGGGTGTATTTGTCGTTCCCTTTTCTGAATCTGGATCTGTCACAGCTCTTCATGTAAATGAGCTCTCTACACTCTAGATTGTCTCTATCGTCCCAGAACAAGGTGGGATTCCTCGGCGGGGATTGAAGCTCCTCGGCTTGTCAGCAAACAGACGGGATCATTGCTTTGTACTGGAGCTCTGTTATCTCGCGCCCTTGATAAGAAACTCCACAGTTTCCATATCTGCAGGAAGAAGAAAGACGACCTGAGGTAAGCTCAGATTATAACGGGAATTTATCTTTGCCATCGCTCCTATTTACATCGTCTTTGTTCCTGTTCACGCTCACAAAGACAAACACATGCATGTTGATTTGGAGACTCAGGTGTCCACAGTGAGACCAGATGGACACATCAGGAGGATCTTATTCTATAGTGAAGGATTTAAAGACCCTCTAGGACACTGAGAAACCTCTGTGCTTTTTTATTCATAAAGATGTTTTTTTTTTTTTTTGAGAAATGTCTAAGATCAGGATTTTTTAGAGAGCAAGTACCTTAAGGCTTTTTAAAAATCCATAATAAGAGCTCTTGGAGATCTTCATCATTAGGTGTATGTTTTTTCAAAGGATAAGTGGAGTAGGCTGTGTGTATTTAGCTGAAGGATATTTAGACTTTTAGAAATAAACCTGTATCTGTTACAGCATGCTTTTAATCTCTTTATGTTAAGTCTTGTGATTGTCCCCTTTGCACAACATCAACTGGGAAAGGCTCCAGACCACTTGATGCATTAAAACTTAAAATTCTGCATATTTCATGTGTGCAGCTTAACATTAGTCTGCGCAGCCAGACTTTGAGATCATCACAAGCTAACATGGAAATGAAGGCAACAACATGCAGTCAACAGGTTCCCTGACCTGTCTGTGGTTGATTTTCAGTTCATCTGCTTCCTGGTTTAGTGGGATGTTGATGAAGTGACTGTGTAAACAGTCGTCAGTCTGTACGTGCTGTTTGGCTTTGTATTTATGTGACTGTCTCTTTGGGCTTTCTCACTCAAAATAGGCTCCTCACATATCTCCATCTAGCCAGGTTAGGGTGACCAGATGTCTTAATTTAGTCGGGACCATCCTTTATTTCAGGCCTTGTGTCCTGTATCTCCACAATTATTCAACAAATGCTACATGTCCCAATTTTGCACAGTCTCTGTCCCTATTTTAGCCAACTGAGATAAGGTACCTAAACATCTCCCCAACCTTTCGACCCTGATTTGTACATATACATGTCAGCCAGTGTTGTCTCCAAAATCTCTGCTGATTCAACTAATAAACACATCATAAACGCCATTAAACATTATCTGTCCCGCTCTTCCCTTTTGGGGTCGTGGGATGGTGGAGCCTATCCCAGCTGACATTGGGCAAGAGGCGAGTCACACCCTGAACCAGCTGCCAGGCAATTGCAGGGCCACATATAGAGACACACGACTATTCACGCCCACACTCATACCTAATGGCCTATTTAGAGTCACCAATGAACCTGATGAGCAAGTTTTTGTTCTGTAAGAAACTGGAGTGCCCAGAGAGAGCCCACGCATTCACGGGGAGAACATGCCACACAAAAAGGCCCTGACCAACAGAGGAATCGAACCAGCAGTTTTTTTTTTTTGCTGTGAGGCACGTGCACTACCTGCTGCTCCACCAGGCCATCCATTGTTGAAACATGCTACACAAACAATCGTGCACTGATGGAGATGTCAGAGTGACGGCTCGTTGCTCCTGAGGAAGCACTACCAAACAGTTTTGGGGGTCTGAGGATTAATGAGAGTCTAAAACCTTCTGCTGTTTTTATTTATTTTGAATAAGTATCTCCCTGTAATGGTGCAGGTGAAGCAACAAATCTAAGCAAAAGCAAGAAATCTGGACACAAGGATATCCAATTATGAAGCCTGTAAACTGAGTCAGAGTAAAATTAGAGGTTTTAAAGTGATACAGAGTCATTATTACATGGACCCACTTTGATCAGCATTATCTATCTGGTCTCACAATGGATATTACTCACAGTCCAGATTCTGAAAGACGACTTAAACAGTGCTAACACCCAGAGGAATCCATGTCGTACACACATTAACACATCCTCCCCACAACACAGACTCCAGAGAGCAGCACTAAATGTCAGCAAGCTTTTCTTCCATCAGGTTAGCAGCTTTATCTGACCCGCTATTATTATCATCCTCTTTCCCACAATCCTCAGGGGCCTCGGCCTTACCGCCTGGTGGGGGGTCTCTGTGTAAGGCGTCTATCAGACAGAAGAAAGAGACTGACCTTCTTCTTTGGTCTCAGCGCTGCGCAACGTGAGCCACTCCGAGGGACAGGGGACCGTTTTCACTCTGATGCCTCAAAGCTTCATCTGTTAAAACAGGTTTAACGATTTAAGAGCAACATCTGCACTCATTCCTCCATCAAGGTGATTCTGCCTCTTATTCTTATGCTCTTGACATCCAGCTGCCTCCCCAAATAAAAACAAAGGAGATTTTTCTGATTTGATTTTTATGATCAGATGAGAACAAACGAGCAGTTTGACCCTGGAGGTGAGAATCAATTCAAGTATAAATGCACAGAGTTAAAATGATGCCACCAGGAGGCTCTCAATCAAAACAAATAACTCATTATAAGTAAATCTTAGAGTGGTATTTGTTGAAAAAAGACCTAAAACTTACAAAGGCCAACACATATCACAGAGATTTGTGTTGATGATGCGAACACGTCTCAGTTTTTCTGCGATTTTCTTCAACAGAATCTTAGAACCTGGCCTTCAGAATTTAATCTCTTCTTTGTCCAGTGACTCCTCAGTTTAGCATCAGGGCTAGCATGCATGGGGGCAGTTTGCAGCAAAGTGCAAAGCAGCTGGTTGAAAGTTCTCCACCAGAAAAGGTTACTGAGTTTGCTGCTCCTGCCACCTGAGTGGTAAAAGATGGATGAATGGAGTCCTTGGCAAAAAAAAAAAAGACAAGTAAGCACTGGAGGTGGGTGGAGCTATACACAGCGTCTGTCTATGAAACATGAAAACGTGGAGGTTAGCCAAAGGGTTATGGAATTTTGAATTTTGAGTTATGGGGGGTTTGGGCAACAGAGAGTGCAGCCGATGTTAGAGGATGATGGTGGTCCATCAATAGTAAGCAGCACAACACGGGAGGAGGTGCACGGTGAAAAGTTCGCTGTAAATTTTACAGTAACTTACTGGTAACAAGAGGCACTGCAAGTAACCGCATCCTTACTGTGTTTTTATTCATAGTATGATTCATGCATTTTATTCTATGCATTTTAAATTACAGTGAACTTGCTGTATTTTAGAGTATATAACTATATCTGAAACTATTTTACCGGTCATTTATTAGGAATATATCATTTTGTTACAAAAAAAAAAAAAAAAAGTTTATCCAATAAATACATGTACTCAAACATGTGTTTCACTCAGAAATGTGAAACATATTTCTTCACTCTAAAATGTAATAACTATTCCTACTTAAATTGCATTTGTGCACTTTACTTAAATCTTAATAACCTGTTCATTCAACTCCATCTATATGAGTAAGGAACCCATTTAGCTTGAAAAAAATATACAATTTAATTCCTGTGTGTTGGACTCGAAACTTTTTATCACAGTGATTGAACACTGAGTTCGGGATTGCACATGTGCTGTAAAGCCGGGTGGGAGACTACTGCAGATTGATTTCAATGTTGGAGGACGCAGAATTTCTCTTAGTCTCAAGGTGAGTTATTTATCACAAATGCATTAAGCTGCAACACAGCGACATTAAGCCACAACGGAAGTGAAACGCCAACTTTTTTTCGTGTCCTGCCTCAGTCCCGGGTCCATGACAAGCTGATAGACTCCATTCTTTCGACCATGTTTTGACTGCACCGTATGATGGCTGTTTGAATTTGATTTGGTAAAAAATAAAGAATTGGTTCTGGTCTACAAACCATCCTTTGTTGCGCATACTTATATATGAGATGTTGATGGCGCAGTTGGATAGTGTGCTTAGTCGGCAATCAGGAGGTTGCAGGTTGGAGACCAGCTCTGGGCAACAAATAGCAATAAGTACTTGGGCAAGACACTTAACCAGTTTGCTCCCAGTGGTGTGTAAATGGGCATGAAAGGGCGTGAATGTGTGAAGTGACACTGGTGGATAACTAACATAGAAAGTTGAAATAACTTTCCTAAAATAACTTAATAGAATTAAGTACATTCAACAGGGTTCCAAGTAGACAAAACAAGTTAATATGAAGTAAATGCAATCTAAGACTATTAATCATATTTACTTACCTTTAAAAAAAAAAAAAAAATCCAACATTTTTTTAAGGCCAACTTGTCAGATTTTAGAGTGTTAAAGAACTCTTGCCTGCTGTTGGTCAGTTTTTCTGGGTAAAATGGAATTTTCTCTTTTACCGAAAAGGGCAATGGATCAGCACAAAAGATCCCTTTTTGTATTGGTTTTTTACTATAGGTAGCTTTAGATATTATGGTAAAATACTGTTAAGTTTACAAATATCAGTTACAGTGTACAGATGCATCTTCCAGTAATACTTCCTGTTTCCTATGCAACAGCCTTTGATGCAACGGCTAGTATTTCAGTACAAGTGTCCTTTTTTAGGATTGAGGTAGACATTTTCAATACAACTTTCCTGCATCTTGCCCTTAAACTGAGAGAAAAGGAGAAAAAGTAGAAAATCATCAAGAGCAGTGAGCCTCAGTGAACTCTCCTTCTCTAATTCGGCCTCTAATTCTGACATATTTCCCTGAATATTAAGTCACAGCAGTAATTTTTGCTGAAATATTCAGCTGCCAGGATGCAGTTATTGATGTATAGTGAGGTCTGTTTTCATTGTAGCCTGGAGTAAAAAGCACAGCACCCTCTCACTCATACTCTCTGAGAATTTATCACAGAGATCCGCGGCTCTTTGAAAAGACTGTAAATCATGGCGGAGAATTTTCCAATATCCTGAGCTTCATGCAGAGCAGCAGAGCCGAGTGTAATCATCCAGTTTGTGGAGAAGTTTGAAGGATGATTAGGATATTAAGGGCTTTCTTTCAGATCAGTGTGTACAGTTCGTTTGGAGGGTTTTTCACTGAGGAGGGCTTAACTTAGACTGGTGAACTTTTCTTTAAAGGGATAGTTCGCAGTTTTAATAGTGACATTATGTTAGGTCCTCACAGACGGTGACCTGCAGAGGGAAACAGCACGCCTGGAAGTGAGCTTGTACCGATGTGGTTTGGATGAAGATAAAACATTTTACTCTGATAAAAGCTCATCTTAAACATTTCACTTCCCTTAGACACCCCCTCTCAAAAATCATATCACAGAAGTTTAGAGAAACAAACTGCTTGGAGACCTAAGAGAGCAAACTAAAGTTCAATGTTCCTGCAGATCCCTGAAAGGTTTTTAAAGATTTTAAAGTATGTCCTGGAAATTCGTGATCATCAAACATCCTCATCTCTACCAGAAAATTAAAGATTAATCCTTAATGAGGACATGGCAGGAAAAATGTTCAAAGATGTATTAATATTTCTTTTACTACTTTTTGTCATTTTTGTCTTCATTTGACAATTTAAAGCAATCAGAGGCATCTATGTCAGTGAACGGCTCACACACAAAACAAAAAGGAGGAAATAAGGGGAGATAGGAAAATGCAAGTTCATGGAAAGTAAGCCTAAATATGTGGAAAATAACACTTTTTGCAAGATAGGCTGAAAAGCTATCTTCAGAAATTTTAAATCAGAGGTGTACAGCCCATTCATCATCTTTACCACTGTATCCACATAGGACTGCCTTTGAAAGAAACACAAGGCACCTGTGCCCTAATGAAAGGATAAGTCAAGAGACCCTGCATGGCCCTCGTTAGCATAGCATCACCACCTTCAATGAACCAGGCTCCGTACATGCAAGCTCCAGGTAGTGACAATGCTGATGTTATCTACTCTACCACCCGACCGTTGAGTGAGAGTCGGGGTTAACTGCAAGATTTGAATCTCCTCATGATAAAATAAAAAATGTGGTGCAAAAATTTTGACAGAATCATACTGTCACTTCATTTTTGGTGATGAAGGGGTCTAAAAAAAAAGAAGACTGTAAATCTATTTTGTCCCAGACTGTACAACTCCTGCAAGAGTAACAGCAAGACTGACGCAGGAAGGAGCAGTAAGCAGTAGTCATATTTTAATTGTTATTTGTATTTATTTATATTTATATTCGCAAATTATTTTTACATTTTTACTTTTCTGATACCTGTGTGCTTTTTTACCCTATGTGCGTGCTATGCTGCTGGAATCTTAATTTCCCTGAGGGAGTCTTCCCAAGGGGTTAATAAAGTTTTATATTATCTCTAATCTAAAAACGTCCTGAATTTGATTTAAGTGTGCTGCTACCCTGTTATTTTAGTGACAGATTCAATCACGATCAATCACCTGATGAAGACTGAGCCAAGTCAAAATGCATTGACACGTGACCTGATTCATTGAATAAATGAATCAAGCCTTCTGTAGGATTTTTACGAGGTGGGTTTATGCAGAGGGGATCCTAAATGATGTGCAGATCACACTGTCAGACTAAAACAGAAAATAACATGTGCACCTCTGCTATCACACAAGTAAAATGCTTTCTTGCTGTGATGGAAAGCCACAAGCCGAGAGCCAGCTGAGCTATTGTCTCTGTTTCCTTTTGGTTGCTGTGTTAGATGTCAGAACTGTTGCATGCAGCTGCACTGTGACAAACCCAAAATTAAATATAGTCAAATATTTTACTGTAATCAAAAGCACCCTGCTGCCAAAACCTGGTGAGGTCGAGCCGAACAGAGAAACTGAGGGCATCATTAGAGCCCGTCCAGCAGCTGGCCTTCTCAAACAAATGAACTGACCACAGTATTAAAAATAGTAATTATCACACAAACTGTCAGAAAAGTCACTTTAATCCCTCTCCATGAGGACATGGTGATTGTCCAGCCTCTGGGTGTGTTTCTGGCCGTGGGTTCAGTGTAAGCAGCAGTCCCTGTGCTCTCAGAGCAGATCGGCCCTCTCTCTCTTTGCACCAATGGCTCCTGCAGCAGGCTGACATTACACTGACTAATTACTGAGAGGGAGGGACATCACCACCAGGCTCCACAGCTGCTAATGCAACGACTCCATCCAGCAGATTGTCGTCATATTAGCACACCGAGGAAACTCAGAGTCCAAGTTCAAGTACACAGGGAAGAGGAAACAGTGTTAACACAGAAGGACTGAGAAAAATCAGGACCAGCCGCCCCCTAAACCTTCACGAGTCTCCTGATAGAGGCTCCTTATCAATGCTACATGTGATAGACAATACTCAATAATTATTCTGAAGATTGTATCCGCGAACAGCGAGCAGCAGACGTGCATAGGGAGCCTGACTGATGACATGATTAATGGGAGTGAATCAGTCATGATCGAACGTCTGAGCAGCCCAGTCTTTTCCTTTTTAATGCTAACAGACACTCTGAGAGCTCATCAATTCATGATACCACTGATGAAACCCAGAACAGCAGACGCTGATCCTGCTCCGGGTCCGGTCTGGTGGAGCCAGCTTTCATCAGGCGGCTCATAGCAGAGCGGACAGACTTCTGACAGTGAAGGGTTTAGATTGAAGCTGGACTTTGATGTTTAATCCATGACGCTCTCCTGTGTTTACTCTTCAAACTGTTTTGTCAGTAATTAGACCACATGCTCTGTCGTCCCTCATTGACAGGGAGAGAGTCTGCCTGAGCTGCAGCAAAGCCACTAATGTTTAACTCTCCCAAACTCCGCTGACAGCACTGACAACGTAATTAGAAAGTCATGTCATCGTCCTGCGGCAGGAGGGCGGAGTGTTGGAAAGTTGGTGCAGGAGTCAAAGAGTGAGCTGGAGTTTTACAGCAGAGGAACAATACTCCGAGCGGGTTTGAGCCGCGATATCGACAGGAGGAACTTTAATATTGAACAATTCTGCTCGTAATGATTTCTGTTAGCCAACAGAATCCAGTGTACCTAATCTGTGAATCCTTCATATAACATCGCTGCTCCGCCAGATCCCAGAGACTAAACATTCCAGGACCTGCTACTTTACATTGTTCCCCTCTGGCTGCAGATTTGTGGTGCCACAGTCAAGGACAAACAGACCCAGAATCCTTTTTCTGTCTGTGGCCATTGGGATTTAAAATGAGGTTGGCTGGCTTTTTACTTTATTTATTTATTCTGTTCCTTTTAAACTGTTTATTGTTGTGTTGTTGTGGACTGCTGGCTGTGGACCCATTTGCCCTATTATGGATAATAAAGTTAACCTTGAACCTTGAACATTTTTCACTGTTTTTCACCTATAATATTTGTTTTTAGGTTAATAAGCAAACATAATACCCAGTGCAACATCATTACTGCCAAACACACAGTGCTGTTATATTATATTCATATTGGAAATATTATTACCGTTAATAGTAGAAATTCCTTGGCCTTGTTTGTAGTCTCACTTTTCCTTATTCTATTTACTTTTTCCTTCATAAGGAAGTCGATATAGCTTAAAGAGTCTGCACATTTCATCCTGCTTATTTATTTTTTTACTTGCTTACTTCATTTTTTATGCATTTATCTGTTTTGAGGTCTTTGCTTAATATTCCTGCTGCAATACTGTGTATAAGAGCAACTGAAACAACTGAATTTCCCCTTGGGGATTATTATTTCTGATTCTAATTCTCATTTTTGCAGTCACGTTCAGAGTTTAGAAAACACTGTTCAGTGTGAGGCAGCACTTTAGGCTCCTTCGTCCTACACAGTGGCTCTCATATACTCACTAACCACTTTATTATTAAGTACACCTTACTCATTCCAGGTTGGAGCCCTGTTTGCCTTCAGAGCTCCTTCATTCTTGGTGTCACAGATTTAACAAGCTGCTGAAACATCCCTCAGAGATGTTGGTCCATATCAACATGACAGCATCACACAGCTGCTGAACATCCATGATGAGAATCTCCTGCTCCACCACATCCCAAAGCTGCTCTACTGTAAAGGTCCCAGACCACTAGGACATGGGTCTTTGTCACTGGGTTGCTTAATTGTCATTGGCTGACTAATTGAGACCAAATGGGGTTTTATTTTGAAAGGTTGACCAGATCCCCTCATGTCCACCTGTGTATCTTGACTGTGTGGCTGATAAACACAGGCCCTCTGGCCCTGTCATTGCTGCGATGAACAAAAAAGAACAACTTGAGATGAACTCGCAGTTTACCTTTGTGCTCGTGCTCTCGTCCACCCTGTGCTCTGGACTGTAGCTGTAAAGATATTTGACCCTGCATGAGGTGAGTGACTGGAGGACGGTCGAGGCAGATGAGAGCGCTCAACTTCCTGATGCTAAAGGAGTAGTTTCAGAAGGCAGAGCTGATAAAATACCAAATGATCAATAGAAACATCAGATCAGCTCAGACTGATGGATAAAACAAACTGTCAGAATCAAACAAATGCTGTTTTTTCCTCTGAGCTCAAACTGTGTAATGGTTTTATTAGTTATCGTGTCAACAGGTGACTTTCATGCAGCTTCATCAGCTGATTAAAACAGAGTGAGTCCTCATGAATGTCTCTATTTTGGTTTCAGAAACAGGCCCACGGCTCCCTCTGATCCTGCTTTACGATGCATCATACCCTCACTGGCATCATCGTCATGCTTTGAACCTGCATTGTAAAATCGCCTGTTGAATCACACGTCATCTCCTGATGTGGATGCCATCTTTTCTGGTCTTAACGATCAAACAGCTGATGAAAACACATCCAGGTCTGATACAGATCAGATCAGATCATAGATCACAGTGAGGTGGACGCTTTAAAACAGGACTTAGAAAATGTCTTCAGAGGAGGCGGCTGATCTCTCTCAGAGCCAGTGTGCCGAGCTCCTGACTTCCATCTTCAGATCAAGTGGCTCCCAGAGGAAGTCCAGGCCAACGGGCGTAAGAGCCGATCGATGGCGAGGGAGAGATATGAAGCATGGGCTCCCTGCTGATGATAAATCCATCTCTCTGAGATATGAAGTATGCACACGCCACACCTGATGAATATGAGCGTGCAGCCTGGACGCCGTCGGAGAGATTGATGAAATGGTCCCGTGTGTGTGTGTGTGTGTGGGTGTGTGTGTGTGTGTGTGTGTGTGTGTGTTTATGGTTGTGTGTGTTTGTGTGTGATGCTCTCTGATACACACTAACACAGCCTTGTCATCTTGACTGAAAGCTTCAGGCTGTTGGGCTGAAATCACGTCTCCCTAAAATTGAAAGCACCCTTAACTCAGGGGACCTCTCCTTCCTCCTCCTCCCCTTCATCCCTCTCTTCTTCTTCTATCTCTTTGTTGTAGGAGGGCAGCAGTATCTCCAGACGCCATGACGCCCACTGGGAGCTGTTGTCTGGACGGGGATTTCATTTTCGTCCGTGGACATGTTATGAGCCTCCTGTTGACTCGACCCACACACACTCATGGAGAGGCTTTATATCCTCACCATCCTCTCTCTGCAGGGCACCTAATGAACGTGTTCTCATACAGACAACAGGCTCAGACCTCATTCACAGTCATCATGGGACAGTTACCTCAGGAGAGGTGATGTTAGGACCCTGACCACTGCAGGATCACTGTAGGAATATCAGCCATGAGGCCTCGTCAGCTAAAACAGACATACTGACATTCAGATGGTAGGCTCAGACTGGTGTGAACATCATGTAAGCATGGATCCATCCTGCCTTGGATCAGCGGTTCAGGCTGCACTTTGGGCCCCTTAGTCCCACCTGAGCATGGTTTAACTCCCACAGCCTTCCTGAGCATTGTCCCTGACCATGTCCATCCCTTTATGACCACAGTGGACCATCTTCTGATAGAGACTTCAGCAGCTCCATGTCTCAGAGCTCAGATCATCTCACACTGGTTTCTTCACTGTACTTCAGTGGCCTCCCCAGTCACCAGATCTCAGTCCAGTAGAGCACCTTTGGGATGTGGTGGAACAGGAGATTCTCATCATGGATGGAGATATGGACCAAGATTTTGAAAGATGGTCCAGCCTGGTACTTGTAAGGTGTACCTAATAAAGTGGCCAATCTCCGGTGGAGGCTGTAATACAATAATTCAACAGGTTAATAGAAGCAGTTTGAAGTTTTTGGCCGTTTACTCTGTAAAAGTGACTAAAAGGAAACAAGTGAGCCAAAATTCAATATTTTTTTATTTTCCTTTTCAGGGATTGAGTGAGTAATTTTAACTAATTTGGGTGTTTCAGAGGGAAAACATGACTGTATATCTTTGAAAATGTAAAATTGAAGTGTTTTTAACAATGGAAAATACATTTTTCAGGTTTTTCATCGTGTTTCTCATCATATTCGGTTTGATGTGTAATTCTTGTGCGAATCTGACGCTGGAATGATACCAAAGGATGAAACAATGACTTCAGCGTGGAGGAATGAGACAGAAACAGGTTATTCATGTTGTGTTCACTGGACCCTGACCGAAACATTCTGTATCCAAATAATAACAGCAGAAATGTTCTGTTGTCAGTGTGTGTAAGCCCCGTGTAACTTCATTTATTCAGATCCCGTCCTAACAAGAAGAGGATAGTGTAAGAAGAATGTAATATTTGTTGTGTCACTGAAGCGTGGACCTCGGCTCAAAAAAGAAAACGAAAAGCAGCTTTGGACTTTTGAGGATCATCGATTTGTTTTGTTCCGGACGGAGTTTCACCTGAAGGCAACACGAGATCAGAGCTGACAAGCTGAACGTGGATGTGCCTTTTCAGATACAGAGCCAACCAGGAGACACTGTTTGAACTAGTTAAGCCCCGAGCACTGTGATGTGGCAAACCCACCATCAGTCAGATGTGAATTACTCATGAAACATTGATTTTCTCTCTCCTCGCTGCTCATCGACGGGGGATGTTTGGGTTGCAGCTTGAATGACTTGATGTCACGGAGCTACAAGCGGCTTTTGAAAAGGTGTTTGCTTTTTGCCGTGTGTCCCTGTGTGTCTCTTTAGTGTCTCCGTCCCTCCTCCTTCGTCCATCTGACTGTATAGAGTCGTCCCTGGGTGGTAATCAAAGGTGTGTGTCCATGAATACCAATCTGCTCCTCAGAGGTCCAGAGACAACAGGCGGTTTGATGTGAGTCTCCGTCCTCAGTGGGGGGGGATAAAGCTGTGACTGTGTAACATCTTCACACACAAACACTGAGCAGCTGTGTTTACAGGTAGGCCATCTCAGAAATGTGTGTTTCTCAATATATTGGATAATTTTAAACAAAAACAGAGCCACCCGTGCTAGTTTTTGTACAACAGAATGACAGCAGAGCTTCAAGAAAGATGGCACACACCCCGTCATGGCAGTTTAACTCGACAAAGTTCACTCATGAAAATGAAGCAACAAGATATTCAAGCTGTAATGTTTAAACCTGAGAGGCACAAGACCTGAGATATACCTGCTGTTAGTCCCTGCATTGGGTTTGCATACAGCAGCCATTACTGCTTTGCTCAGAAAAGTGATAATGTCCACTGGAGGGCCCACGAGCAAGCTCAGGCTGTACACAACTACCTGCTGCGTGAGAGGTAAACAACAAACATGGTGAAGTGTGTCAACCCTTTGATAAAAACTTACAATATCTGCAATAGTTAAGATCATCATCAGATCTGTTTTAGCGATTGATCAAAAACAGTCGAATCACAACAGCAGAACTATGCAGCCTTAACTCCGGCAGCCTTGACCTCTGTGCATGAACGCTGCAGTCCTACTGTTATGATTAAACGATTGGTGTCACCAGATAACACCGTAAGAGACATTAACACGTAAATGATGCATTCACAGTGCATGCATATATCAGTGCCATGTTAAGGGAGGCAAGGCCATCCTGTCAGCCAATGCAAGCAGAGGAGGTGTCGTTGGTTTCCTGAATAAAGACACTGATGTGAATATTTAGCTGATTTTAATTAATTGTTTGCTAAATGGCATTTATCAAGGTCTGAAACAATTACAACCACAGTATTTGTCATTGGTTTGCAAAAATAACCATAGGACCACCAGTTTATCCTTTTAAATCAGGAGAGACCAAATCTGAGTGAACAAATGTTTAATTGGTGTGGTTGTAAATGTGCAGTATCTTTTGTGATTAGCATCTCTTTGGGGCTTAGACTCCATCATGATGTCTTGGTACTTCAGGGGTGCTGATGGCAAATGTGAGCTAGAATGACCCCCTACCCCGGAGTCTAGACCCTGGGATATGGGATATGATGAGAGGAAGACTTCTGAGCAGCTTGCTGAGACCCTGATGTGATGGACTGAGGTGCTGATGAGGCCTAAATCTGGTCGGCTCAGTGCTTAAATGAGTCAGCTGATGATTTGAATCACCTGTGCAGGAAGGCAGGGTGAGAACATAAGAGGTAACTGAATGAATATATGGGTCCTCTTGCTTAAACTCTCACTATAGCTTCATTTGTTACACAGCATTTGTTCAATGCTCTTTGTTTACATCCAGGTTGGAGAGCATTTCAGCAGCACGACAGCAGCCATTATGTAGAGCGTCATTGGTTACATGAGTTGAGCAGCAGTGTTAATAACGAATATAAAGGATGACGTCACTTGTAAATCTAGTGCTGCCTGTTATTATCAGATGTAACCATTAAGCTGTGCACAGTCCCCCTTTCCTCCATGAGCCGCCTCTCTTCAAAGAAAGTCTTTTTAAAGGGAGAATCCCCCAAAGTTAAACCAGCCGGGATCAGCCAGTTTCACATCCTAAAAAAAATCGATGATGGTATCAGCCTCAAAAATCCAGTCGAGTTCAGCCTGTGGGAGGCAGAACCAGCTCCTCAGGCGTGTTTTTATGTGGCCCAGTGCTCCAGTTGGAGCAGTGAGCTGGATTGTGTGCTCACTCCAGCTACAGGCAGGCTGCCCAGGGACTACAAACCAAAAACAAGGACAGAGGGATTGTGGGAGAGAAGTCCCTGCAAAGATTTTTCCTCAACAAAACCAGAGAGTTCAAAGCAAAACAAGTGGCAGAGCAAATATCCCACATCCCAGGTTCCCCAGCCCGAGCCTTTAGCTGCAGGCAACAGCAGTGCTGAGATCTGGGGAACTGGAGAGCTTTATCGATTTGGACGTTCCTTAAAGGTTACACCAGCTCACATCTGCCTTCCCTGCAGACAAACGGAGAGAGAGACACAGAGACTTCCAGGAGGGCCTGCCATAAAGCATCGCGGGCAGGAGTATTTTTGGAGGTATCTTTTAATTTCATGCACGACAGCTCTCACATTTGTTTCCCTCCCTCTCCTCTTTCTTGCTCTAATGTCTTCACCCCCTCCCCATCTTTCCCTCTTCTTCCCATCTCCGGGGTTTGCATTCAAATGATGCTGCATCCTGAGCCATCCGGATGGGACCGAGGCACGGAAACAACGCTCATTTTAAACCTTTCCTCTCTAAGTACAAGCGGGGCTCTTTGGCCTTGTGTAAGCAGTTTATTCTGCAGTGCTGATGCAGCTGAGTGATGTTCTGCAGCACGTACTCTGGAGTTACAAGGCTCTGGAAAGTTGGGCCCTCTGATTTATATGTATTAAATGTCATCAGCCACCTATAAATGGAGAGCCCTGTCCTAATTATTCAGACAGTAATAACCCTCTCTTTGTTAGAGTCTCTGCTGAGTTATATTCTCTGAAGCCTTTGGGTGAGAGCAGAGATGACAGCGAGGTGTGAGGGCGTGCTGCAGGAGAAGAGGGTGAGAGGGGGGTTAGTGTGTCAAGTGTGATGACTGGAATAAAAAACAAGGTAATTAAGCGTGGCAAATTTGGATGGGAAATTCCAGCATGACCTATTGACCTGGAGGGCTGCCAAACCAGGTTCGGCTCACTCCTGGTCCAGTTGTCATACTGGAGTCCAGAGCTCTGTCAGTTGAAGCCCAAGAAAAATAAGTCTGTTTGTTTGTTGTTGTTGTTTTTTTGGTCCACGATGACATACGGCTACAAAGAAATCTTTAATTCAGTCAATTTTGTGTCAGATTTGCACTGCATCTGAAACTTTCACCCACCTTAATTTTTTTGAAGTGGACTTGATTTTTTTTTTTCTCTTTCAAAACATACAAGGCTGCTGTAGCAGTGCTTTCCAAGAGGTGGACCATGGACCCCTGGAAGGCCCCAAAGGTACTGCAGGTAGGCCACGAGTGACAACTCCTCAGAAGAAGTTTGTAAACATTAGCTTGGTTGATTATTTCTCCCCTTTAATAATACTAATTGCTTTTGTATTTTATATTGTTTGCTAATTTAAATCGTCACCTTTACAACGAGGTACAGTTTGTAAGGATTGTGCATTTGAGGAAAGAGCAACACAGCTACACGCGTGGGTAGTGTGCCCCCCCCCCCCCCAAAAAAAAAAAAGTACCAAAATCCCCTCCTCCCCTGCAAGAAAGCCTACGGTTGCTCAGTGAAACAAGGGTGAGGAGCAGGTCTTCTTGGGGTGCTGTCTTCCTGGGACGCTCTGTCTTTGACTTCTGTCAAGTTTGGATATGGTACGAGGATACCAAACAATCCTGCAACTCTGCGTACCAGAACACCAGCTTCCAGTTTCAGGGGATTTTGGCACATTTTTTGGAGGCGTGCTGTGCTGCCTTTTCAAAAACAGCATGATCCTTACAAGTTGTACCTCAATGTAAAGGTGACTAATCATTTCAGCCATTAAACACAAAAAAGACCAAAACTGTTCTCACAACCACCTACATATAGAAAGAGATATGGTGCATTCTGTCCCTTTCAAGCTTCTTCAGTATACTGAATTGTGTCCTGACACTCAATTTCATCATGAGTGGATCAAGCAGCAACTTCAGGTGAGGCAAAGACAGAAGTGCAAGAACTGCATTTCCTGAAACATGAAGCTGACAGACAGCTGTAGGAGGCCTATTGTAATAGCAGAAGTTAGTTCATCTTAGATAAAAAAGGATTTGGTCAGAATAGTTTGTGTATTTATGTTTCCACATGTTGCTGCAGGGCCAGTCTGTAGAAGCTGTTGTTCTGTAGACCAGACACCTGCTCAAGCTTCACCTCTTTGTCTGTAGCTACATTGACTCAAAGGTTTCTTGGTTCAGAAACTTTGGTAAGAGTTAGAAGAATAAAGACATCAGACTCAGTCTGCAATGTTTTCCACCATCACATCTGAAAAGGACTCAGCTCACAGAAGCCATGAGAAGAGCTCGGCCTCTCAGCTGCCTCCACTCTGCAGGGTTCACATGTCACTTTAACTAACGCAGGAGAGGAAAGTGGAGGCGACATCGCTTAGAGAAACCTGGTTTCAGGTCGCTTTTGTGCGGTAAAGAGCGCTGTCACTGGATCCTCGTTAGCAAAGCTCATTAGGGGACTTAATTAGTCCAGTATGGCTGCACTGATTGCTCCACACTGGCTCCAGTTTCACTGTGCTGATAGGAGCCAAGATAAACCTCCTGTTAGGTAAGCTTTCTTCTCTTTAGGTGCCCCCTCTGTTTGCCTGTGGAGCTCACACTGAAACACCCCCCCTCATCTGACTGCCTATCAAATTTCACTCAAGGACCCCCCTCTATGGCGCCTGTCAAATTTCGTTTGTAACATCACTGCAGAGCCCGGGGTTAAACGCTCCAACAGATCCACGATCCCAACAATCTGTTTGTCACATGCAGCTCGTCTTTATCTCCCCTCAGCCTGCTCTGAGAGCAGATAGTGAGGGCTGTGCATAGATAACACCGACGGTCTGCTGCTCTAACAGGCTGTAATCCCACCGCTCATCACTGTACGCCCTGCAGGTCAATCTCAGGCCCCTTCCCACCGGCCCCCCTCCGGCTCCGCTTGCCGCCCGGCGACGCAGCTTTGTAATAAAGCAGCTAAACCGCAGAGCGAGCCCTCGCAGCCGCAGCGTTGGCATTGGGGGTAATTGCGCTGGAGTTCTCTGAACGCTCCAATTCCCTTAATTATTAACGAGTGTTATTGTAAATTATGGATTATTAGCTCCCCTCCACGACACCGAGAGGACGGGGCGCCGCCTCATGATGCAGGGGAACGGCAGGAACAGGTGAGGGGGAAGAGAGAGCGGCGGGGTAATGAGCTGCGAGAGGGAGCTAGCTGAGAACAAAAACTCCAGCGCGATGGAGGGGAAGTGTGGGGAGGCCGGGGTAAAAAGGAACGAGGAGCGGGGTGCAGGAGGGCGAGGCGAGCTGCCAAAACCGTCCCAACTCCATTTAATCACTCAGCTGTTCCTGGTGCTCTGCCTCCCTGAGCCCACTGCTGAATCACTCACACGCCGCTCCTGTGATTTTTGATTTAGACCACAGAACGCGGGATTGCACACCCGCTTGTGTTGTTTTGTTTTTTCCACCGCCGACAGCCCCTCCTCGTCTTCTGATGTGGAGATTTGAATGTGAGACTAATTGAGTGGGTCAATTGCAATGCGAGATGGCATGCGGCATGCAAAGCCCTTGTCATTAAATCATTACAAAACATTGAATATGGATTTGTGTCATTTAATTCACAAGAGGAGGGATGCTTGCAGAGACACTAATTGAATACAGTTCATGCTGATTGCAAACGGCTGAGTCCATGAAGAGAAATGATGGCTTTGTTGGAGTGTGTTAGCATGGTTGTTAATTGAGTTATCTGAGTGTCACTTCCTCTTCTCATCAGTCAGGGATTTGTTTGGTGTCTGCAAGTTCTCATAACACTCATTTAGACTTCCTTTATTGTTGAAAATTGAGCCAAACATAAAAAAAATATCACTATGTTGACTCAAATGTGTCTTTTACATCAAGATGGATTCTAAATTTTCACTCGTTAGAGTACACAGCACCATACAGACCTCCACATCTCCTTCTCTGGCATCCAGCTGACGTTGTCTGTCCCAAACCATGGCTCTACCTTGAGCCTCAGGGAATCATGGACTAGTTCAGGGGAGAACAGTGAGTTGAAACACTACCGTATTTGTAAAGATCATCTGATTACAATCCTTTAATTACCAGCAATCCTGCATTTTAATCAAACTATTCATGCTGCTTTACAGAAAGCTGCAGACACTACAGTCCCCAAGTCTGTTACATGACAGCAGTGCCCACATATTTCCAAACAGCCCTGGCTGAGCCAATTTTGCAACACACTTGAGTTGTTTTGTCTTATTGATTCACAAGGAACATTAGAAATGTCATGGTTTTCTTACTGTCCATTGATTGTTAACTAATCCTGCAGAGCAGCTGGATTTTTAAAGTTTCATGTAGGTTATCCAGCAGATCCATCTTGCAAAACTTCAAGCTGAAATGATTATTCCAGGTCAGTAAATGACAAAGCTTTTCAGCTTCCTTTCGTCGCTGGATTATGTCACTTTCCCACAAATACTGTCTCAGCAGACCTAACAGTACCATGACGTCTATCCCAGACTTTTGTCCAGCTTTGGATATCATCCATCGCTGTCTCACTCCAGCTTTTAGCCTTATTAGTCTGCCCTTACCTCAGCGTAGATGTGATGTTGTGTAGATGGGACAGTTTAGCAGATTGTTAACATGTTCAATAAACACCCAAGAGACAGCCGGTAAGTTTTTGGATGTGAAGATTTTGAGAAACTGCAATACAGAAATAAAAATGCACCAATACAAGAATGCAATTCGGATGACTATTTCTGTTAGCTAAGATTATTTCATTAACAAAGATAGGCCCCCTAATCGAAATAAAAAACACTCAGCACAGTTAGGCTAAGCTCAGATGCCTCAATTTCTGCACCATTGAAATCATCGTCCAGAATCACTTCTTCCATCTTGTAGTGAGTGTTATGCGTGTCCTGGATTGTGGCCTGTCTTCGGTCTCCCTGGATCTCAACCTGGAGGGCGCCGCTCTCTCCTCGTTCGCTCATGTTTTTTTGGGGTTACAGGTAATTTTTCCCTTTTCTGCTTTTGTTCTCAGCAGTGCTCAGTTGTTTGGTTTGGTCATTTTAGTTTGGGCTGGAGGTTGTCGGTGTTCCAGCTTTTTCATGTGTTTGATTACGCTTTGGTTTTTGTTAGGCAGTTTGGGGTTGAATGCCAGGTACAACGGCCCCTTATGGGCTGACCTGGTCGTTCCTCTGGTTTTGTTCATTTTTTCAGAGTCCAGCCCCTTTTGGCTCTTTCAGATGTTTCCCTTTTGGTGCTTTTCTTAATAAACATCATTATTAACTTTGGCTTTTGTGTGGCGTCCTTTTGTATGTTTCTGGTCTCTCTTTGTTTACCTCCTAGCCAGGTGCTTATGTATGGAGGCCATATTTGGGGGCTCAGACCTGGGACCTCTCACACCCCCAGTGACTATCATACCTCTAAACCAATAGTTAGCAAAGAAAGACCCACCTGAGATGACATGCTAGGCTTTCTGTTGTGGATTAGTCAAACATCTCCAGCCTCCTACAACTTGTTCTTTCACATCAGAAATGTTGACCAATGAGAGCACAGAGCACTCTGTGTCACAAACGCAGATGGAAACAGACAGTTGCCTCAACAACATCCATAACATCCAAATAACGTCCATAAAATGTGGATGCATTTTAATTTCTCCTGACTACCTGCATGATGCACAGCTTCACAGCAGAATTGTTTCCTTTTTTACTGTTGCCTGTAGGTTTTGTTTAATCTTCTCCTTCACTGCAAAGAGTGTGATAAATATTGATTTTATTAACATTTAACATGGAGTTTAACAGACTTTGGATTCATTATTTAAGGCAACAACAGACTCCTATCTTTATTAATGACCATCTTATTTTTTTTCCTGAAAGTCAACAGCAAACTTTCATGAGAAATAAAAATCTGCAACAGCTGGAATAAAGAACAAAAACTTGAATGAAGTTAGTCATCTTAATGCTCTTTCTGTGAAATCCTATCGATTTAACTCTATGAAGCAGCAGATCCAGATCGTTGTGAGAGTGCAGGCCACACAGGCTTTGACACTTAAACAAGAATGTTCAGATATGGAGAACCAGCACAAAGACAGATTTATGAAAAAGCTGAAGATCATAAAAGTCTGAGCTCTCAGTAGCACACAGAGAACAGCTGCATATCAGTAAACCTCAGTCCATATATAAAAATATTGGTGGTATGATTCTGTATTGTTTAGGTAGAAACATTCAGTGCAGGATGAAGAAGTAACCTTGGTTATGAATCATGACCTCAGAGCGTAGATGGAGCTCTCTAACAGCTGTCATCATACGCAGTATGAAGCAGGCTCTCCTCCTGCACTTTAATAATGAAACACTGTGTGGGCAAGCACGCCGAGAGGAGGTCAAACATAAAGTCAGAGGGTTAAAATGGCTGATTTACAGAGCCTCAGCTCTACAGCAGTCCATTTTGAGGCCTGTTTGATATGATGGAAGGTGAAAGTTGAATGCATAAGTATGAAAAAATAACACTGCACATTCTTTAACACCAAATCACGAGTGTGGAGATAATAGACTGTTCATTAGAGTCATCATTTGGTCTGTTAGATACAAAGGTAAGATGTTTGTATTTTCTCCCTTTATTTGAGTTGTAATAGTTTAGTTATTGGTGATTTATTATTTTTTAAAATTTTCTTATTCTAAATGATTGGTGCTTACTCTTCATCTGTTTATTAATCTGTCTTTAGTGTAATAAATTAAGTACTGCGGACTTCAGGCATGCCGTGAAAGATGGCTGCACATGAACTAGAGAACATCCAACCTTTAAGAAGAAGGCAGATATGACACATGAGACTCTAAAGTTTGGCGAGAGCTGGATGCAGGGGCTTCGCCTGTGACTAAATCGTTATCTGAGAGGTCCTGAGTCTAAAACTCTATGTCTCTATTATTTTGGTATGGCTGGCTCACAAGCTAAACATAATAATGAACACAACACAAAGGGTTATGGTTCAGATGTTTCATTGTATTGAAAAATAAAGCAAAAGGTTCATGAAATCCTGAAACCCCCCAAAAACTTGATGTTGGTGCTGAATGTCGGGGAGAGAAGGAGCCTGTCAGCAGGAGCTGTTCGCAATGCTTTCCTTTAAGAGCAGGATCTAGATCGTTGTCCTGTCTCACAGAAACTAACAGACTGTTGAGAATCACAGTTCCCCTTCAAATGCTGCTTCAGGTCCTGGAGTGCATGTCAGAAGCTCACACCAACACTCATGTTGGGCTGAATATATCTCACCCTAATGCAGGATCAGAGGGAACCATGGGCTTGATCTAAACCAAAATCAAGAGACATTCATGCGGACTCGTTCTGTTTTCATCAGCTTATCAATTAAACTGTGTAGGAACACAATTGTCTAAAAGTCACCAGCTGGCACAGTACCTGATTAAACTACACATTCTGAGTGACGAGGAAAATGCTGTAAAAGTGGCACTCAAACTGTACTTACGTTGTGCTTTTTATCTACCAATCAACAGTCTGAATGGATCTGACAGTTCTATTGATTATTGATTGGTACTTTTTCACCTCTGAATTGAATCTTTTCACAACAGGGAGTCAAGTACTGTAGTGTGCATGTGAACAAGGTTTAACGGTGAGTTTATCTCAGGTTGTACCACAGTGTTCTTCACAGCAGTGACAGAGAGCCTGAGTGTGAAGTCTAAACAATCAAGCTTCACAGACAAAGAATCTGGTCATTCTGTCAAAATAAATCACTTTTTGTTTAATGCAATTCAAAGAGGGAGATACAGTGATCATTTTTGTTTATCTAAGGCAACGTATCAGCCTGTGGTCCCATGGTTGGAGATCTCTGTTCTCTAGTGCCTCATATTTGTAAATGTTAATCAAATAAAATAAAGGCCTTTAGCTCCCCTCCACTGGTGTCGTGGAGGGGAGCTAAAGGCCTTTACACACCGGTTTTAATTTTGTTGACTAATTACTTTCGTCATTGTTTTCATCAACCTTTTTTCCCTGATAAAAACTAGACGGTAACTCATAAAAACAAGTGCACATGGACAAAAACTCAAACTAAATTAACTGACATTTTCATCAACAAATAAAAACTAGACTAAAATGTTTGACAGACTTAATCCAATCAGACCTAATTTGGTCATGTAGAAAGTAGAGACAAGTTAGGAATATATCCAATCACAGCTACTTTGGTTGTGTGGAAAGGTTGGATGAGTTAAGAGGGACATCCAATCACAGCTGCCTTAGATTGGTGGTGGTGGGATAAGTTGTGGAGCGATCCAATCAGAGCTCCTCTCTTTATGAATTGATATATTCATGTAGAGCAGGTTCACTGTTTGTTGTCAGTTCTGGTATTGTAACTGAGATGCTCTGCCAGGTAGCCTAAATAAAGGTGACTGCATTTCACACAAAAGTTCAATTTGTTTCTGTTCATTTATACATTCAGACTTTACTAGCATTCAGTAAAGGGTTATTAGATGTTTGATTTTATCCAAGTGTAAAACATGACTTCAGAAATTCAAGGAAACATAAAAAATGCCTTACCCTTTACACTTCATATTTTAGTCGACTAAATTTACAGCAGATTTCATCGACTAAAATGTTGTGAAACTTCATCAATTAAAACTAGACAAAAATTAAAACATTTTAGATGACTAAATTATGACCAAAACTAAAAGACATTATAGGCAAAAGATTATAACTTAAACTAAATTAAAAGTGCTGTCAAAATTAACACTGTTATATACCAAGGTTGATGTGAATAGACAGCATGAAATTGCAAAAAAATTACAAGAGTATTTTTGAGGGGTTCCTAGTCACATTAAAAGTGATGTGTATTTATGTATATGCTGTATGTGTTCTACAATTTCAATTTTGCTGGACAAAATATGGTATATGTACCACATTTGTTTTGTCATAATTTATTTATGTGTTGGCAGATGCTCTTATTTTGGTAAAATGTACTTTATTATTTTATGTTTTCTTTGTTTCTCTTTAATACTAGGATTTCATGTTATTTTCTGTTAACTCTATCTGTATTTACTGTTAAGGTCTGTAAATAAGCCCACGTCAGGTTTCTACTTCACCTGCACATATGATGTAATCTCTACTACTCTTTTCTCTGACTTTTCTTTAAAATATTTGCAAACAAATAAAATTAAAACTAAAAATGTCTACCATGGAAGTTAAAACAGACTTGACATCAAGTAACTCTGGCACGAGTTTGATTTTAATTAAACAGAAAGTGTCCCTCAGCTGCTTCAGGACCAACTGTTCACATCAGCAGAGGCTTGAGTATATGCTCACCATGGTCATCCTGCAGCTCCAACACTGTCTTCATCCAGACATCATCTTTTGAATCATTATCACTGACATTTCAAAGACTTTCGTCAAATTAAACGAGCTGTGGTGCTAACGCACAACCAAGGCGGCCATGTTGGATGTTTTGACTGAGTGACATACAGTATATGCCAACAACGAGTGCTCTGATTGGTCATCTGTGGGCTTACTGGATGCAAACCTTTAGAAGACAGTCCAAAAAATAAAAGTGCTCTTTCGCTCTGGGACATTAAGTCTGAAGGCCTTTAGGGTCAAGTTTACCTGAATCCATGACCTGGTACCTTATCTTGAACCTCCTTCCATCTTGATCATGAGTTTTCCAGGCACTGATGAACTCTTCTTGACTCTTAGATCCATTTTGTCCTGTTTTCCAGGCACAGTAAATGTCCATGATTATATAAACTGTTTTAATGTTTTTGCAGGTCCTGTTTCATCCTCTGCAAACCTTCTTTTTGTAGTGAGTTTCTTTTTAAACCAAATCCTGCAGGAGAAGATTTTCAGCAGAAATAGATTTATACTGGATTAATATCTGCAGCCTTTGTGGTGAAATAAGACATAAAATCAGACTGTAGGTGAAAAAAATGGAGCTGGAAATGGAAATCTGGGAGAAGTATCAAACACAGTGAGAGCTGAAGGTGAGATAAAAATCAGCCTGAAACACCGGCACGGAGTAATAATTTTTCCAGATGAGGTTAGGAATTTAAAATAATATTATTAGTCACACAGGAAGGCAGCGCCGCAGCGTTCATTTTCTACATCCCTGTCTATCTGTGCGCCTTTGTCTCCCAGCCTCATTAGCACGGCGGTTTTATATCTTATTACATCAGCCGCTTATTGGTGAGAATCAAAGGCAAATCTGTAGCCCCGCTCTCTCTTTCATGTTTGTCCCTTTTGTCCCACTTCTCCCTCTTCACTCCCCCGCCTCCCCCAAAGGATGGCAGGAATTTTAATGACAGCTGAGAGGATTCCAGAGATTTAATAGGAAATTGCGACTGTCACTCAAAGGCTGTGGGATTATTCTGCAAGAAAGGGGGAAGGAGACGGGGAGAGGGGAGCGTCTGAGGGACAGGAGCAGGAAGAAAGAGGGAGAAATCCTGTTTTTGTTCAAACAGAGAAAAGAGCTGTTTTTTGCATTAAAGAGGCGAGCAGGAGTCTCACACTCATGCATGCTGGAGGTCTGCAGCTCATGGATCCTGTAGGTGTGTTTCTGAGGAGGTGAAGCTGTTCTCTGCACATTACCTGGCCTCCTTTGGGACCTGTGTGTGTATATTATGAACATAATGTGCATTATTTTAAGGCTCCCTGCAGGCAGCTTCTCTCCCTCTAAATGTGACTGTTAGTGGATGGAGCCTGACAGCCGGTACGTCCTGTTCATTAGGCTGAAACAGTCAGCCTCCCGTGGAGAGTTATGTTTATTGTCAACAGCAACAAGCACACATGCTGCGATTATTACCATGGAGACCTACAACGGGCCGAGCAGCACAACAGCACGCCGTGTTGCCACTGAAAATGATGATAAACAAGAAACCCGGGACAAAAACGCCGTAAATGTTGCATGTTGCTGCTCGGACTTGAAGGGAGGGATGTGTGTGTGTTTGTGAGAGGATAATAAGGTGAGAATGGGTGTGTGTGTGTGTGTGTGTGCTCCGCTCAGCTGCCGGGCGGTCTGGGGGTCATCCAGCCGGAATACTGAGCCGTGTGTTTGCATGAGCCAGGCGGCAGGCTCAGGCACAGAGCGCTACTCCCACCTACTGGACAGAGAGGGAACAGAAAGACACCCACACACTCCTACTCCCTCTGAGTGTGTGTTTGAGGGATGAAGTGTGTGTGAGTGTCAGTGTGGAGTGGGTTTGGATTAGATTAGAGCAAAGAGAGAACAATGACTTTAAAGACCGCCTCCTGCATGATCATCTGCTGGAGTTTTTTTTCATCTTTTTACTGAAAAATGATTGATTTTCAGGCTGCGGTGCCGTCATGAAGACAGAAACAAGAGAGAGGCAGTTGGAAATGAAATGTGGAAAAGGAACCACAGTTGGGTTTGACCCTGAGCTGCTCACATTCAGAATCACGGCCTCTACAGGTCACATGGACACAACCACGAGCACATCAGTGCCCCGTTTTTTAACCATTTTTGGCAAAATACATCAAAATAACAGCACATTTTTTTTTACTTTTTTATTTAAACAAAAATATCATATTCATTTTTATTTTCATATTAGTATATTTTTTCCTCTTCTTTTTCATTGAAGCTACTGCTACATAAGAAAGTTTTTACCTTTAAGTGAAGAGGTTACCTCGACTCATCTATTGGGATGGTTTACGTTTTTAACAAAGCCACTTTAGTACTCCTCCCATCCAAACTCTGTTTCTTCGTTAACGACCTGCTGACGACCAAAAATCAGACTGAAGACCACAGGTGATTTAAGTGACTCTGAGCGTGGCAAGGTGGTTGGTCTGTTAAATCTGCTGATCTACTGGGAATTTGTCACACAACCATCGTAAGGGTTTAAGGAGAATGATCCCAAAAAGAGAGATTATCCAGGTCTCTGGGTGAGAATGCCTCGTTGATGAACTCGTCAATCTTGAGCCTGAATGGACTCAGTGGCAGAAGACCACACAGCCTGCCACTCCTGTTAGCTTAGACAGAGGGAGGCTTAGGAAACAGCTCTCATGCTCTCACCAAAATAGAATAAGAGCTCTGGGAGCATGACTGCTCATTGAAGAAATTTAAAATCTTGGGACATTAAGTTCTTGAGGAGTTTGATATTTTCTCCTTTAATAACAATGATAGCAAAAACGATTCTGTATTGAATATTTATCAGTTTGGAGCACGCTGGCCCTCCTGCAGTGAGGTTGTGGCCTGTGTGGAAATAAAGGTGCTCATCCCCTTTTGCAAAACAACTCAAAACAACACAGGAGTCTGAAACATGAGTCTGCACTCTTCGATAAGCTTCTGCTTGAATTCATGAAGTGATTTCTTAGTTTTCTCAAGAGCTCTTTCCCCCTGGAATCTATACATCCTTCATCTCAATTTGATTTTAGCCAATAGAGTCCAATAATTGATGCTGTATTGAAATTATTTCACATAAACTCAGCCAATTTTTCCACTTTGAAGTGTCTGACAGGAGTTTTTTCAGCACTGATGCCGCCGAGAGGAAAGAGCGACGTCTCCATCAAACACTGAAAGTTCATCTAAAGGACATCAGCTGCACCGAGACATCCCAGCACCACTAATGACATTTGATTGACAGCTGATGGCACACAGAAATCAATGACCGCTTGCCAACAAAGACAGAGAATTAATGAAGCTTTAACAAAGATGATAAAAGAAGTTCTCCAGACCTGCCTGAAGTTTTCTTATCAGAGCAGCTTGAAATAATGACTTTATAATTCATCTGAAAATATTTTTTATCAAAGTTTAGTAAGGACTGTATTTTTGACTGAATGTGTGACATACAGGATTAACTACATATTTATGCAGGAGCATTTAAGCACATCATGGCCCAGAATGTTTTAATAGTCCAGTCTCAGGTCGCTGTCACACCTAAAGGTCAGCAGACTTTGTTAATTTTGGGGGTGAAGCTGCAACTTAGTCTGATTTTTCACTTGATTAGGTTTACTTCACATCGGTCTTTTTCAAGTGGACCACAGCCTGTCAGATGATAGCCACCCGCCACAAGATTGCGCTGCAGCTGCAATCTTTGTTCCTGCAATCCAGCCTATTGTTGACCTCTGACCCAGAAATACACAACCAGCTTTGAGCAATGACATCCTTTAGCTAAGAGAAGTTTGGAAGTCCCATAAAATGGAGATAAAGCTACATTGAGTTGCACATATATATTGACCACAGTAATGTGTAACAATAATCCAAACAGATCAGTAGATGTTAACCTGCTAAGAAGACTGGAGGCTGCTAGTAAATGCTAATATTAGCCAAACTCTGCTCAGTATTGTGAGTGAAGGCTGTAGTAGCTCACTAATTGTTGTGATAATCGGCTAAATTCAAGCCATAGTGCCCTGCTTTTTGGTTTGCCTGCCTTGTTTGGTCCATGTTTAGTTTCAGAAAACCAAACTCTGGTCCACTAAGAAGGGAATAGAGACCCCCTCTGTCGGGTGGACCACAGTTTGGTAGACTGCACCAAAGTCCCTGTGAGCTTTAACAATCACCCCAAATCAACCAAAACTTCCACAAAAACAAAACAGAGGTTGTTTGGTCTGGACTAATTGTGTTTGTGCCCCAAACCATGTCTTCCTAAAGGGAAACGTAACCGCCTTGATGTATTCATTCATTTATTTTTCTCCATTGGTTTTAGGGAAAGACAAAGCCAATGTTAGTTTTGAAAATTAAAAATATCCAAAAAATGTAGGAGTGTGCTTTCCCCGATCTTCAGTACATTTTCATCTTTAACTCAAGTTTTGGGGTCAGACTACCCCATCTTAGCATGATTTTAACCTGACTTGACAGTTGTAGGGTTCTGGGACCATCAAGCTAAAACAAAATCCATCAATTTGCCCAACAGGAAGTCCAGCATGTTCCCACTCCTCAGGTTTTTTTTTTTTTTGTCATGTCAGAGATTTGACCAATAAGATCAAAGAGTGCTCCACAAACGTGGCCATTTCAGATGTAAACTCACTAAACAGCAAAGTAAAAAAAGGACAAGGTGTTTGATCCAAATGGAGTCATGGGAGAGAGGAAAAGTTTATAGAGCTTCAAAGAGACAGACCTGCCTTCATGAGCAGTGGTGTCCAACCTTTTCTACCGAGACTCCATCCCTATACTCAGGAAGAACTGAGACTCCTGAGGACCCTTTGTGAAATCAACATGGATTTTAATTACCTTCCCAACCAAAGCTGAAAAAGCTAAACCACCCCCCAGAGGAACTACCATGAAATGTTAGAGAAGTAGCAGTTGCACCTCTGTGAGAAAAACTGCTGCCATTCAGCATCATGCTAACGTGATTATTGTCCGTCCATCCATCATCTGTGCTGCTTATCCCCTGGAGATTGTGAGGGTACCCAGCACACCTCTGGCAAGAGTTAGGCTACCCACTAGGGCTGTCACCTAACACTCCATATTCAAATACCTCTTGGAAATTGGGGGTAAAAATTTGTTTTTAAAATGTAAACATACATTCAAATCGAGGATATATGCTGCAGCAGCACATTAGTGTAGCAGGAGTAGTAAACTGCCGATCCAACAGA
This sequence comes from Cetoscarus ocellatus, assembly GCA_037902135.1. NCBI lineage: Eukaryota > Metazoa > Chordata > Actinopteri > Labriformes > Labridae > Cetoscarus > Cetoscarus ocellatus. The sequence continues at coordinate 701,050 of JBAMNC010001220.1, forward strand.
GGGCGCTCCCAGCACAACCCGACCAGCTAAAGCTCTCTTGACCTCAACAATGAGGCAGAAACACCTCGGGTAAACGGAGCACATGCAAAGTCACTCCAAGCAGACAACAACACTGAAAAATCTGAGGTGCTCCGCTTGAAAGCTCTTTGGGCTCCACACTGTCAATAGCAAAATAAAAACCATAGTTTGGGCTGTGTCGATCAGGTGCAAAGCAGCTGGCCCTCTCCTTATCCACTACAAAACCTTGTCGGCCTTCTGCCCAAGTCCAGAGGTCGAGGAGGGGCACCGCAGTCCAGTGTTGTCTCAAGTGCTCAGCCACGTGTGACTGCATCCTCTTTGGCAGGCCTCACATAACAGCCGTGGAAAGAAGCCAACGTGGTCAAGACTGCAAAATTAATATGGGAGACATGCGGCCCCCTGGGGTAGCCTTGGGAGACGTAAATATCAAAATGATCTCATGGAAATGCCATATGTCTGTGCTGCAGCTGGCCTATGGAGGTGAGGTAGAATACTGTCAAATATTTTTTCAAAAACTGTCTGAATTAGATTGTTGGGACAAGAGACAGCCCTATCACACACTGTTAGAGTGACAGGAGCTCTAACGGAGTACTTCATTTGTGGAGACTAACAGGGTTATTGACCATCAGTGATTGTGAACAGTCATCAAAAATGAAGATGTAAACCTGAGTTTAGACAAATTAGATTTTTAAGAGTAAATCCCACGCCAGCACCCACTGTGAGGAAATTTGTCTCACAGCTTGAGGAGACGGGGAATGAGGATGCACTCATTCACCTTTAAGATTATGTTAAATGCTGCTCCTTTGTGCTGATGGAGAAAAGCATGGCCAGCACAGGTCACATGTGAACTTAATAAAGGTGAATGTGGCTCCCGTACATTCCTCTACATCTCATCAAACAGTGGCATGGCTATAGAAATCTCCCAGCATGCTATAGGGCAGAAAAGCCATCTCACTGACAGGCTGGCTGAAGGGTGGGGTGTGGGGAGGTGGGGTTGAGAGGTAAGGTGTTCAAGAAGAGCGGTGAGCAGCTTTATGTGTGGATGTGCAGGAGCAGGGAAGCTTCTAGGCCATTCTGCTGAAGAATTCTGGCAAACAGTCCAAACTGGTTTGTCTGCTCCCTTTATTCTCCGCAGCATAAGCAGACTCTTTCATACAGCAGCACATAGCCCACAGCAAGGAGAGCACGCATGTGCTTTTGAACGCTCGGAAACACTCTTACACACACACGCATTCTTACACACACACACTTTACTTCCAATTCTAGCCATTTAGCCTGAGTACCACTCCAGCAGAGTGGGCCTAGGTTACCATGCCAACCACATCCTAGCAAGAGGGAGGCTGAGGGGCTGAGAGGGAGAAGGAGGGAGGGAGGTGGTAAAGTTGAGCTGGAGTGGATGAGGAGTGAACTCTCAGAGTGAGAGAGGGAGACATTAGAGGAGATGGAGCTAACATCCACGAAAACCTCCGACAGCAGGTTCAGCTCAGCCAGAGGACGATCAACTCAGGACGGTTTGGTACCTTTTAACCAGGAGGGTGGGGTTTGATCTTACCTTACCTTCGACTGTCTTCTTCTGCTTTGCAAATGTGATTGGTTAATACTGATTGACAATCGGCCACTTTATTAGACACACCTTACTGAAGCAGGTGGGCTGGCCTCAGAGGTCCTTAAGTCTTGGTGTCATCGATTCAATGTTCCTCAGAGGAGTTGGTCCATACCTCCATGACAGCTTCACACAGCTGCTGAACATCCATGATGAGAATCCCCTGCTCCACCACATCCCAAGGGTGCTCTACTGGATTGAGATCTGGTGGCCACTGGAGTACAGTGAACTCATTGTCATATTGAAGAAACCAGTTTGAGCTGATCTGAGCTTTGAGACGTGGAGCTGCTGGAAGTCTCCATCAGAAGATGGTCCACTGTGGTCATAAAGGGGTGAACATGTGTGTGTATAGGCTTTGGGGGTTAAACCATGCTCAGGTGGGACTAAGGAGCCCAAAGTGTGCCAAGAAAACATCCCCACACCATCACACCAGCAGCAGCCTGAACCGCTGGTCCAAGGCAGGATGGATCCATCCTTTATGATGTTCACACCAAACTCTGAGCCTACATCTGAATGTGAAGCAGAAAACCAGACTCATCAGACCAAGAGACACTTTTAAAACCTTCTGTTCTCCAGTTTTGGTGAGACTGGGTGAATATGTAGCCTCAGTGTTGTCACATACCCAGTGTCAGGTCCCATTGTTCAGATTTTTGGCCCTGAGAAATGCTGGTCACTGGGTATTTTCTCTTTTTGGGGCCATTATTTTTAAACCCTTGTTGAGCATGAAAATTCAAGAAGATCGGCAATTTCTGATGGACCAGCCACTTCAGTCATTTAACCCTTTGAAGCCTGAAAACACAAATTATTGCCAGCAAATTCTATTTTTTTGGAGCTGAAATGTTTATTTCACTTTATACTGAAATCCTAAAAAATCAAAATTTCCATAAAATTAACATATATTTTTTTTGTATCTCATTTGATACTTTAGGTGTTTTTTGTCAATTGATTATCCATTTGATGACATTTTTGTCATTTATCTGATTGTATTCAGATGTTTTTTAGTAACTTGTTGATCATATTGATTAGACGGTATAAACGTATCTATCAAAAATGATACAAAAGGCGTTAAAGGGTTAAATCTCCTTTCTTCACCATTCTGATGCTCTGTTTGAACTTCAGCAGATCGTCTTGACTGTGTCTGCATTCCTAAATGCATTCAGTTGCTGCCATGTTATTCACTAATTAGCTATGTGCAGTTAAACAGACATACATTGTAATGGACTGTTGAGATTTCCGTCCAATTAAAGGAAAACCTGTGGGTTAGGGTCAAGCAGGGCAAACCCAGCTTCATCCCCTGAAGTGCATCAGGTGGAGGCTTTAAAGATTTATTTCAGGTGCACCAAATATGAAAAAAATCTTTAATTTAAACAGTTTATCATTTGCAGAATGTGCTCATTAAGAAAGGGCATTAATGAAGAGTAAAATTCTTTCTGCAGGCTCCACTACACCCCTGTTTGTGCTGCATCCACCTTTAAAATCTCCATCAGAGCTCCTGGACATGAAGATTTTCTGCTTCTGCATCCTGGACACAAGCCCTAACCCCGTCTAATCTGTTTGTTTTCATTGTCCCCACTCTTATAGCAGACATGTCTGATCCCTCTGATACTAACCTGCATACAGAACGTCTCCGCTGCAGACCATCAGGATCCTTTTAGAGCAGATAGTGCACGCCTCAGAGAGCAGATAACCCCCTGAATAACTCTGTAAATCTGTGTGTTCTCTTTACTCTCCATGAACGATTGTCTCAACACGCAGACAGCTCCTGTAATGGAAACCTCCACTCGTGTCGTCTACATAATGAGATGCCTCCAACTGTATGCGGCCCATAATTCGTTAGCCCATGGTGAGCTAATACAATTTACACTACTGTACTGATTCCTCCAATTTTGTTGGTCAGTGAAGAATGAGGGGGCAGTAATGGCTTTTATATGAATATAACCGCGTGCTCATTGGTATCAGAGCCTGTTCAGGGAGATTGCACTATTAGTCTAAGGTGATGAGATCTGCTCAGTGGCAGCAGCTTTAATAGTAAGAGGAGGGGAAATAAAGAAAGTGGATTAAATAAAGCAGCAGGGGAGTGGTACACATCGTTTTCATTGATTTTAACCACTGCGGTGCAATAAGACCATCCTGTCCCACTTCTAATGAGGTTGGGAGTATTTGGCCTTGATGAAGTCTTACTGTCCTGAGGCCTGTGGCTGGACCTCACAGAGTTGCCAGATCTTTCAAGAGGAACAAGCAACAAGGTCAAGCAGCACTTTATGACTCAATAAGGCTCTTTTTAGGACCCAAATATGATGGAATAAAAAAAGCTTTTTAGTTTTGTAAGCTCTTTGGTGTGTTTCACATATCCCCTCTGCATGATAGAGCACTTCTGTGCACAAGACAAAAAGGCTGCTCCATCAGAATCTACCTCTTCCTCTCTTTATGTCACCAGCAGCTTCCTGAAATTGCTCCTACCACTGTGATGTCATACCATTGTTTTTTCACCAGTTTAAGCCCATTGACTTGAGCTGCAAGAACAGTGCAGAGCAGAGATATTAGGATTAATGTGACAACATGGTGCAGAGCAGCACTGAGCTGACCAGTCACCACAGGGTGGACCTGCAAACTGGGCCCACATGGAGAAGGGGGGCTTGAACTGACAGGAGCTCTATGAGAGTCTTAGACAGAGAGAGAGCAGAGGTGGATCAGAAGTAGTTTAGGTTTGTAAAACATTAATGATCATGAACATACTCCACGTCTAAATGTGGGCTCTTTAGAGTCTTACCTTGGTCTTGAATTTCTTCATTTTTTGCCTCTGTGAAGTTGCCGTGAACAAGGACTGTAAAATCCAGAGTGTAGGTTGCACTGACATAGAAGGTAAAAATCAGTTTTTGCAGTCTCAGAGGAAGAAGGGTGTTTTAATGTATTATTTAATTAATCTGTGTATTTATTTATTTAAAGTCTTGCTCTGTTTTGCCTCTGTTACTTTTGTTTCAGTAGATGAGCTCTTATCCTTGAGACAGGAACCACTGCTGCTTGTTGTCTGTCACTGAAAAGTCTTCTCTGACAAATCAGAGCTGTTTCATGATGTACACTGCAGGATTTTAACTTAATGACACTGAAACACTGTGCAGAGCACTCCCCTTACATTTGCTCTGTGAACAGCCGTTAGCATGGGCTATGTTATTACAATCCACACAACTCCTGCTTTTGTGATACAACAACTTCAGCAGACTGACCAAACAAACTGCACAACCTGGTCACATGGCAGGAGAACATGTGCAGCTTCAAGGACAAACATGCAACAAAAGGCAGTTTGCCTGTAGCTGCCGTGAGCCACAAAAGAGCCTCAAATGGAGTCATCTCATAAACTACGGCAGCATAATCAACATTTGAAGCAGGTTTAGATTTGACAAGGAAAACATGTTTGCAGCTCACCTGTCCGTTAGAAGCACCGTCGACTCCTGGTCCAGCTTCAGACCAATCAAACACCGTACAGATGTTTATTCTGGTCTGACTTGTCTGGCTGTTGAGTTCCCTCTGTCTTCCTTTTCTTTGGTTGTTTATCTGTCTAGGCAGGCAATGCCAATACTGGTTTAGCCACTTTGCCAGCAAGTACTCGCCATTTTCTACATCTCTCAGCATGAACATCTCCCTCAGTAGAGCACTTGGATTGCCCTCCAAAAAATGCGAGCATGTTAGGAGTGCAGTCAAAGGGTTTCATACACGTATGAGCATGCGTCCCTGCTGGACAACTCGAATAACACGATCCTGACAGGTTATTACATTTTGTGGAGCCAGTGACACAAAACATGAACTACATACCAGCTTTAAGAGCGCAGCTTGAACATCAGATTTTATGGTTGCCGTAATTTCTCGGTTATAACACGCACTTCTTTTGCTCTTGAATAAGCTCTAATTTTTGGGTGTGTATTATACACGAGTGCGAGCAAAATACTTGCCATATTTCATCTCGCCAACATCGTGAACACATCTGATATAAAAAGCCAAAATGTTCTCTTTCTCTGCAAAAACACAGGCAAACACAGAGCGCTGCCAACTTGTTAAAATAGTTGCGCTGTGATTGGTCAAAAACATCGGCATGTTGATAGCTGCTCTCTGATTGGTCGGTACACTAAGACTGAGCATGCTCTGGCAGAAATCGAGTAATCACACATGCGTGAAGCAAAAGGTGTTTCCGGTATTTGTTGTGAAAATACTGACATGTCTTTGATGAAAACTTTTGAGTTGTCTAAGAGAGTAAGGCTTGGGCAAAACTTGGGTGTGTGTTATGTTCAAGTTTAGTGTTTTTCCAGGAAAAATCGTGAAAATATGGGGTGCGTGTCATAATTGAGTGTGTGTTATAATCGAGAAATCACGGTAAGTCTCAACTAAATTTTAGTCCTCTGACAAGCAAAAATAAAACACTTTGAGACAAATGTTGAGTTCTCAAAGTATGATTCCGGAGTGTTGAGGATTCCTAAGAATCTTGATCTGTGAAGATCCAAAAGAAATGACTTTGCCCTTTAATAAATCGGCCCAAACCTTTTGTGAACATTTTCAAAGCTAACATTGGGATGTGATTCAAATCTCTGACTCTTCATTGTACCCTTGTTAGGGTCATAAAAAGCCTTAAATTTGATGTTAAAGCGTAACCCTGAATTGATTTTGCAGCAGGACAAACCATCACGTTTTGCTTTATTAAAGAGATCAAAAGGTGAATGAGAAGGTCAGGAGACAAGCAAGGCCCCAACAAACAGCCACACTTCCCACTAAAACATGAAACCCATGACAGAAAACAATCACAGACTCGTTTATAATAAGTGGACTTGGCAACCCTGGTAGCTGACTGGACTGCAGTGAAGTTGGAAATGAACCCCTCTGTGCTTCAGGAAATTTGATTTCTCACCCTGAGACTGCATATTATTTTTGATTAGACTGATGTATGCGCTGATGTCGCCCGTCTTTATCGAGGGAGACGAGAGATTAGGCAGATCTGTGTGTGCAAATCAAATATCCTTAGAAAGAGGGGCGATGATGGAACATTCACAAAGTGGAAATATTTGAACAACTGCTCTCGTCAGCTCACTATAATGCATGAGTTATTGCTCTGCAAAGACACATGTACACATCCTGATGAATCAGAAAATATGATCGTTATGTTAACATATGCGGGGGATTGGAGAAGAGCTCACATGTACACATTAAACACCTATAGCCACATAAAGCTTTGTCAGACACTCCTGATACTGAAGAGGACGTTCTGATATTTCAACTACTTATGTGCTCACATCTGTCAACACGCTGCAGAGTTTAATCAGTTATTGTAAGACACTGAAAGAGTTAGTGACCTATTCAAATTAGATTTTTTTTAAATTTCTGGTCCAGTTTCTATTCATGAATGAATGAATGAATGAAACCTCTTGTCTTGCACAGAGAGCATCAAAATATTAAAGAGACAAAAGACACCGTCAACCACACAGGACAGCACATGATGACATTAAACAACTAGTCAAAAAACAACTAAAAAAAAAATCATTCAAGCATTCATCGCATGATTTTGCTTTTACCAACTTCCGCTCCATCCAGCATAATGCCAGCTGGAAGAATGCCCACTGTTTGCTGACGGCCTTGCCACCTGTTTATCCAGAGAGCACTGGCTGATCAGGTGACACATTACATCACAATATTTAATTGGGTCAGCACCAAAGTCTAATCTCTTTGTCCTTATGCCATGGCCAATATTTACTGATGATTAAATCAAAATCCATGGAGAACTTAATGAGTTATGTTGCTCAGACAAATGGACAATTGCTGGCCAATACAAAACCTCCTCGGTGAAGGTAAGCATGTGTATTCAGTTACTCTAGTATGGAAAGCCACATGTACCCAATTTTGGTCAACTAGTGCATGAGTAGACTTTATCAGTGAAGCAAAAAGTGTCACTAGTAAAAATAGTAGACTTAAAAATGTTCACAAGTACTTCAAGTAAGCCTATATATGCTAATAAGCGGGCGTGGAAGAGCAAATTCAGACTTCCCATTGGCTTTTGAAAATATTACAACCAACCAGGGAGCTGGATTTGGTAAGAATCCCTCCTACTTCATTTGCATTAGGTCTACCAGTACTACTAGTTAATCTTTTGGCTTTAATAGTAGTACTAGTAGACTAAAAACAGTCTACTAGTACTACTAGTGAGATACTTTGAGTTTACTAGTAGTACTAGTACACAACATTTTTTTTACTAGTTAAGATTTTTGGCACACAAATGCGCAAATAGAACTTACTAGTGAATCAAAATTGTCTACTAGTAGACAGTTGTATTGATAAGAAGACACAGACTCAATCACATCGCACAGAAATCTGACAGCAGAGGGCAGGCTCTGTGACCTCCTCTTTGGGTTTGTGAACATCGTAAGTTTAGGGTCACCACCAACCTTACAACATGTTTTGGTCAATGCTGAGAGAAAACCTATGCAGGCACGGGGAGAACATGCAAACAAACGTGCTGCACCATGGTGCTGTATTTTAAAGACACATTGTTAAATATTTTATGCTGATTTGAAAGGTGAGTCCATGCTGACAGTTTTATAGCATAGCTCTGACCCCTCATGGCCTGTGCCTCCTGTGCCACGGCCTGCACTTTTGGAAGCACTGGTGTGAAGGTGTCCCTGCCTGCCTGGTTATTCGGCTCTTCTCTGTGTATAAGGGTGATACAAAAAGCTTCACTGAGAGTAACCTAAGGAAACTCTCCTGATTCAGAGCTATTCGACCTCTTTTCATCAGTGTTAATGTTCATAGTGCTCTTGTTAGAGAACTTTCAAATCAGGCCTGATTAAAGGGTTTCATCTCTGTTTAAAGGTGATGAGTCTCATTAGGATGCATGGCAGCTAACTGCCTGTATTGATGTTTAATACATGGAGCTTTGAAAGGACGGTGCAGCTTTTGAATCCACGAAGGCCATCGCAGCTGATTGTATGTTTCTGTTTCCCAGCAGCCTGCTGTGACACATATCGAAGGTTCAGGGTGACTCTTGTGTATTATCTGTTGAGTGTGTTTTATGTTGTGTACAGTCAGGGCTTCATTCAGCTGCAGGTGCTGAAGGATGGAGGTGTCGTCCTCCACATCCTCTCTTTTATGTGGTTGTTACTGAATTCATCTGTGATTATACCTGTCTGGTTAACATCATCTTCATATGGCAACAATTCTCTGCAAACAAAGACTCAAGGTTTCACGAGAACGTTATATACACCCGCTGGCCATTAAGACACTTGTCCAACAGCTGGCTAATACAGCTTACCAAAGAGCCAATCACATGGCTGCAACATGAGGTGACCTGCTGAAGTTCAAGCATCAAAGCAGACAAAAAGGTTTTGTTGCTGACCATGTCCATCCCTTTATCACCATAGTGGACCATTTTCTGATGGAGACTTCTCAATGCTCAAATCATCTTAAACTGGTTTCTTCTGCATTTCAATGGCTTCTACAGTCACCAGATCTCAATCCAATAGAGCACCTTTGGAGATTCTCATCATGGATGTGCACCTGTGTGATGCTGTCATGGAGATATGGACCAACATCTCTGAGGGATGTTCCAGCACCTTGTTGAATCTATGACTTAAGGAGCATTGAGGGGTGGAAGGGGTTCAGACAGATACTAGCAAGGTGTACCTAATAAAGTGGCCAGTTTTTGGTTGGACCTAGAGTGAGGAGGAAGTTCCTCCAGTTTAATCTGTGATTCTTGGTGTCACTGCGCTGAGACACATGTATGCGTTATTTCATTATCATGAGCAGATATAAATAATCCTCACCGTTTAAATTCATTCAAAACCACGGCTGTCCCCCAGCATCATATGGTCATTACAAAGATTGAGTTCCTCTCTTTGCCTCCTGTTCTGACTGACTTCCTGCCTGCACAGTTCAGATTCACTTCTAATTCCCCCGGGGGGGCAAACTTTCGTTTCAAGCACGAGCACATATCAGCGACCGAGCCCTCGTTCAGACTGAAATACTTATGAAGCAAGTAATTGCAGGCAACAAGCATTATCGTTGAAGGGCCATAATGATGGTTTTGCATATTTTAAGCCCATGCTCTTAAGCCTCACAGCTATATAATGTGAACCATGAGTGTGGATCACATTAAGGAGCAAATCATACGTGTTTACATTAATTTTCCAGAGCTCATGCAGCGGCTGGTTTAAGGTCATTTCATTATTTTCTCCAATAACTGGAAGGCTGAAATCACAGCAGAGATAAAGTCATTTAATCAGTCATGTACAGCATCCCAGAGTACCACAGGCATGAGGACCATCGTTCTGTGTTCTGCTGAGAAAGCTGAAGAGTTGTTTGGAAATATGGTGCAGGAGATGAACAGGGAGGGATGTGCTGACTGTGACAACTAAGAACAGGGAAGTATTTGGAAGAAAACAGAAATCCTCTATTATATACTCCTCAAAGAAAGAATGTTATTTTGGTTGATTATTTCTCCCCTTTAATAACACAAATTGGTGTTGTATTTTATATTATTGGAGAGCCTGATTAGTCACCTTTACAAGGAGGTACAACTTGTAAGGATCGTGCATCCACGGAATGAGCAACACAGCTAAACTTGTGGGTAGCACCCAAACAAGAATGTGCCACAACCCTCTTGGAAACCTTCCCCTGGAAGACAGCACCCCAACAGGACTGGTTGCTCACCCTTGCTTCACTGGGGAACCACACTTCCTGTGATGTTGTCCTCCTGGGGCATCCACTTGATGGTCCATAAAAGTCCCACAGAGCCTTTTCCCAAGTTTGGAGATAGTACCAGGACCCCAAATAATCCTGTCACTCTGCGTACCAGAGCACCAGCTTCCAGCTGCAGGGGATTTTGGCACATTTTTTTGGGTGCTACCCACACATTCAGCTGTGTTGCTCATTGCATGGATGAACGATCCTTATGAGCTGTACCTCATCCAGCAGGGGACTAATCAGGCTTTCTAACAGTATAAAATACACCACCAGTTGGTATTAAAGTGGAGAAATAATCAACTAAAATAATGTTGTCTTTTTTTTGAGGAGTTTATTTATTAACAGAAGCTCTCATGGCACCTGTGGACATAAATGCAACCCCAAGGACAAACAGCAGGTGTATCTGTGGCCTTGGACATGTTTCCTTTAACTGATTTATTTGGAGATATGAGTTGTTATTTTGAGCATTTTTCCAAAGACCAGGCTCCTCATTTCATGGCAATGCAGCTCAAAATGTCACAGACAGACAGTCCCTTCAGTGACACATAATCAATAAAACTGGGGTTTAAGTAAGTAATTAACGAGGGATTTATGTCACAGTAAAGAAAAGTAAACATTCAAAGTCGACCTGAAATACCTCAGAAATATCCCACATTAAAATCCTGCAGGGCTCAGCAGCTTCATATATTCCCATATTTCAGCTCAGACTCTGGATGTAAAGCTCGAGTTGATTCTGTTTTGTTCAGAAACACCATCAAACTCCCACTCAGCCGCCCACATCCCCACTCAAAAAGCTCAGGGACGCTTCTCCTCCCGTAATATCTCCTCTCTGAAATCTCCTCTTTTCTCCTTTATCTGCTCTCTGGATGCAGCCACATGTCCACAGCCAGCACTATTCAAATACAGAGAGCAGTTTATAGATATACTTTTGATGGAAACTGATACTCGGAGCCATTCAATATAAGACGTTTTCTATGTGGACACATGGAGCTCTCTGTACTCGTAATAAAAGAGGATTCAGATCGGAGTGGGAGAAGAGAGGAAATGTTCTTAAAGTCTTCCTGAAAATGTCAAAAAATTCAGCGAGCAGCTGCTCGGTTTGAGCCCGAGGCCAGAAGAAGAGTTAGAACAAGTTTATGGTTTTTCTCTTGCTGGTGGGCCCAAAGCCCACGCTTTACTCCTCATTTATCAACATTTATACAGAAAGTCAACTGACTCCAGCAGCACTTTCCTAAAAAGTGAAGTTTTCTATGCATAAAAAACACTTTACACTCAATGATATGTTGAACTCTCTATATATTTTTTTGTCTAAAAATGAAATATTTTTGACAAAAGATGTTCTGTCTCTGCACTTTCTGACCCTGAAAGTTACAGTGCTCAAGCTTTTTCCCAGAATTTGATCTGCAGCCCAATTAATGTTCACTAGAACTTAAAAATGTGCTGCTACATTTTAATTAACCACCATTTTATGCTTTAGTAAATGACTCTTTTGATTTATGAAAATGGTCATGCAGTGATGATGGGTCAGCTAACACATCATAGCTGCCAGGCCAAAAACCTCATATCTCCAAAATCATTTTTTTTTTCAGAAGAAGAAAATGAGCCTGAATTATTGTGTATTGTTCAAATAAGAAATATATTTTTATACTTTCAATTGGTTTAAAAATTATAAAAAAACAACCATCAACGTGGAACATGACCAAATAGCACCACTTTTTGAAAACAAAATGAAAATCATAAAAACGAGGCTTTTGCCTAACAGTGAAGATTTGAGGTATGAGATATTTATGGCCGATTAGTTTGGCGAAAAAACATCAGCTATAAATTGGGGCATCGGTGGCTCACTCTGACAGTGGGCTCAGTCTGTGATTGGAAGGTGTGAAGCAGCTTTGAGCCAAAGAGACTAGAAAAGCCAATATCAGTATTGTTTAAATGATATTCACCCAACCCTAGAAAAAAGCGGCAAGATGTTCAAATCATTGATTTATTCCCTGATTTGTCCAAATATATAATAGTTTAATTAAAAGTCCGTCCCACTCCTGCTTCATCAGCTTGAGTTTAAATGAATTAAAGTCCTGGTTTGTGTTATTGCCCCACATGACAGAGGATCATTTTTTTCCACTGAAGTTAATCAAAGTTTGGCAATTAAATTCTCATTGTGCCCGAACTCCTTAAAACTCAAGATTTATTTTGTTTTATTATTATTATTTTGTTAAATTTACCAAAGCTTCCAAAAAATTTTCCAAAGCTTACAAAACTTTGAATGTATTTGGTCACTAATCCTTTCAATCATCTCCAAGCTGACTCCTGCTGACTGGATATTTTCTCTTTTAGAGCCCTTCTTGGACCATGGTTGTGCTGGCCAATCCCAGTAGATCAGGACTTTTAGACTAATAATCCCGTTCAAAGTCCTTCACGTTACCTGTCTACATGCCCAGATGCCCTGCCATGTGATTGGCTGATGAGTTATTTGCATAATCGAGCAGTTAAACAGGATTTCCTGATGAGGTCCCTCCCTGCTTTCAGCCTGGCATGAACACATTAAACCATCACAGTTCTTCGGATTAGACAGGAGCTGCAGAGACTCACAAAAGAGGTCCGGGACAGGACTGCAGACCGGGTCCATGAAGTCCACTTCGGCTGTCACAGAGGTCAAAGGTTGTTTGGAGAGCTCTTTATTGACTTGTCAGAGTCTGAGGATGTTTTTGTTTGTGTCTGTGAAGCTCCTCCTGTAGGTGGGCCTGTGTGACTGTTTCTTGGCTCTCAGGTTATTTTATATAAAACATAATTCACTCTCCAGGACGCCCACCGTGTCGACGCTGCCCGCAGGTGCTGCTCACGCTCGCTCATACATGGAGGTGTTTTACTGGATTAACATAACAATACATCTCTGACAACAAAGCCTCCTGTTTCCCCTCTGCTCGTGGGCACATTTTTACATTTAACTGCATCTGACAACAACCGCGCACAAGTTTAAAGGAATATTTCATCTCACACGCACGCCACGAGAAAGCTAGTGTGACCATGAGCGTAAGCATGAGCGTGTGAGCGTGAGTGTGAGTGTGAGCGTGGTGGAGGGAACGAGCCAGAGGGGAACGCCGCACGATGAAGATACAAACGCTGCTGCTTCAATCACCAAGACAGAGCGAGAGAGAGACTTGGAGGGCGAGCGAGAGAGAGCTGAGGAGAATGAATTACTGTGGGGGGGGGTGGGGGGGGGGGGGGGGGTGTCCTCCTCGACTGAGGCTTCATTAAAGGAGAGACAGCGGGGTCAAAGGGCACAGCTGCTGAAGAGAACTTTCTGAATAATGTCCATCAACAGAGACAATGGGCAGGGTCTATTATAGATCTGTAGTCAAACAACAAGCAGATTCTATTGTAGATCTATCATCAAACAATAGGAGGGTTCTATTGTAGATCTAGGTAGTCAACAGGCAGATTCTATTGTAGATCTATCTTTATAAACTGGCAGATTCTATTGTAGAGCTCTATTAAGCAGCAGGACGGTTCTTTCACAGATCAATATTTTAATAACAGGAGGGTTGTCTTATAGATCTATATTTAAATAACTGGAAGTTTTTACCATAGATCTGTAATTAAATAGCAGGAAGGTTCTATTATAGACCTTTATTTAAACAACAGGATTGTTCTTTTAGAGATCTATCTTATTAACGGAAAGGTTTTAATATAGATCTATATTATCAACAGGAAGCTTTAATTATAGATCTATATTTAAACAATAGGCAGGTTCTATTACAGATCTAAATTTTCAACAGGCAGGGTCTATTATAGATCTGTATTTAATCTCACCTGTGTCAGTCCAGTTAAAGCCAAATCTGCACATATCGTTTTTAATGAAACATGCTGACGTGCTTTGTTTTTGTGACGTTGTTCAGATATCAGAATGTGCAGGAGCTACAGCTCATCACTGATTTTGATTTTTCATGAACCAGAGTCTGAGACCCGGGACTCGATGCAGGGGACCTGGGTATCTTTGAGGGTGGTGATGCTGGTTGGACAATGATAGCTGAGGTGAGGTAAAGCCTTTTTTTTACCTGAAGCCCCAGATAGGCCATTCAGTTTTTACTATACAGATCATATTTCTCTGGTCCATCTTTTCCTATAGATTGGTGAGGGGTAGATCCTTCCTGAAGCCTTTCAGGCTAAAATTCAGGTCATTTTCAGGTCATTCACATGCACATACAGCACCACTTTTCCCCGGTGAGTCCAGTGTGCCCCGCTAATCAATATTACACCTCTGCAGACAGAGCCAATGTGGGGTCAGCCTGTCCCTCCTGGTCCACCTGTGACGTTCACATCAGTGCAGAGCATCTCAATGTTGTAAATGTTATGGCTTAAAACTGCAGCAGCTGGTTTTTTATCTGGCCTCTCCTCTCGAGACCCCGCACAACATTCTGTATATTTTCAGGAGAGCATTTATGAAAGGGTTTTGGATTGTTAGGAGCCTGCAGCTTCTACATTTAATGCATTTTGGAATGAAGTCCAATGTGTTTCTGGGACTTTAGAGGGATGGAGCCAAATTATGTACAACTCCAGACCATGACACTCTAAACTGACACGCTGATCTCCAAACTGGGTCGGTACTTGAGTGACCGGCTGTGATGTTGACCCCTCTGACCTGGCGGTCGAGGTGAGTCTGTCAACGACCACTCGTGTGCGTGCTCCATCCAGGTCAGCAATGTGAAGTGTTAACTCCCTGATGTGATGTGCTGGTCTTTAACACACCATCAAAACACTCAGTTCACACAGCTCAGTCAGTTTGGTCTCTGATCTTTAAAAACATCAGAGGGAGGCTGCAGCGGTGAACGGAAACATGCATAAATTCATATCATCTGCTGCCCTGTTTTTTAGAAACTCTGGTTTGACTTAGTGAAGTATTTCTGTAGACACCCCACAAATGAGGACTTTGTTTGTGGCAGTAGCTTGTTGTCAACAGGAATCAGAATGTAACAGACCATCCCTATGCCTTTTCAATTATTTACCAGATCAGAAAAACAAGATGTCTTACCCCAAAAACCCAAATGATCTGTACGCACAGAGACTACATGAACTCCGGTATGGGCTGATATACTTTGTCCAGCTTGTTGTGCCCTAAAGCAGACACCATTTAGAAAACTATGTTTGAAACTAACCTGACAGCTTGACGGATGGTTCCATATATCCACCACAGAAATATTTCACTAGTCCATCTGGAGAGGAGCTCAGAGAAAATGTTTTCAGTGGCAGAACCTTCAAAAACAACTGCAGCTGGTGATTGGACGATCGTTCTGCCAGTCACACTCATCACAGACCAAGCAAAAGCACGATTTCCCGTAAGAACATATTCAAAGGTGTAGTGTGTAGAAGTTGGCAGCATTTCACTGAACAGAAACGGTGAGTATAGGATGTAATGTTTCTATTTGTATGAAAAGTCCGTCAAAATAGGTGTTCAATCATCCCCATAAAACTTTCGTTTTCTTTTTATTATGCTTTTTATATTTATGTACTGCGGTTTTCCCCTTTGTGGAGGCTGACATAATGATCCGCCATGTTGTCTACTGGTGGGTTTTGGGGACAAAAAGAGCGAAACCCTGATTTTTGAATACGAGTCTGGCCGCCGGTTCTAAAATCTACCTGGATGGCATGCGAAGAAGAAGAAGAGAGAGAGAGCGGATATTACAAGAGAAGAAGACGGTGCAGTGTTTGTAACTGTTGTAAATGATGCCCTGCTCACGATCCTTTTTGGTCTTCACCGGCTCTCGTCGCTTAGTGATGTGATGTTTTAGTAAGAGACTGGTTCATTCCAAAATCTGAATGCTAGATGTCACTAAAATGCCAGTTTCTACACACTGCACCTTTAAGTGACGTTCTCTGCTGCTCTTTTAAAGAAGAAATTGAATCTATTTCTTATAAAGCCGCAGATGCTGCCGTCTCCACAGAGAGCGCTTCAGAAGCCACCATTGTTTTCAAACAGTTACTTCCTGCTATCAGCATGTCTTCAGTTTCCGTCTCTCTTCCCTGATTGAGCTGTCTGGCTTTTAGCCATCAAGTCGTAGGAGATTGAAGTTTGGCAAGATGGATCTGTGTGATTTCAGACAACCAATCAGGCAGGTCCATCTGCACTGCAAGGTTAGTTGGGAACTATGTCGTACAAAAAGACCAGTTTCAAAACATTATTTTAGTCCATTATTGGTCCATCATTTGGCGGCTGAGGCTGTTGCACTGTCACCTTGAAGCAGGAGGCTTCCTGATCTGAATCAAAGTTGGCCAGGTGCTTCCTGAGGAGTTTGCCTGTTCTCCTCCTGTGGGCTGTTCACAGGTTCTCTGCCATTCTCCCATATTTTGTTGTGTTTCCCGAAAACCTCAAGAGGCAGGAAAACCATCCTTGAAGTAGCAGCCTAACAAATGGATGAGCTACAACACAAACTTGAGCATCTTTGTGAGGCACAGAGGAGCTTAACAAAGTGTTTGGATGCCTGGGACGAGCACACGAAGAGTTGGCGTGACATTAATCTACATACATAACACGTGAAGAAATCAGGATCCTATAGAGAGAACTAAGCCAGCGAACCAAAGGAGAACAGTGTGTTTTGAGTGTTTTTGTGTGCTGGTGCATGCATGAACTTTGTTGAGAGATAAAGTGGGAGTACTTTTTGAAGCAGTTCATGTTGTGTGTTTGTGTGTTCACAGATGATTTTGCACCGTCCCTGAAAAACAGCCTGAAAAAGAGAGGAGAGCTGCAGGTAATGAGAGGGAAGAGGAGTGCTGGAGATTGTGTTTTAAAGTATAGGTGTTGTAATTAGAGCTGTGTGCATGCAGATGCTAGAGTTTTTTACACACACACACCCCAGCTGTTAAATGAAGCCCTGATTTGTTCTCGCTCTCCTCCACACACTCGTCCTGTTCTTCCTCTCTAATTACAGAACGAGCAGCGTGGGCAGCTTCATCCCAATCTGGAACTCTCTCTGACATTTAGCGAGAAATGGGACAGGAGCGATAAAAACAGAAAACAGAATGATGTTTGTGTCTGTCGGCTCTGGTTAGAACGACCAACTGTGACAGAATCCTGCAAAATCCATCCGTCTGCACGTTTATTAATCCATCTAAAGGTCGCTTCATATGTCCAGCAATTATTGTGCCCAAACATTTCAGCCTGTGACCACAGAAGTAGAGATAGCAGGGGCTTTGGACCCTCATTGTGTGTATGTTTGAAGAGCAGCAGAGTCCTATGTTATTGCTGTTTCACACAAACTCACATTTTCAGGGTCTTCTAAAATTCATCCCTTCCTGTGACCATGATTTTATTCCAAATTGAGCTTTTTTCATGTATGGATTTTGCATTAATTGGTAAAATACACTAGAGGAAAAATTTGGGATTCCTCTCTTTTTCCATCTGAATAATACCGAGCATCTAATATGGTGCAAAGCCTTAAAAGCTTCACAGGAAGGCTTTCATTTAAAAAGTCCATGCCATGCTATTTGATGATTCCCTGGCCCCCACACAGAGACCTACAAGTGTGACATCAAACCACTGTTACGTTAGTAGTTCATGATCATTGGCTTAGAGAGCGGAGGTAGCTCAGATGTGTAGTACAGCTAAAGACACCAAGCTAACATAAACAGGACCGAGTCAACCACGGTGTCAACGCAAAGTCACCAATTTACACGGTCACCAGTTGAAACAACTTATGTCTTTACATACAGCTTCAAAAGCATGATTGATCTGTCCTTAGGACATTTTTATGTCTTTACAGTCTCACACATTAGCCATGTTGATGAGCGTGGTCTTTATTTATCAGCAGCTCAAGTCTGCGTCCCATTGGCATTGACAACGTGCACAACCAACGCAGTGAATCGATGCAGACCATCATGCATCTGCATAGTTAACAGCAAGTATATCTCTGGCTTTAAGGTGACAAGAGCTCTAACAATGCATCTTAGATGGCATGAGAATAGAGGTGGATCAGGGGTACTCAGGATGCAAGGACTAGAAGTTGTTTTGAACATTACTAATTGTGAACATGCTGTAGCAGACACTGACATCAATTATTTCTCTTCTATTCTCAATCAGAGTTCTGTTTGTTGCAAAATGTGCTTCTATCCAGATTTACTACAGTCTGTTTTGTTACTGACAGACGGCTCAGAGAAAATGGTTTAAAGACTTAAAGTAAAATAATTAGACATTAAAAAAATAGTTGAATATAATGAAGCTTTTATATTTAATAATGTGTTTGATCAGCTGTTTCTTGAATCCAAAGACTTCATTGTCTCTAGCACTGTAGGAGGGTACGACTTTAGACATGAAACAGCCGATGGATTTCGATTTAGACTGATGTTGGCAAAACTGCGCAGTGGTCAGCAGTCGGTATGGTTCTGGCTGCTGTTCTGCTTCCTTTAACTCCAATTGATGGCGTGTGAGACAAGTACGAACATTTGATTTTGCAGAGTATGCAGACTGAATGCCTCATTGTTGAGGTTCAAATGTCTGCAGCCAAGAGGCCCAGAGAGACATTAACCCGCCAAAAACCCTCAAACATCCAGCTCGTCCTCCACGCCTCAACTTCTCTTCCAAACAGTGAAATGAGAAAGAGCATTAAAACAGAGCTGTGGAGGCATCATGAGGGGGAAGTGTTTTATCATTTTAACACAAATTAGCAATTCATAGCCCAAGGCTTATCATTTGTTCAAGCCTAATTTGTTTCCTTGATTTCAACATTTGTGTGAATTAATAATTTAAATGAGCAGAAAAGGACAAAGCTGTTTTTCCTGTTAAGGATGTGAGATAAAACACTAAATTATATCTGTCAGGCATGTATGTTTAATCTTTTACTGACAGTAAGAGGAGCTGTTTTACAGCCTGGATCAAGTCTCAGAGAAAACTGGACTTAATGACTTAAATGATCAGTAATTACTTAAAAATATATCTTGAAGCTGACCAAAGAGAGTCACATTATTATCACTTATTAGAGGAATTACATGATAATCCTTATATCAGAAGTTTAAGAGCTATATCTGTAGATACGCACATGGATGCATAGATTTTATTGAAGGCTTAGGAGGCTGAAATATCAGTTATCCTTTTTTTAAAATGTTAAAAATTGTATATTATATTACGAAATATTACACTGTGTGGTGGTTGTTGTCTTCACTCCCTACTGGGTTGTTGAAAAGTGTAAATGCAGTGATGACTTTTGTTGTAAAGTGATCTGTAGAAGTCAACAAATCTTTACCTTTGAACCCTTCCATCTAATCAGCTCATTCTTGAATTAAAGATTGTATTTTAATGATCATGGGGACTCCAAAACCTTGACCTCTGACCCATGATCATCAAAGTTGAATAAGTCCATCATTGCGATGATCTGCTCTTGGTCTTCCTGCCTTTTCAGACCCTCTTGGTGTTGTCTCAGCATCTTCAGTCACTTTAGGAGGAGGTCTGCTGAAGGATCCATGTGCTGCTGCTGCTGCTGATAAAATATAAGGCCGTTCCCTGTAATAGTGGGTGATGCATCATGTTCATTCAGTATGCACCTGGCAGTGAAGTTGATGTGAATTACTGTAAAGGTTATTCATTTATTGACTCACATGAGCTGCAGCCAACATTAAACACATTCTTTCTGTAAGTGATGGTGTCTGATGAGTGTGTGAGATCCAAAAACTGCTACATGGAGCAGATTTTGGTTTGACTGAGTGTGTGTGTGTGTGCAGTTTATAAAAGGTGTGGATGTTTATTTACCCCCCGCCGTGTCGACAGGCTGCCTGACAATCTCATCAATCGCAGCGTGTGAACAACAGGAGCCTCCCTGCTCTGAATTATCTCCGAGTGAGGAGGGAGGGGATGGAGGCAGGTGCTGCAGATGGAGAAGCCTCCCATTCATTACCAGCTCCTCCATTACAGCCATTACCGGCCTGCCACGGCACACAAGGTGCGAGTCGAGCCTGTCGCCATCATCAACCCCCGCGGACATGAAGACACTGACCCACTTTCCTCTAGATGTTTCAATGAATCCTGGAGGAGCGGGAGCAGGCGAAGTGAGGGAGCGTGAGAATAGAATCAGGGAATGTCACCAAAAACTGCGCCTAGAGTTGAATAAAACAAACGCTCACTCAGAAAACAGCAATGAGCACGTCAGTTTGTGGTTTGACTCCCGATAGGTCAAGAGCCAGCTGGTCATATCTCCTTTTTATTTGATTAAATGGGCTTATACAGACTTTAGGACAGTATGAATGCTGACTTTGAGAGAGGCTTACACAAAGACAGGAGATATAATCAGAGTCTGAGTTTGACATTCATCCTCTCTAGAAGGACTTGCTGGCTGCATGACGCCTGTGGCACATGTCATGTCCATCCTGCATCACCATGGGTTTTCATATTAGACACTTAGCTGCATGGTTTTATAAAAAAAAAAAAAAAATCAATATAGTTCAATGTTCGAACAGGTCGGCTGGATTTGGCGCTGTGTAGTTCCTGGAGCACCAACACTTAAATAAGGGTCCACTGCTATTTTTGTAGCCCATGTTTGCAGTTCATTTGCAAATATTCTTTTAAAAACACAACAACGCTTTAAAATGCCAAACCAGGGTGACATTGGATGTGTTTTATGTTGCAAAATATAACAAAGGCTTTTATAAAGTCCTGTACACTGTAGGGCCTCAGAACCGGAGGTGCTAAAATGCAAACTCACTCCCACATTTCTGTGCTCATTCCTGCACATATCTTTTGTTACTCAAGGATCCAAACTGCCGTGAAATCAAATTTTCTGATTCGAAAGCTTCTACTCATACATGAAATATCTGATGCAGCGCCACATGTTTGTAAGATCCAGTAAGAGCTTCAGTGCCTCAGTTGGTCAGCATGACATTCACTCTTTATGTTAAAAACTTGGAGGTCTTTAGCGTCTTGACGCTCCTTTACTGTGCAGCCCATTTTGCTGCTCTGCCACAAACTGAAGAGGACCCGAGCGCCGAACTGTATGATTTTGCGAGCTTCTGTTCAGTGCTGTAACAGGCCCAGCTCTGGTTAGGTTTTGCTGTTTTCACATAAAAGTTTGGGCTCATTTTGCAGCCCCTCATAAAGTTCCTGATGTGCTGCGACACATCAGAAACAAATCTCTGCTATCTTTACTCATCCTCCCTCCATTTCTCCTCTTCCATCCAAACTCCCACTTCATGTTGGAGGTGAAAAACTGATGTTCTCTCTCTCTTCCCGTCTGTGTCTATCTATATCTCTCCCTCCCTCTGGCCTCTGAGGGGAATCAATGCAATCTTCTTACCTTTGAACTGCTCTTTTCCCCACATCAAACTGCCATCGCCTGTAGCGTGATGCTCTTCGAGCTGTGGAAGTGTCGGACAAGTGGGATGATGGATGTTTACAGCTACTATTAGACCTCGCTGTTTTACTTAAGCCTTGGATTCAGCTGTCAGTTGTCTGTCTGTAGCCCTTGGGGGACGATAAAACCATCTCCGACATTAGCTTTTCTCTCCGAAAAGGTCCGAGACGGCCTCCCTTCAAACCCCGGCTGGCCTCCAGGGCCGGAGAAAGACAACAAACAAAACAAAATCTATTTCATTTCTCTGCTCCGCTCTCGCCCTGCTTGTCTGCTGGATGGGAAGGGTTATGGAGCTGAGGGGAGATGTTGGCTGAGCAGAAACATCAATGCATCAAAAGCAAATCCATAAAAAGGGAATAAAAATCCTCCCCACAAGATAAATGTGTGCAATATTTAGGCCCATATGGTGCAGTCCCATTAGCCTCTGCAGCCTTGCATGTTGAGGCTTGTCAGGAGCAGACGGTGTGTAATAAATGTTTAAGGAGGGACATGACTTCTGTTTAATCGGAGACTGTGGTGAGGATTTAACCTGGACACTGATGCTTATCACAGCCAATCACATTTCAGAAAAAATCAAATCAGAGACGCATTAAATACTTCACCTTACCTCTACATAATCATTTCACTCCATTCTCACCTTTTAGAGAGTCATGGTTTGGGCTTTTTGGCTGTGCAGTTTTTTGGCTGAGTTGGCTGCTTTTGGTTGCCGCCATTGGCTGGACAAGCCACGTGACATCAGAGTGAGCCTGTCAACAGAGGCTTTGTTGAAGCAAATCCCTGGACACAGCCATACTGTCAGCAACTTCTCAACATAACTTTGGATTGAAGGTCACAGGCATTCAGTGTTAAATTTTGGCGTTATGTGCAGAGAATTCTTTAGATTTTCAGAAACTTTTTGATGATATTATCCCTAAGTTCTTCGTAATTGTATGTTGAGAAAGGTTGTTCTTAAACTGTTGGACTATTTGCTCATAAAGTTGTAAAGTTGCTTTTGAATGACTGATCCTTTCAGGGATGCTACTTTTAAACCCAATCACAACACTCACCTGTTTCCAGTTACCTGTTCAGCTGATAAATGTTCCAAACAGGTGTTTTTAGAGCACTCATTAACTTCCCCAGTCTTTTGGTACCCCTGTCCCAGCTTTTTGGAACATGTTCCATGCAACAAATCTAATTGAGTGAGTATTTGTAAAAACAACAACAACAACAACAAGGTTTATCATCCTGAATATGAAATTACTTGTCTTTTTGTGTATTCATTTAGATAATGCAAATTACTGCTCTGTTAGTTTTATACAACTTCCAAACTTCGTTGGAATCAGGGTTTGTATTACCAAAGAGATATTGTCCTTATATTAAATGATCCTCGATGGTCGAATGATTGAAGTAACAAAGGTTAACAGTAAATCTTTCATATCTGCTGTCACTGTTGATGTCTGTCTGATTATGTCAAAGTCATTGAAACTGCAGACATCTTCAACCCTCAGGTCTCTCTGGGCCCTCTAAAGGTGCATGCTTTTGTTTTTTGGAGTAATTTTTCTACCAACTACCTATGTGGCCAAAACGTGACTATATTTTCATATTTTCCTTCAAGAAATTGTACACTCTAAGCTTCATTTATTCTGATTTTTAATATGTGTGATCAGAACATTCAAAACAATCACACTTTTTATTGACCTTTATTTAACCAGGAAAACCTCACTGAGATTAGAAATTTCTTTTCAACAGTATCCGGAGTGTCCTTTTTCACTTTGTCAATTAAAATCAAAAACAGCCATTAAAACTCTCTGTAACTGTGATTTCTGACCAAAGCAGTCCCCTGCAGCATAAAAAAAGACATGTCTGATGATATGTTTTCAGTATTAAAATAAAAAGTTGGACTAGTTTTCATTGTTTTCCAGCAGTTTGCCCTGCAGTCTTATTTTGAATAAGACTATGCAATAATCTAAGAGGAGTTCTCAGAGGTTTTCCAAAAGCTGACGCAGCACAGACAATAAAAACCTCCAAAGTGAAGTTCAGTGGATGATCAGGACTTCTGCTGGTCTCTGTTCTTTCTCTTTTCTTTAAGAACTTGTTGTAAGCTGGCTGTTTGGTAGCTCTGCCTTTTGTGATGAACATGCCATTTGAAACTTGAGAAAAACTACAATTCCCGGTGATGCAGCTCTCAGGGTGTGATGTCACTTCCTGTCTCAGTGAGGATTTGGAAGTTCAGTGCACCTGGCAGGAGGTAAGAGGCAGCCACAGAGAGACACCGAGGAGCACACAGACACTGAAGAAGAACAGCAAACCTGCTTCTTGACAACAGTTTTTCACAGCTGCCCCATTTTAGTTTAGTTTGGCTTTAGTTGCACAAGTTTAGCAAAGCCTGCAGTTGGACTGTAAACCTCTACACCATGGGATGACTTGGCATCTAGCTTCACTGCACTCACCACCCTCTCCAACAACAACACAAACACTCTAAAAGACCATGGAGGCTCCTGACAGCTGGAGATGGTGCTCTTGGATAGGAAACCTTCACTGAGGTGAATCTCATCCTTCTGCAGCTACCAGGTAAGCACTCTTACCTTTTTCCACCTTGTTTACACACCAGCTTGTCCATGTCTGTAAGTTGAGGAGCATCTGCAGGTTGCTTTAAGATGATGCAGGAAAAAAAATAAAAATGAAAATGATGTTCCTATAATCGCTGGCACGTCCTGGCCTGTGTTAACTGAGAGGGGATGTACCTTCTAACAATGTATTTGAGGAAAATCTTTCATTTTTGTGTTGATTCCATAAAGATATCAGTGCATCATGTGCAGAAACTGGATTAAAGAGGGTTTGCTGTCTGACTTCAGGAACAGGCCTGAAGTTTGTGAATGTAGAGATGAGCACAAAGATGAAATATTGCTGTGGTACTTTTCCAGTGTGACCACTCTTGGACACACTGTGCTGTTGTTAAGTTTTTTAGTCAATGGGATAAAGGAGTTAATAATTAGATTAGATTGGATTAGGTTAGGTTAGGTTAGCTTTGATTAGCTTAGTTTATCTTAGCTTAGATTGGATTAGATTAGATTAGATTAGATTAGATTAGACCAGACCAAACTTTATAAATCCCTTGGGAAGACTACTTCCAGGAAATTTAACTTCCAGCAGCATTGCAAGCACACAGGGTAAAAAAGCACACAGGTATCAGGAAAGTAAAAACGTAGGAACTATTTGCAAATATAAATAAATGTAAAAATATGTCTACTGGCTGCTGCTCCTTCCTGTCCTCTGTCTTCCTGTTTCTCCTCCTCCCCCTCAGTCTGTTGGTCCTGACCTTCTGAAGCAGTCTGGGGCTGAACAGGCTCCTCTGGTTGCTGATGACGGTGTGCAGAGGGTGACTGGCATCGTCTAAATGTCCAGTGTCCTCTTCTCTGCCATCGTCACCAGAGAGTCCAGCTTCATGCCGACCACAGAGCCGGCCCACCTGATCGATTTTTCCAGCCTGGATGTGTCATAATGAGGCCTCTACAGGGTTTATTTTACAGTCTCACTTTTGATTCCTCCTGGTCTTTTGTAAGCTTTTTGACTGAGTGCCTCTAATGACAAATAAAACATACAGTAGATGAGACATTTCCAGATTAATGTGGATAAAACTCCTGTACTGTTTAATTGTTTCTCCTGTTGCACAATCGCTGGTCTGCAGATCAATTCTCTGATTAGAGCATGGATTACTCCACACTAATTTATCAGCTCACAGACTTTGCTCCTGGAAAGCTCCTGGTCATGAAAAATGACTTTTTCGTGGTTGTTGGAGAAAGATTCTCAGATATGGTCGTCCTCCATTCGCTGAGCGAGGAGCGCCTCCGTCCCCTCGCTCTCTCTCTGTTTCTGCTCAGATCTCGATCTGTGAGACGCCCTGAGAAAGCTTTATTAATGTTACGTCCAGCGCAGGAGGACAAGGCCTGTGGCGGTCGATAGCAGGGCAGTAACGTGATTCTGTCACCCCGCAACCTCCCCTACTATACTCTCATTTAGCCTGACTCACGCGCACACAGCCCTGCGAGCATGCGTGCGCTGCTCGGTGTTATTTGAAGGGACATCAGTTTGGATGAAAGATAATAGCCTTGCAGCTGGGAGCCAGCAGTCATCATGAGCCTCGCCATCATCGTGGGAGGAGGTGGTGGTGGTTGAGGGGCTTTGTTATTGGTTGGAGCGGCCACCTCGTTCTCCGAAGGTCAGGGGGACTGATATCTATTAAAGGCCATCTCTCTCTTGATCACACATGGTGTCATTCAGAGAAAGAAACATGGGGCTTCATTGGGTCTGTTGTTAGAGCAACATGAGAAGAAAAAGCAGATACCACTGCAGCTACCTCGTCTGCTTCTCCTAATGATAGTCTGTTAGAGGCACAGTTAAGGGAAAAGGCATTTATCAACTATCAGAAAATCAACATAAAAGTTTACTCCAGGATCAGGTGATCCATTTAATGCTGTTGATGATTTACAGAAGTTAAGATTCATCACAACATTGGGCCAATCCAGACTGTCACCTCTGGGCAGTTGTGTGTTTTTTTAGTTATCTTGGATTTTAACTCATTTTTGTTCTTTTATGCCTTTATTTGATAGAGACAGGGCAGTGATTAGAGCTGGAAACTGGGCTGAGATTTGGCCTCATGAGGCCTCATGCTGGATTTAATCCTACGCCCTTAATGATGAGGACGAAGCTTCTGTACATCAGGTTTACATCATCGAGATATTTCAAACAACAGCAGTTTTGATTATCTTCCTTTAAGGACATGTGCCTTTGCACATCCAGTACTGTCAACATTTCTTTGATAATTTTAACATGTTTGATAAGGAAAGTGGGCTGCACGGCCAGGGACAAAAACTAGGATCTTAACAAGTTTATTTGTCTAATTTTAAGTCAAAATCTCCACAGTACTTACTTAAACTTCATATGCATTTGACAAATTCAGATGGATATCTTATTACAAGGAATTAAAAATAAAAATAAAGCACTGAATAACTTGAAATTATCAGAAAATATCTGCCAATGAAACAAGCAAAATGTTACTCCTTGAGGGTCTTTAAATCAGGCACAGAAACTACTTAAGATAGCACATCTTACTCCCAAGACATCGTACAAGTAAAATTTGTCTGCCACATTGGCAGATATTTTAACTCATTACAAGCAATCCATGGTTTATTTTTTAAGTTCTGGAATAAGATGTGTAGCTGCAATTTTTGGCTCACAATAAGTCTTGTGAGATTTTTAGAAATGAAATTGGATAAACAAACTTACTGAGATTTAAGTCTTTGCTGTGTGGCTGGTTCAGGTCCCCATTGAACCATGCTTGGAAGTTGGTTTGGTCCCTGGGCAGATGCATGCTGACCTCGTTGGGCCCTTCCACCAGTTATGGCAGCTGGTAATGCAGCCGAAGGGTGGGTGACCTTTGCCTGCTGAGCCTCAGGGCGTAGTGTAGCAGGGCTTATCGTTAGGCCTGTTTTATGTTTCTATTTACTGCAAACATTTGCGGTACATGACAAACTATTACTGAGTGATCAGGCAGATGTTTTTGTGGTTATTTACTCTTTAAAAAAGGTAAAGAAACCACCCTTGTATGTCAAAGTCATGTGTTAAAAGCTTGCTGAAGAGATTGGAGGCGTCTTTCCAGCTTAATCTCTCTTGCATCATGTGGCTGTGAGCACAACTTTTGTCCTGTCTTCAATCTGATCTACCGATCAGTGGATCGGTTCATGTTGTTCTCCCCATTATAACCTCAGCCCTCAGGCAGAGCCAGCCTGGAGACCAACTGTTCCCTTCCTTCAGACTTGAAAACTCAGCCCCAGTCCTCAGTAGAACATCCATGTGTTTGATATTAGAATATTATTATATTTGACATATTTCTCTTGAGAGGAATGAACCCTGACCCTGGTCAAGTATTTATCCTCTGATTTATCGAGGACGAAGTGTCTCCTCTGTGCGGTCAAACACTGCGGTTTCCCTGCTGAAGCTGCCCTTGTGTTCAGACCATGAGTAATCCACAGATCTGACAGGATCTCTGCATCCTGATTACCCTCTTCATGCTTTTGTACCACCTTTAAGCAAATCAGCCAACTCTCATTCAGAAATATCTCAACAGGCTCTCAGTGAGTTTAGGGGACATTTCTGACACTCAAACTCTGACGAGCTGAATGAACAGAAACAAACGGGTGGACCATCATCTTCATCTCAGCATTCATTGTATTTAAATGTTCTTTATTTTGTCTCAAAGTCCTCTAAAACAAACTGTCAGCTTATTAAACTAACTGTGCACAAACACTCGAAACATCAGCTCTTGCTGTTTTCATGTATGAGTATGGTAGAACAGGCTGTCTGTCTCTGTCTCTGCTGTCATGAAGGAAAAAGTACAACTAGAGATAAACTCAGCGTTACACCTCCTGCTCATGCACTCTTCCACCTGTGCTCCAGAATTGGCTTAAAATATTTCTGACCCTGCACGGCGTGTCGAGGACAGTCACGAGCGCTTGACTTCCTGATGTGGAGGGAGATGCTGCAGAGGTGTGAGCTGATAGAATACCATCAGTAATCAATAGGAGCATCACATCAGCTCTGCAGGCATGGAGTCAACACTGTATTGCAGATCAATGTGGTGTTTTGTATCAAGGTGTCTAACAGCTGAACACTTCAAGATACAAACAAGAAAAATATCTCTCTATAATGTTTTTTATGTGAAGGTCGTCTCTAAAGGACATCAAAGCAGCACAAACCCAGCTTTTGTATTCGACATGTAGGAGGGAAAACAGCTGCTTTAAATGCATGTTATTTCTTATTTACTGCTCTCTGAAATAGTTTTTCCACATCAAAGTAAACATTTCCCAGTATTGAGTGTTTTCTTCTGCTGACCTCAAACCCTGCAGCAGGATCAGGAGGTCATCTTCTCCTCCTTTAAACTCACCGTGTGCCTGAATATGAGAGTGAGCAGGTTACTGAGGTGTGTGTGTGGTATGTTTTTATTATTGTGTAGTGTTATAAAGAAACTCTTCAACAAGTGAAGAACCCTCTCTCTCAAAGTTCACCACTGATCAGACAAAACCCGATCTGCTAACCCTGATCCTGGCAGTGAACGATAACAACATCTTCATTTTTCAGCAGCAGAAGAAGCAGACAGTGGAGAGAAAGCTGTGGGTGCAGTCTGATGTTCTTCTCCTCTTTTTGTGAAATAATCTGAGGAGAGAGCGCTGCATTGATCCCCGAAGAGCTGAGGGACGCTCGTGTCATGGAAACAGGGTTTGGCACACACGGAGAGGGGGAGAGGGGACGGAAAAACAAAAACACGATGAAAAGCAGAGAGGGAGAAGAAAAACCCATCAGACTGACGATTTTGAAATTGCCTCATGCCAACTCTGCTTATTATACCTCACATCTCATTATGTGGTGGGGCTTTTTGGAGACGGCTGTTTGTCAGACGCTGTGACTGGAATAACAATGACGGCGAGTTTGTGTTTTTGCTTCTTGTGCAGAGGAGCGAAGACACACGGGAGGTTCCTGCACTGCTGCTGACACCCGAACATGGAGGTTTTACCCTGGAGAGGGTCCTCTGATGGAATATATGTTAAACCTGACGCCCTCCAGGAAGACTGCACAGTCGTCCTGATGCCCTTTAGCAGTATCGTCGTCATGACAACATGACACCCTGCAGCAGCACCGTGTGTTCATCCTGACACTCTCTAGCAGCAATAAATCTGCAGGTCATCTGCCCATCCTGGTGCCCTTTGCAACCCAAATCAGCACTTCAAGTTCATCCAGGCAACGCATCGCAGCATTTAATGCTCATCCTCATCCTCTTGCCCTGCAGCAGAACTGTATGTTCATCCTAAAGCCTGATGGATGTGCTGTCTGTGCATCCTGATGCTACTTTGACATCAGGTTGAACTATGAGTCAAAGGTCATGGTTGATTGGCCCCATGTCCTCTTGATTGTGGACTTGTTATATCAAGAACAGAAAAACTGGTTGTTTTCCAGCTCTGCACCAGTGTCCCCTATAACTCAAGGATCAGCTGCAAAGATTTTGGAGATCAGACATCGAGGATATTGGGTCTCTTGGTCATCTCTTTCTTGTAGATGTGATATATTAATAACAAACTAAGAGATTTGATTCTACCTTTGCATGAAGGTCCACTTTTATGTGGCTTTTTCACTACATGTTATCAGCTTGACTTTACTCGATTATTATCAGATGTCGTGCCTTGTACCTTGCACAGTTGTTCTTATAACCTCCAGCGAGGCTCCAAATGAGCTGAGCTGAGACTAAACGTGACTTGGAGACACTGCTTACCTCTGAATGGTCAGAATATCACCTCAAGTATCCGACACTAGAGTGATACCCCTCCTGTTGTTGTCCCTGTAATGCTGCATGACTTCCCAAACTTTGTCCTGCTTTAGCTAGTTCACTGTT
This sequence comes from Cetoscarus ocellatus, assembly GCA_037902135.1. NCBI lineage: Eukaryota > Metazoa > Chordata > Actinopteri > Labriformes > Labridae > Cetoscarus > Cetoscarus ocellatus. The sequence continues at coordinate 731,135 of JBAMNC010001220.1, forward strand.
TTGCTGCTTGCAGCCATTTTTGAAACAAAATCATCTCCACACTGTGACTAAAAGCGCTGTAACCTTTGTTTGTGTGAGGATGTCACGGTAGTTTTTTAATGTTTACTTGAATGAAATTTCCCTTTGTCTATTTTCAATCAATATCAGGAAATATCTGCTGGAACAAAAACAAGTGATTTTTTTGATCTCTGCAACATGAATTTTAGCATTAACTGTGTCTCTGAAAGTATCATTTATATAGTGTTCCTTAACACCATTCTCCTTTTATTCTATTACTTACACTTTTTAATATTATTATTCTTTTCATTTGAAAATTGTCACACCTCATATTTTATGTCTGATATCTAGTTTTGGTTGTGGTGGTGGTGTGTGTGTGTGTGTGTGTGTGTGTGTGTGGGTGGGTGGGTGGGGGGGGTGTCACTGTGGTTTATATAAGCTATACCAGGCTTCTACCACTCCAGCTCACTTTTTATATATTTTTATGTGTGTTGTGTTGCTATGCTTGTGTGTCAGTGGATAAATATATAAGACAAACAGCTCCACTGATGAGCCCACCAACCTTAAAGAGGAACTGTTTCTGTCATAGAAAGGAAACAGGCAGTATCCAAACTATGCAGGGCTGAGCTGAGTTTAGCAGATGCCACAAATTTCCATTTGTGGCATATTAATGGGGTAATTTAAAAAAATGTTTGCAGCTCTCAGATCCATTAGAAGCTCTGACAGCTCTTGGTCCAGCTTCAGACTGATGCCTCTGAGCAGTTGTCTCTACCTTTCAAATGCCATACAGATGTTTACCCTCATTCCTCCTGCAGTTTTTTTTTTTTTTTTGGTTGTTTAGTTGTGTAAGCAGTTATTGCCACTGCCAGTATAGCAACAGGTATCTCTGCTATGGTTTAGATTTCTTAACAAGTGTGCATGCATGCACATTTCCTATAGCCTTGCAGAGCAGACGGACCTGCCTGATTCTGAAATCCTGCATATCCGTCTTGCCAGCCTCCAACGACTTCACTCGGCTAAATGCTTAACGGCCCAATCAGGGAAGAGAGGCGGGAGCTGCGGACGTGACGACAACAGGAAGTGACTGCATGTTTGAAATCAATGGCGGCCTCTGAAGTGGTCTCAATAATTTTGATTTGATTTATTTTGGATTCACCATTAGTTACAGCAAATATGCAGTAGCTATTCTTCCTGTGGTCCACGTATTACATTTTCAACAAAGAATATCATCATCCTTTTGAGCATGACTTACACACACTGCACTCATAACATTCATACAATCCTTTCATACCGTAGCTCTATTATTCACTTCTTGATTGCAAAGGTAAACCTATACATAGAGATTTAAGAAAAAAAAAGAAAGAAAGAAAAAAGGAGAGACAAACCACAGAACTCTCCTTACCTCTTGGGATTATCAGAAAAATTCACATCACTAGGGAGAAGTACTTAACATTATTGTCTTTCAGGTAACCCATAAGTAAACAAATACATCTTTAATTTCTTGTTGAAGCAACTTCTGTTACTGTCTGAGATTAAAAAGCTTGGTAATGAATTCCATGCCACCATTGCTCTGTAGTGAACCATACCTTTTATCACATTTGTCCTGCACGGAGGCAGCCTAAATCTACCTTCTGATGCCTGCCTAGTACAGCACTGATGTTCATCAGAGAAGAAAGTTAATTTATTATAGAGCACTTCCGGGATCTTATTTATAATAATGTTTCTTATAAAGGACACAAGTAAATAATATAATTTACTTTTAACATTTAACCAGATTAGCTTATTATGCATCAATGTGCTACTCGTTCTATATGGACAATTCAGAGCTATGCGAGCAGCTTTATTTTGTGCTACTTGCAGCTTGTATAAATTACTTTGTGTTGTATTTGACCAGATGACTGCACAATAAGCTAAATACGAAAGAACTAGTGCCTGAATTAGTAATTTGATCAGGTAGCTTGGCATAAATTTCTTGCAGTGTCTTACCACTGCCATGCCTCTGCCCATCTTTATCACTGTCTGATCAATACAACTATTCCAAAACATTTTATCATCAATAATTAATCCTAACAACTTTACCTCTGTCTTTTGTTCTATGTATTTATTTCTTATGCTCAATTTTAAGATTGGTGCCGATTTCAGCCTTTATTTTGAGCCAAAACCCATAGATTTTGTCTTTTCAATATTAAGAGCTAATCTATTTCCTGTAACCCACTCCTTAATGAGCTTTAGTTCTTTATTCAACACCTCATTTAACTCTTCTACTGTGCTTGCTGAAGCATATTCTGTGGCGTTGTCAGCATACATAACTATTGTGGCAGAATTTAACACCAGTGGCAAATCGTTTATAAAAATAGAAAACAAGAGTGGCCCCAGGCAGCTTCCGTGAGGCACCCCACACCCCACCTCTCTCATTCCAGAATAACCCCCATTAAAGTAAACTGAATATTTCCTGTTTGTTTGATAACTTTTAATCCATTTATTTGCAGAATCTTTAAATGCGTAACAACTTCACTTATTCAATAAGAGGGAATGATCCAGTATGTCAAAGGCTGCACTAAAATCTAATAATATAGTCCCAATTATTTTTTGCATCTCCATATCTCTCCACCAGTCATCTGTCATCTGAGTTAGTGCTGTAGTTGTGGAGTGCCCCTTTTTATATACATGTTGAAATACAGTGTTTAAGTTATTATTACAAAAGTACCCTTGGATTTGTTCATATGCAATTCTCTCCATGATTTTACTCAGAGCAGGTAGTAAGCTTGTTGGTCTACTGTTTTTTCCAGAAAGTATGGCCTTACTGTCCTTAGGTAATGGAATAATGTTGGCAATTTTCCACTCTGTAGGAAAAATGCATTTTTTAATACTTAGATTAATCATAAAGGCAATAGGCAAGGCAATCAGACCTGCTACAGGTTTTAGTAACTTTACGTCCAGGTTATCGATACCCGAGGGTGTTTCTTTTGCTGCTTGCATAAGTTTTTCCACTGCATCTTTCGTAATGGTATCAAATCTAAAGCTGCATTGTTTATCATTCATTATTTTGTCTTTTATTAATTTACTTGAGATGCAGTCTTTTCCTTCCCTGGTATCCATACTATCTTGCAGTTTCTGAATCTTGTCATTAAAAAAATAACTTAAATAGTTAGCTATCTCTACTTTTTAAGAATTTTTCCATCAGCTTCCAAAAAAGGTGGAGTTGTTCTATTTCTTTTTCCCATTAATCCATTTAGTATATTCCATATTTTCTTACTGTCCCTTAATAACTGTGTCTTTTTTTATTTTTTATTTTTTTTTTTATCAGAAATGGACTTAATAATTTCTTTAAAAGACAAGGAAAGAACATCACTTGAAGCTTGTCTTACAAGAAGTCATGTTTTTGCTCTTCTCCTCACCGGGGATCACTGCTGGGAAACTGGGAGAGAACGCGGAAATCCTCCGCGGACATGCCGGTTAGCCTATGGTCGTCATGGTTACTCAGTGATACTTGGTGAAATATGCTCTCCTCAGAAGTTTACCGGGAAAACTTGGTAGGGATTGTCTTTGACGAGGTTCGTGTCACATATAAGCGTTAAATGATACTTCTGTGTGGTATAATTTAATGTGAAACAATAGTCTTTAGGTAGTACCTTCAAAGGCCGTAGCGGTTAACTGTTGTTAGCCGTTAGCTGTAACAGCTAACTGTTGTTAGCAGTTAGCCGCTACGTGTAGCCGCTACGTATACTACGTCATACGTAGCATCATTGCTTGACATGGATTGGTCTGTGAGGAGTGTGACGAGCTGAACGATCGTCCAATCACAAGCTGCTGTTGTTTTTGAAGGTTCTGCCCCTGAAAACATTTCCGAACGGCTCCTTCCCAGATGGATTTGTGAAATATTTCCAATATGAAACAGTCCATCTGGTGTGTCAGGTTACATGTCCTATAAAAAAATCAGTAAATTGGACGCCTCCCTGATTTTCCAGAATACATCACACCTCAGTAGTGCAGGCAGTGGAGGCACTCTTCCTAAACTGAGCCCTTATTGGCCAAAAAGCGTCTCCTGTTAGACTCTCTGAAAGCTGAATACAGAGCCAAGAGGGGGGGCTAGTCTTCCAACTTGTTCAAATAACTTGACCATGATGGATTATTAGTTTTTGGAGCCGATGATGCAGAAAATAAATGGCTTACTGCAGCTTTAAGGATGGATTGGGTAAAATGTGAAGGTCAGAGGTCTAGGTCATTAAAGCTATTCTAATCCTCTCCTTGTAAGATTCCCACCATCCACTCTGCCTCAGAACCTCCTCCTATTCATCCATCTCTGCACTTCCACTGCCTGGCGTTTGTGTACCATGCAGAGGCAAAAAACTCTCAGGCTGTAGCTCCAGTTCAATACTTTCATCAGTTTACGAAATGAAAACAACCTGCCATAATTGACCCCGACATCCAGGGTGATTCATACCTTCATATTTGCAGGCTTCGCCCCCCGAGCACCTAAAGCATGGTGGGCTCTGCAGAGAAGTCAAAACAAACAACAGCTCCCAGGCCACAAAAATAATTATTAGCTTAAAATAACAGAGGCCTCTGAAAATGTGTAGCTTCCACAAACTCACACTTTAAAGGGCAGAAGATTGAAAACCTCTCCCCTCCTTTAAGTTTTTTTGTTTTGGTGTGAAAGTTTCAAGAACAGCCCTCTTGAATCAATGGTACACAAACATTGTGCTCCTCGATCCTGATGCAACAATCATAACTCGTCCATGAACTCGCTGTCTTCAGTTTTCCTCCTCTTTACAATAAATATGAGTGTTAGAGACTCCTGCAGACTAAAATGACGCTCTGTCTGGTGTTTATGGCAGTTAACGGTGAAGTCTCTCTCACAGTGATAATAACAAGGAGAGAACGACAGTGTGAGGTGCTGACAGATGAGCTCCAGATGTTGAAATGATGCCGTAGAAACCTTCTCCAGAAAAAGAGGGCCATAAGCGAAGCAGCTAATCCCCAGAGCCGTCCCCGGTGTGACGGACGGCTGGGCTGCAGTCGGGGTAATGAACTTCTTCTCCACTTCAGGAGACGCAGTGCCAGACTGTCTGTCAGTCTTTACCCGGCAGCTCCGACAGATTGGAGGAGGCGAGGGCTGCTTTTGTTCTGCCGGGAAGAGGAGCCGGGTGCCTGGGCTTGTGAGGGGACGCAGACGATTGGAAAGTTTCTTTTAAATTGTCAAACGTGGCTCTTTTTCACACCTCATCGCTCGGTAATATGATGAGCCGTGTGTGTGTGCAGCCTGAAGAGACTCAGCTGTTTAGAGAGCTCAGACACTGTGGAGGTTTCAGTGCCAGCATATTCCTCCAGCTCAGAGAAACCTGCCCAACAAGCTCTCCCATCAGGCATGTGGGTTTTATGTGGAGTTGTTAATTTAACCAGAGCCTTCCTTTATAGAATGTGTTTGCAGAATCATACCGAGCTTAATCAGCCTAAAGTCAGAGCTTACATCCCACAGCCGTGAATGGTCGTTATGGAGGTGGCAAAGTTTTTATGAAGTGATCTAAATCACATGTTTACGCTGACAAGATAAGAGAGATACTTAATGGCTCCACAGGGAAATCTGTCTTGGCAAGCAACTCCAATACACTTATCAACAATCACACAACATACAAGCACACGCTGAAAACATAGATCATACATGTATGTTTGACTGTAGGATATAATTTTTAATAGAAATAATAATGATTAGAAGAAGTTTGGTTATATGGTTCTTCCAGGGCAGAATTCATTAGTGCTGTAAAAAGAGAAAAAGGAAACAAACAACGAAAACTACACAACAGATTAAGCAACAACAAGCAGAACAAAAGTTCTTGAGCCAACAGCGCCCACTGTTAAGGCTTTTACACACCAAAGGTGATGTCATTTAACTGTGATGTTTTTATTCACATTAAAAGTGATGCTTATTCTCATTTAAACATATTGTGGGAATCATGCTGCAGGAGTCAGAATGGACCTGACATCAAGTGACTAATCAATCAGGAACTAAACATGTCCATGTGGTTGTGTAATGTAGAGATAAAACCTGGTGAGTTCCAGTGTTTAAGGGCTTTTTCACATCAGACTTACTCTGGTGGTCTGAAAGCTTACACAAACTTTGGTGTGGACCAAAGAACCAAACTCTGGTCCACCTGAGAACAGGTCATCTTGGTTTAATTTTCAGCAGACCAGAGTTCAGTTTGCAGCAGGTCAGAAAGCAATTCGAACTGAACAAGGGAAGCAAACCAGAAAGCAGGGCCTTGTGGGTTCAAATTGGCAAAATATCAGCAACAGCAAGCAAGCTAATAAAGTGTTCATCGATGATAAGCAGAAAGCAGGTAACTTAAACATTGCTAGCACCACCAGCCTCCAGTCCTCCAAACAGGATCAAGTTCACAAATCTCTGCATATATGGTTACACAGTTAAAATGCAGTTGGTACCTGGCCAGGGTTGTTAAATTCTCTCTCTATTTTTAAAGTTTGAAACTTTCCATGGGCATAAACGAGATTAACTGAAGGTCAGTCCTTACCAGGGGTTTCAGATATAGTTGGGATAATATAATTAAGCATAATCTTGACCAAAACAACCAGATTTCATACTTGAGAATATCTCCGCTCTTCTTCAATCACTTGCACACTGCTTACTGCAGTATGGAGTATTGAGGCCATGCCCTCTACATGCACTGTGCACTCCTCCATCATGTGCACAGATGACTCCTGTAGCCCTTGACTGATGAAGCCACACATTTGAGCCCGGGGATATGAAGTGAAGTTTAAATTGATTGTTAAATAAAATAATTTGAATTTGATGAAGCTCTGCTTATAAATAAATCTGCTGTAATGTTGTTTATTGTGTTATTTTGCATTGTTGTCTGCCTATGACAACACATGTTTATATTAATGATTGTATAGAATACAGTTTGTTTAAATTATCCCCAATTTTAGTTGATTCCTATAATTCATTTAATTCTCATGGACAATATCCAAATTGAAATATTTCAAAAATTCCCAAGCTCAACTTCCAATCAAAAGCTTCTGGAAAGTTTCAAAAACTGAACTGGCTCCTTTTCCGTCCCTTTGCAACCCTAACCCCCAAATTCCACATAATGCGAAAGCACCGCGCTGCGCAGCGCCACGCTGTGCTCTTGAATCGTACTGCGGAGCACTTAGAACCCACTCTAGTCTATCAGGTAAATTCCACTGACCGACCAGGCGCCGCGTCGCTGAAGCACCGGCGCGCGCCACGGCGCTGGATATATACTTCAGGTCTATTTTCTGCACAGCCGCTTCAAAACCTCGTAAATTCACTGTCATTGAGAAAGCATCAGACAGGAAGTCAACGTATGGAGTATCTGGAACTTTCAAAACAAAACACAATGCATGGACTCTGGAACGTCAACTCCTTCAATAGTTTGTCATTACTTCACAACCGGAGGCACGAGCATCAGGTCAGCAGTCGGTCAGGGGGTTCCAGAGGCAACACGACACCATGGACGAAAAAAAATCAATCGTAGAGGTACAGAAATATACAACATTGTACATGTGACACCAAACATCCTTTCTACAAGGATATAGGCAGATAGAAGTGAAATAAATCATGAAGCTGTATGGTTGGGACCAGCAAAGAGACCTTAGAGAAGCGAGGTGAGGTGTTGTTTACTTTTTTTCTCAGTCCATAACATGTTTTATTGACATGTAACATCGCTATTTGCACAAGAGCTTGTGACTCTCCGGGGATCAGCCCCCCTCCCTAAAAGGCTGCGAGCCGCAGCGCTGCTCGGCGCGGTGCATCCAGTAGGGTTTGCAGGTCAGAGCAAGACTGCAGCGCCGCGCCACGCTTTCGCGTTATGTGGAATTTGGGGGTGATGCGGCCTAAATTTAGATTCATCTTTTTTTTTATGGTACAGTGTTTCAGGCTAAATGATGTCTTTACTCAAAGCAAGTTGTGTATTTCCTGTTCATAGTGCCACAATAGGCCATATGCGAAGACTGCAGCTACAACCTCAACTATGTTATCTATCTTCATCCAGACATTATCTTTGCATTCATCATCACTGACAGCTGGAGCACTTCAGGCTGATGTGATACAAGCACTATCAAGCAGGCGGCCATGTTGAATGTTTGACTGTGACGTGGGTGCCAACAACGACTGCTCCATTGGTCAGATGTGGATATAGGGGACATGAAAGTTTTAGCCAGGATTTAAAAAAATAAATAAAAGCAGCAACTCACTTGGTGATATTAGGCCCCTGATATGTAAGCTTACGTTAACTTGTTTAGGTACAAAAAAATGGTAATTACATGTTCTTGGTAGATCTGGTAGATCTTTGAGACGTTTACTGCAGATCTTTACCACTCGATGCAGCTGCAAAGCAGCTGGATAGACCACATCCATGGATACATAAATGTGGTCAATCCAGCTGCTGTGCACAGTAAATGAGGTCTAACTGAATCCATTTAGCTCATTAGTTTTTAGCATAGCAAGATGTGCAGACTATTAAAAATGTGTTGTGTAGTAGTCATGCTGTGAGATTTACAAGAAAGTGAAAATAATGTGTAAACAGACCTGGATGATGTGAGTTTATTAAATGCTCTTACCGTGTACAAGCACAGTGGGGTTCCCAGGTGTTGATGCTGCTATTTTAAGAGTTTAAGACTGAAATGTTTTGGTGCGCCTGCCTTAAACCACTTAAAACCTGGTCTAAAGTCCAAAGTCAGTGGCACAGTGTCCCTGATATTTTGAGGACTTCCTCTGAAACTTAAACTTACAGAGTAAAAAAAGGTTAAACAAGACCTTATTTAAAATTGGTAATCAAACAAGTTTAACAGTCTTGTTGTTCTGTCTTGGTATAGCAGAGAGTTTTAGAGGGTTTTGGAGCTGTTTCTTGACACTGAAGACATCACATGTTTGAATGTAAAGATGTCTGATTTTCCTCACCCATCTGCACATATAGATTATTCTTCAGTTTGCAGCTTGTTCATCCAGGCTGTTGCACAGTGTAATGTTCTTAGCTTGACAGATTTGTCTCATCGTCCTCAGATCTCCTCAGAATGTCACAGGTGTTGTGAAGGCATCTGCTGCCAGCCTTTTATTCCTCTAATTTACTTCAAGTAGCGGCGTGGATGTGACCGCTGCTACCTACAGTCTTCACCATGGTTACTGTTCAGTTAAAGTGTACCTGTGGTGTTAGATATACAGTCATAACTCTGCTACAGTCCTGATCACAGTTTGAGCTCTACTAAGTGCTCAAGGTAAGAACAGTGATAATTCAATGATTGGGTGCCAAGCAAGTCCATCTTATTTATTCCAGGAGATTCTATGTCTCAGGCATAAGTGGAGGGAAAATTGCTATACACGGACCAAATGTTCATTAACATTCACGTATTAACTGCAGAGAATTTAGTGAGGGAACAATGTTACTACCACAGCTCAACCACAGTGACATTTAAGGGGTTGATGAGGAGAAAATTCAAGTTGAAGTATCGAAAGCTGTTTGGGCATAAAGTTGATATCGGTAACATCAACCGTAGGTCAGCTCTACGAGTACTCAAATTTGGAGAACGTACTCGATTTTGGTCAACTAGTGTGCAAGTAGACTTTACTAGTGAAGCAGAAAGTGTCACTAGTACTACTAATAGACTCTTCGCGGTCTAATAGTACTACTAGTAGACTTAAAAATGTTCACTAGTGCTACTAGTAAGCCTTATATGCCAATAAGGGGGCAGGAGAAAGCCAATTCAGGCTTCACATTGGCTTTTGATAATATTACAACCAACCAGGGCGCTGGATTTGGATTATACTACTACTAGTACAACTAGTGAATATTTTGGCTTTACTACTAGTAGTTGACTAAAAACAGTCTACAAGTACTACTTATGAGACATTTTGAGTTTACTAGTAGTACTAGTAAACAAAGTTTTTTGGCGCCCTAGCGTGCGAGTACACTGTACTAGTAAAGCTAAATCCCCTACTAGTAGACAGTTTTGTAGTACTAGGAAAGCTTTGAAAGTCTTACTAGTACCATTTTTTTAGTCTATTAGTACAACTAGTAATACAAAATTCCTGCCCCCTTTTAGCATATAAGTCTTAGTAGTACTAGTGGACATTTTTAAGTCTACTAGTAGTACTATTAGACCCTGAACAGCTGAACTATGGTTGATATCACTGATGTCAATTTTATGCCTAAAACGCTTTCCACAGTTGAAGTCCTTTTAGCATGTTCACTGCACCACATTTAAATCTGTGTGGCTCTAAAATGTAATTTTGGTAATATTCTTCATGGACCAATAAAAGTCGACACCCTGTGCTGATGTCAGATGTCTGCCAGCTAACATACCAATCAGTTAAAAAAATATGACAACATGCAGCTTACATGGATGATGATGATATGATGTATGTCTGTCTAGAAAGTCTGTTAGTCTGCTTGTAAAGCTGCAACATAAACCAAAACCAACCAAACTAAATAACCCATAGTTAACATACATTCAGTCCATTCTACTCAGTATATTCAAGGTTTTAAATAAGAATTAGGTTATTATTGATGCCTCATACTGGGGTGCTTTTACATTACAGTATTATAGACCCAGTAAAAGTTTTGGGGGGAAAGTCAGACAAATCAAATAGTTTCTGTTCTTTAAATTTGGTCAAATTTCTAAAGATCTAAGAAGCGTGCTCATAAATGTCTTAACTTAATAAAAAAATGTTGCACCCACAACTTTCCACACCCTCACGCTGATGTAACAGAGCTGAGGAACACTTCACACACACTCACGCTGCCACTAAACAGAAAAATGGCCTCACAGATGTTCCCTCCTCCACCGAACACTTTACTCAGCACTTTCTCTCTTTCATTGAGTTTTAAACGAGCGTCTGTGCGGAGGTAAATGTCCGCTCCCACCTGCATCCTCCCATGTCTGCTGTTCCAAACACATAACAATAACAGCTCGGCTGTTTTAACGCCGCCCGCTCCGTCTCATCACATAATGAAGGAAGAGGGCCGGGGATGTGATAGATCTGCCTCCGTGTACCTCAGAGCGAAGGAGGGCGGGGGGGCGTTATCCGAGAGAGTATTACTAAAGAGTTCCAGTTAGCTCGAGGCGAGTTTCAGTCACTTCAGAATATGTTCATTAATCATGGCTGAAGCTTTTTACTGCAGCTGAGGGAGGACGAGGCGAGGGATACGTGCATGTGGGGGCATCTCTGATAAGGGATGGACCTCCTGGAGTGTGTATGACTGAGCTGGGACACTCTCCTATTAATGAAATGTAACAAATAGTCATGTTTAAGCATTATTGCCCCATAATGCCCAACGCTATAGTGGATTTATTTTCCCCGGCCACCCAAATGGCTCCCTGGGTGCTGAGCATGCTCAGATAATACCAGCCAGGATGAAGAAAACCAATAATTCTGGACAAGCTGAGGAGCTCAATTGGATTTGCTGTCAGGCTCCTTCATCAGTTTAATAAAGACCCCCCCCTCCATCTGTACATCCTCAGTCCCCGCGGTCTTTGTACCGATGGGACTGCAGATACCCGCCATTAAGGTAAATACAGAAAGTGCAGGCTCCGTCATTAATCTGGTCTCATTTAAGTCGTTTGTTGATAAAATTATACTGTCTAATGGAAGCAGTAGTCTCTGCCTGATTGTTAATGTTACTTTGACGCAGAAAACTGTGCCTCCTAACCCCTCAAAAAGCCAAATCAGAGTGAGCAAACTTATACCAGCCATAGTTACCTCACGTCCTAATTATCTACTCTTTTCAAGATATAAAAACTAAAAACTTTAACTTGAATTGACCCTTTCATACAAATCAAGGAGTCCACCATTTTATACTGCATTCACACATCAATGTATAGCAGCCAACCACAGCTGAGAAATCATCAAAGTTTTGGTGAAAGTGCATTCCAGGGTCAATTATCCTAGACGGATCTAAAGAGGAAAGAAGTATGATATTTCTCGCCGGCCCCCTGACTGACTGTAGATGGATTTTAAACGTTCACCATCGTAGTTGTAATGCTACTGCCCTCTCTCTTTCATTTGCTGTTGGCAACGCGTTTGCAGTTGGGTCGGTAATCAGTTCACACGACCCGATCTGTCTGGACCGTTCCTGTCATGCATGTTGACTGCTAGATTGAAAAAAGTTTACCAGTACTACTAGTAAGTCTTATATGCCTACAAGTGCAGACTGGTGCAGACTCTGCCTAGCTGGGCATCATCATTAAAATCTGGCAAAAAAATCTTACGTGTCTTCAACTTAAAGGGACAGTTCACTTTTTTTGAAGTGGGGTTGTATGAGCTCAATATGGCCACTAAGTACATTAGATGCTGTAGAGCGTTCTCTCCTCTCCCTCAGTAAACAACAACTTGTAAAAGTTTGTGACGCAGAACCAGCCGCAAACAGGGAAGTATTGTACTAAATACAAAGGGCATTTTCTCCTCCTAAAAGAACTCCCATCAAAAAATAATACCACAGTTTAAGAGTACGCTACCTAGAAATTTTTTGAGTGCATTAACTTTTCAGAAAAAAAAAGTTTATCTGGAACAAGGAATAGGTTGAATACGAGGAATATGTGACGTGAGTCGGTTAGTTCCAGATAAACTATATTTCCAAAAAGTTAACGCACTTAAAAACATGCATAGGTAGCATCCTCTTAAACTGTGGTATTATTTTTGATGGGAGTTCTTTTAGGAGGAGAAAATACCCTTTGTACTTGGTACAGTACTTACCTTGTTTGCAGCTGGTTCTGCGTCACAAACTTTTTTACAAGTTGTAGCTTACTGAGGGAGAGGAGGGAACTTTCTGCTGCATCTGATGTACTTAGTGGCCATATGGAGCTCATACAACTCCACTTCAACAAAACTTAACTGTCCCTTTAAGAGGGACTTTGGCCTAATGTAGCTTAGCACTGCTTAAAGTTGTAACATATGCCATTTCACAACATGCACTTGCAGCTACTCTCATTATTCTGACACCACGCCTTGAGGACGAAAGACTGCTGTCCCTAAAAGGATGCCTCAAGTCACACAACAGGAGTCCAGTCCTGAGTAGGAAGCAGCTGGACCTCATTGAGATGAATGCAGCTTTAACTAAAGGTAGCAAAAATCAGTGGAGGTCAGCTCTTGCTGGCATTTACAGGCTTGTTGGATCAAACATCATAAATAGTTAAGCATGTTTTTGTCATGTTAGTTTGTTAGATTGAGATCAGGATAACTCAAAAAGTTAAGAGCAGCTTTTGTCGAAACTTTCAGGGAACGCTGGTCATTGCACAGGGAAGAAGTGATTTGATTTTGGTGTTGATCTGAATCTGGATGCCAATCCAAATTCAGATCAAAAGTGTGAGATAGGGCAATTCTTTTTAAATTTTGCTAGTAACTCAGTAAATTCTCAGAGGATTTGGATCACATTTCAGGGAATGTTGGTCATGGCACAAGGTAGAAATGATTAGATTTTGGTGGTGATCCGAATCTGGATGTAGTGCAAGATAGGGCAGATTTCCTCATTATGGCAGTGTTGAAAATGCCTTGGTAGAGGTTTGTGATCTCTGAGCACTCCTAGTTGGTAATTGCACTTACTGATGCCATGGTCCTAGGGCAACCCCACTTCAAAAACCTTAACTATCCCTTTAATGTGTATTACAAACCTACATGATGAACCTGAGTCTTTTTCTGAAAATAAAATCATTAATTATTATAACTTATTGAGATCAGTGAGCCTGATAACTCAGACAAACTGCTGCAGACCCATCGAGACGGATCAGACATTGCCCATGAGTCATTATAATGGGACACATTATTATTGTCTGTTTGCTCATATGGCTTGGAGGAACACTCAGTTGATGAGGACCGTCGTAGACTAAAATCAGTCAGATCGACCCAGTTCATGGCTCATTCAGCCTCTATAGAAAGGATAAGAACCCACTCACACATAATATTCTGAAAAATAAAACACTGAGGAAAAATATCATCTTCCCTTCCAGGAAATCAGACAAACATGAAGCATCCTGCTCTCTGAATCTGCTCAAACTGTGGCATATCCCGTTTCTCTCCCTCTGCCCATTTCATCTTGTTAATCAATCGTAATGATCGATAGCGAGCTGGACCTTTTTTTAATTGAACATCATGTTTCCGAGGGGAATATATATCAGAGTAATCAACATGGACGAGAGGCAGACAGCGAACAGAGGCCTCTCCTTAATGTTAATGAATTAGGCGAGTTGCTTGTAACACATCAGGTCGTAATTAAATGATACAGGCCGAGCATCGACGAGCACGGGGCGTATTAGATGTGCTACTTAATGTGACCGGGCAAATCCAAGCAGCGTATCGATCAGACGCTTAATGTTCTCGAGCTCAGCCTCAACCTTCCACCTCCATTTCATTTTCCAGTCATTACAGTCGGCCTGCAGGATTTAGTGCAGCTGCAGGCAATAAGACGATACATCCAGAGACGCAGGAAAAAGAAGGGGGAAAATCCAAAGTATATTGTCCCCTTTATCCCTCTCCCTCAAGATCTGAATCAATGCTACTTTGCTAATGGCTAAATGCTAAATATACCCATCTGCTGCTAGCAGGAGAGCACTTCATCTCAGCCTTGTTCCAGCAGGCCTGGTCCCCAAAGCGACCACGCCGGCAGACAAATCGGAGCCCTTGGTTAGATCCGTATCGATGAGTTCATGATTTGGGATGTTGGAGGGCACAGGAGGGAAGTTTTAGGGCCAAGCGGGCGAGGAAAGACGGGACAGGAGGGAATCGATCGGCTCTCCGGCTCACAAAGTTCAACTGCAGTGACTTGTTGGCACCGCATTACACAATAAGATGAGTGAGGATCAATGAGGAGTCACAGACCGAGCTGCTTTTAAGAGAGCGACGATGCCGGGAAGAGCACGGACGTGTGTGTGAGAGTGTATATACTCAGGTGAGAGCAGCAGGTCCTGGGAGAGTCAATAAACTTTATTCCTTAATTATTCCAGTCTTTATAATCAATACTAACACGGATGGATTACATACAGGGCAGCCCGGGCTCAGGTCCAAGAGCTGAGGGATCAGCAGAGTCCCGAGTACCAGACCTCATAAGAAAGAGATCTCTTACATCAGAGTCTCAGTCCGAGCTCACGCAGACCGTGGAGCAGTGAAGGAGGTGGACTCAAACGCTGCCAGAGATTTGTTTCTTCTCTAGGACATTAAATACAACGCAGCAGTAGTTGAAGTCACATCGACCAAGACACACCAACATACTCTGAATAATAATAATAATAATAATAATGATAATAACTTTATTTGTGTAGCAGAAGACAGAGCTTAAGCAAAAAAAGTAATTTTTGTTTGACCTAACCAGCTAAAAAGTGGGCACAAACAATCTAGCCCCAAGCACCCATCACAGTCTGAAAAAACACAAACAACACCGAACTCCTACGGCTAGAAACACCAAAAACAACACCAACACTCCTCAGGCCGCACTCCCAAGGGCACAGCTACAAACTGAGAGGGTGTAATAACTCAGTGTGCCACTACACCTTGAAGAAGGCCCAAGCCAACACTAACAACACTATTTCCAATGTCTCCAGGCCTGAGAATCAAAGGCCTCCCATATTCCCAAAACCATACCCAGTGCCTGGACATGGACTGTAAACACCCTCTCCCCAGGTCTCAAGGCGTCCCCCGCCCTCCTTAGCTTGAGATTTTGGTCCTTGCGTTCCTGTTTGTGGACATCATGAGTGTTTTTGTTTACATACTTATGTGAATGTGATGCATGTTACTGGTAGAGACCACTAGAGGGCACAAAAGTTCTCAGGCTGTAACTACCTGTTGTGTTAGAGCTGAACTGCAAACGTGATAATTCATGGAGTGAAAGGAACAAAATAAACATCAATATTGAATATTATCATTAAATAGGTGTTGACAACTGATGACCAGTTCAGACCTCACCATCAGCATTGTCTGAACTCCCTCTTCTGACAGAGCAACAACCATGTTGTTACAACCACCTTCAAAGTCTCTTAAATCACCTTTCTTTCATGTCTGGATGAATTTAGCCAAAGGGTAACGGGTCTGGGGAATGTCAAACTTTTTGTTTATTGTTGATAAAATTAATTCTATTATACAGAAACAAATAAAACTGTGGAGAAAATGCAGCAGCCTGTTGTCTGCATCTTCTCCACAGTGATGCCCACCAAAGCCTTGTAGATATTATCTGTGGTGTTTATTATTCATAAAGAGTAAATAATTTCTCAGTATTGTCTGCAGTTCAGCCCTGCCAGAGGATTTACAGTCTGCTTTTATGTGTTAAAAACACAAAAGCAGACTCTAAAACTCTGATTTATATTCAGAAATACCTCTTTGACTCCTGCTGCTGTTATTTTTGAGCTGGTCAGGAAGGTTGAGAGATGTTGCACCACTTCATGAAATAAGTGCATTTTCTTTTGTTTCTACAGGAGGATGGTTATTAATGAGGCTCCTCCAGGCGCGTTCAAGTGTCTGAAAATTAAAGCTTTGAAGCCAGTGTTGTAACTTCTACATATTAATGGTGACTGCTGATGGGAGCAACTGTTGTTGACATCCAAAATAATAAAAAAGGCACGAGGCTGTGGTTGAATGAGAAATCTGCTGCTATTAAAGGTCATTTTGGTCCAAAGATAAAAACACATCAGCTTAATGGACATTACTTTTTCTCTCTCTGAAATCCATCCTGCTCGCAGCAACATTGAGATGAAAATGTAGATCAGAAGATGAAGGTCAGATTCAGGGGTACCCCTCTCTTGATGAAAATATTATCAGATATTAGCATTTCTGTTCGGCGTGAATGTTCAGAGCTCTGCAGAGAGGTTTTAATTGTTTCTCACTTTGAAGAATCGAGCTGTGGGTGGATGGAAATGCTCTGATGGCCTCAGAAGCTGCAGAAAAACATGGATGCAGAGTTAAATCTTTTTATATATGGTCACAAAGAAGTCTAAATGAGTGTTTGTTCCATCTTTAATTTCACAAGATGAAGTCAGATCGTCTTTATTTGAAGCCCACGTTGGAGCTAAAGAGCTGAAACAAAAGTTTTCTGTCCCACCTCCACATTTCAGTCACCCCGAGTTTAAAAGAGGAGTGGGTTTACATGCCCACTAATGGACTTATCATCTCCATCAGACTTCTGGAGACATTTGTGGACATGTAGACAACATACTGAACATATTTTAATATTCTTCATTAGTGACAGCAATTATCGATTTGTTGAAAATTTGATTAACTAAGCCTTTCGCCTAATAATCCATTTGATTTATGGCATATATACCATTAAGTCTGTTTTTGTTTTTTTCTTCTTCCATAACAACGAAGCTTAAGCAAAGAGGAATATTGGGATGAAGAAGAGGAAGACAAACACAAACGTGGGGAGCTACAAGAGAACACAGACTGTAAAACAATTGCATAAAGCCATGTAAGATGTTAGAATATCATAGGAGCCTTAGATCAGGTTCTACATACGGACAGAGAGGCCATGTTGAGGCAGAAAACCTCAATAAATAAAAATATATATATTATATATATATATACATATATATATATATATTTACAGCCTTGTCCAAAAACAGATTCAGTCTAAAACTAAACCTAAAACACATATGAGGGGGTGATTTATATATATGTATATATATATATATATATATATATATATATATATATATATATATATATATATATATATATATATATATATATATATATATATATATATATATATATATATATATATATATATATATATATATATATATATATATCTCACATATCATATGTGTTTTAGGTGTTTTAGTTTTAGACTGAATCTGTTTTTGGACAAGGCTGTAAATATATTTTTTTAAGGCCGTAATAACAAGCTGTCAGGTTTCTGCAGCCTGTTTAAAGTTAGTAAGTTAGTTAGTTAGTTTATTTGTGGATATCCCAGGTCCTACAGGTTTTGGGACCTCTGCATGGGCCTCCATTGTCAGCCCTGGAGGTTGCAGCTGTTCAGGAGTGAAATTGAAACTAGTTTTCTGTATGTATGTGAGGCTCCTGTTTCTGTTTGCTGCCTTGTTCTGGGGCAGTTACCCCCAAAGTTAGCCTTGTTTGCCCATAAATTAGCCAAAGCTTTTCTTGAACAACTTTATTGAACATTAAATCATTTTACAAACAAGCAGGCAAGTACTCAATGGGTGCACAGAGGGATGTCAAACTAGGTCAAGCAAACAACATTAGAGACTTAAATTACAACTGTTGTTTGAGAAAGAACACTTAGATATAATTATTCCATTAAGAGAGTAGTTCAAATTTTCACTTGTTTTCTTACTTTTTTACCGTCAGTTTTATCATTAAAAAAGTTTTATTACATTGACTAGAAGTGTTCAGAGAGCACAAACACCAGCAAGACGTTTCTGACATTCTTAGCTGAGTATTAGCAAAAATGTAGACAACTGCCTTATCACTGTTAAGTAAATCATTGAGGAAAATTTCATAGAGGTCAGTTGTTAGGTATCCTTCCAGCCGATGTGTTTGATCAACATAGGAGACACTCTTTTTTTGCAGACAAATTTACTACAAATGTCTAAAGATGATCCTGCTGATCAAGCACCGTGATGGCAGTAAAGTATAAAAATCGAGGACTTATTCTTAAGATTGACTTTCATTCAGCTCCTCTGTATCCTGATAGTTTGTAAAACTGTGAATCTGGTCTGTATGAGTGTAAATATTGATCACTGCAGGGAGGCCCTGCAGGATGGGAGCAGCAGGCTGAAGAGGCACGTAGAAGAGTCTCCAGTTTGATGACATTAGCTCAGCGGTTGTGTCCTCTTGTGATGCCTGCAGACTGTTGCTGGTGGACTTATTGCCTGTGCAGTGAACTGAAGTAGTACAAAAACTAAGCAGCTTACCAGTGGAAAAGTTAGTTGTTATAAAAGGTGTTGAAAACAGTGTGCCATCATCCTATGATGTTTTTATGCCTTTTTTTTCCTCTGGACTCTGTAACTCATGCAGGATCGTTGGCCCCACTCTAGTTTCTGTGCCGACTCCATCTGTTCAGGAGCAGAGCTGATCTCCAGCACTGTGCCGTGTACCTCATACAACCCCACTTCAAAAATCCAGAACTGTCCCTTTAAGAGGTCGTACATTACTCTGAGCACTTTGGGGCACTTTGACAGTGATAATGTTGCAGAGCTTTTGCATCACTCTTCTTTTAGACCCGACACCGCCCAGGTTGCAAAACACCGCAATTACCCTTTAAAATCCGACCACCGTCACAAATATTAATGTACTGAAGTGTTAACTTTACTGGTTCTCTTTGTACATCAGAACAGATTGGATTAAAAGTTGAATTGTCTGGCCTCATGTGGATGAAACTCTATATGAAAGGTGAAATAAGGAGCATGTGGGTTTAGAGAGGAGAGACGCCGAAGGACATAAACACTTCAACCTCCAACACAGAGCCTCCTGAAACACCACCACCATCATCAGCTTTCACCAAAGCTGTTTGGTTGCAGCTGAGTTACATCATATACTGGGATAAAATAATTAGTTCAATACCAATAAATGTTGCAGGATTCAGCTCTGTAATGACACGCCTAAATTTAAAACCCATTCACTCGTCCCTTGAGTCTCGTTTGGCTAAAAGGGAGCTTCATTAGAGGATACGATCGGAATTACAATAAAACCAGTCTGATGAGATCGAGATGAGCTGGAAACAAAGACGAGGAACTTAAGAGAGACTTTTCCAACGTTTAGGACTTCTCTTTGTAGCAGAAACCAGAGAGCGAAAGGGGAGAATGTCAAACCTCTTTCCAACCTGATGTTTCAGCTGTGGTCCTGCAGGCGAGGAAGCTCAAAGAGAGGAACATGATCAGGATTGAGCGTGAATGAGTAAGAACAAAACGAAAAAGATCAAGGCAGTCGTTACAGCAGCAGGAGACATCGTCAGGCCTGGTTTTAAAGGTTCAGGGGTGTTACGGAACTTTTATTTTGACAGATTTTGTCTCCGCACTCGTGATAGTCAAGGAGGGAGGTTTAATTTTAGGTTTGACTCATGTCTGTACAGGTCATGACCTTCTGAACACAATATTTCAAAAAGTCTTTGAGGGATTTTTTTTAAGTTCAACCACATGACTATTTGGAATCAAGGATGAATTAATTCGATTTTGAAGGTCAAGGTCTTGGGATCTTGTGGTCATTCTTTGCTTGTGAAAACAACATTTCTGTGATGCTTGAGAGAATTTACATTGAATTTGGCAGAAATATTTGCTGTGATGAAAAGATGAAGTGATTAGATTGGAGAAGCCATCGGTCAAAGGTCAAAGTCTCAGAGCCTCATGTTTATCCATATCTCATGAGGGCTGATGGCATCAGTCGTTTGATTACCAAAAGCACCTTTAGAGTGTTGAAGCATAAACATGGATGCTGCCATACTGTACATGCCATCTCAGCCAAGCTTTATATCAGCCTCACATAGAGGCCGTGTTGAGGAGCGACCAATAACGACTTCAAATTCAACGCCTGCACAGTGAGAGCACTTGGATGTGTCATATATCTAGACCATTCTGTAGAGATGTTCATGTGTTCATCTATCAGGGTTCCTGCAGCCAGCCATCAGGTGGACACCAAGGGAACTGCAGCCTTTGGCTCTTCAGCATGGGCTTCATTTTTCAGCCACAGTTTGCTGCAAGATTTTCTCCAAACTTTGCACAAATATCTACCATGACACACGAATGAACTGATGCCATTTTAAAGGTCACAGCTCAGAAAGAAAGGTCATGGAGCCTCCTGGTCATTCTTTGGTCATGAAGTGGCATATCAGCAGAACTTCAAAGGATTTTTATCATGCAGAGGAGGCTGCGTAGCTACGATGTATCGAACCCCAGGGCCATTGTCTTTATAGAGTCACAGAGCATTTCTCTGTGAACTGAGTTTATTAAAAAGCTGTCATGTTCTGCCCTACAAGCCCCCTCAACATCATTTAAGAAAATAAAATTAAATGTGCAGGACATGAGAGCTTTAAAGCTGGAGATACATTTGCTGTTAACTATGCTTTATGGCTGCCACGCGCCCCCTACATCGATTCAGTGCATTGGCTGTGCACACCATCAGGAATAAACGCAACAAAGATGCAAGTTGCAGTCCGCGCCTCACCAGTAGGATCAGTGTGGAGGCAGAGGAGAGACGACAGACTGATCACAGCAGCAGAAACAACAAGGACAAAGAAAATCAAGACCACGATCATCATCATCTGAATAATCAGAATGATAAGACACAAACATGACTGATCATCAGCTGATGAGGAGAAATCCTCCTGTAGGAGTCTGGAAACAAGGATATAAGTTTGATGTTGTAATTCGAATGGTGACCATGCACATTGGTGACTTGGAGTTGACTCCATGGTTGAGCTAGCTTTGCTGTATTTTCTCACACATAAACTCATGTTCTCTGATACACTGATAAATAAAGTGAAGCACTGAAGGGTTCATCCTCTGCTTTGACTATGACATCTGTCAGTACAGTCAGCCTCAAGTCATCCATTAACAGGGTAACTCATTAGACTCATACACCCAGACAGTCCTGATGGTACACAGAGGAAAGAATCATAGAAATGGAGGTCAGACGAAGCTGATGCTGAGGTCTGACCACTGCTCATCAGCTGTCAAGTATGTGATGATGATATTGATTATTGGTGTTTGTTTTGTTAGTGTCACTCTCAGTATTACCGCCACGTTTACAGTTTACTCCTGACATAGCAGGTAGTTACGGGCAGCCTGATGTCTTTTACGCCCTCTAGTGGTGTCCCCCAGTTAAACGTGTCACATACAGACCAGTTTATACACAAAAACACTCATGACGCCAACGGACGCAAATGGGGACGTAGGGACAGACTGCAAGGAAAATCTCAGGCTTAAGAGGGAGGAGGACAAAAGTCCTCTTTGGGCATCTCTTGTTTGTGATCTTGATATGTTGATAACTCTTTACAGGCAGTATGAGGTCAGAGGTCATGTGACCCACCACTGTACTTTCACTCATTGGAAGTCTAAACCATGTAGTTCCAATTATTTCCTGTATGATTGTTGTTTTTATTTAAATATTCCCCTAAAGGCATTGCAGTTTTTATTTCCATAATGCTGTGGTTCATTTTAGTAAACAAGAACTTTGGTTATTTTTGTTTGTAAGGAACAAGATTGACGCGCAATAAATGCAGAGAAACAGGAGAAAGGAGAGAAACAAGAAGGTTGGGTGGGTTTTGGAGGATGATGCAATAATATCAGATCAGGTAACACTGCATCAGTAATGAGCCTTGAAAAATAAAACACCTGAATACTGAGAAAGTTCCTTCCTAGTGCTGTTCTGCTCTCTCTTGTACTCATTCAGTGACCTTGCAGGAGTATAAGATAAGATAAGATAAGATAGTCCTTTATTGATCCCCAAAGGGGAAATTCTGGTATTGCAGCAGTACAGGGCAAGTACAGGGAAAGTAGCATGCATAAGACATAGATCAAGGAATAGAAGATATTTACAATTATCAAAATTAACTAACATACTAAGCACTAAATTGACAGAGTAAGTGGCGTTCAATTATCAAATTAACTAACATACTAAAATAATAATTTAACACAGTACAAAACAGCCGAGCCTCCTGTGCAGTGCAGTAAAGATAAAAATAAAGTGACAGTGATATTAAAGTGACAATGTGAAATGTAGCAGCGCTTATTGACCACACAGTAACAGTGCAAATTATTTACCTAGAGTAATGAACCATGATCAGGGATATGAATCAATAACAGTACAGTATGGATAGAGGTGGTTTGGAGCATATGGAGGATTACTGTAAATCTATTAAAGTGCAGTCCAGTGTCATATTGCTTGAGTACATCCATTGCTGTTTTGGAGGGGGGGGGGGGGGGGGGTCAGTGCAGTGACAGACTGTGGCCTCCGCTGCTCTTGTAAAGTCTGATGGCGGTGGGCACAAAGGAGCGCCTGAAGCTCTCAGTTCTGCTTCTGTGGGGGATGATGAGTTGGCTGAACGAGCTTCCCATGTCCCACAGCTCGTCGTGGAGAGGGTGAGAGGGATTGTCCAGGATTGACATGATTTTGTCCTTGATCCTCCTCTCAGCCACAGTCTGTAGAGTGTCCAACTGAAGGCCCACCACAGAACGGGCCTTCTTCACCAGTTTGTTGAGCCTGTTGACCTCACCAGTCTTGATGCCGCCCCACCAGCACACTACAGCAAAAAAGAGTGCGCTGGCCACCACAGACTGGTAGAAGGTCTTCAGGAGCCTGCTGCAGACGCCAAACAACCTGAGTCTCCTCAGGAAGAACAGCCTGCTCTGTCCTTTCCTGAAGAGGGCGTCTGTGTTGTGTGACCAGTCCAGTTTATCGTTAATGTGGACCCCAAGGTACCGGTACGAGTCCACCCTCTCCACTTCCTCCCCCTGGATGATGATGGGGGCAGGGGACCTCCTGCTCCTCCGGTAGTCCACCACCACCTCCTTAAACCAAAAAATAAATAAGATAAAGAACAACAAGGGGAGAAAAAATACACAAAATAAGAACATTGTGTCGGAGCTACTGCAACAGGCTGCCGTCTCCCAGCGCCCGGAAGTGACGTACAGCACCAGAGTAAGCGTTTAGACTTTGACAAAGACTCACAGCAGAAGAGTTAAGGATCAGGGACAAAGTCAATGATGTTTCTGCCACCGCACAAGTATGGAGAAGAAAGGATTGATTTCTTTAAAGGAAGGCATATGGAGTCGAGGAGGGGGGTCATCCTTTTGGATAGTGCAGCGATCGTGATCTTGAAAGCCTCAGAATATTTTACATGATTGGAACTGAACAGAAGACAGGAGTTTCACGATAACCGTCTCCATGATGTTCCAGTTTCTTTGCGATACACCTGTGTAAAAAACCCAGCTTATAGTTCCGGCTCTGCACCCTGAGGCCTCTGATGATGTGTCACTCACACGGTGAAATAACAGATGAAGTTAATGTGTGGCAACGATAGAGGATTGTCATCAACTGTCATTCTCTGAAGTTTCTCAAAGAGGATGTTGAACTCAAACATGGTTGATCGCAGAGCTGTCAGGTGGACTGCAGCAGAGGACCACACCAGGTGCCACTTCTGTGAGCTGAGAACAGAAAATTGAGGCTACAGTTCACACGGGCTAACCAAAACGGGACCACAGAAGATTGTAAAAGTGTCTCCTGGTCTGGTGTGTCTGGATTTCAGCTCCACATTCAGATGGTAGGCTCAGACTGGTGTGCACATCATAAAGCATGGATCCATCCTGCCTTGATCAGCGGTTCAGGCTCCTGGTTCAAGCTCAGATCATCTCAGACTGTGTGATGCTGTCATGGAGATATGGACAAACATCTCTGAGGAGCTTTGCTATACTTATGGATGGTCCCTTTCTTGGACTCATTCAGTTGACTTCCTGTTATGCTGGAGGTCAGCTTGTTGAGGTTATTTTTGGACACTTAGTGACTTTTGACAAATTGTGACCCTATCACGTGTCTTCATCATGACAGCATCTGTAATTTTTTAACTGGATTTGAAAACTCAACAAATCCCCACAGATCCTTCAAAGGTCACAGTTTCAGATTCCTTTTCTCCAAACCCCTCAGTCCAACCAAGAACAACCAGCTTTACAGACTTTTACAGACGATTGCTTATAGCTTCACCCCACATGGCTGCAGACGGATTCTTTTTGGAGGTGTATATGATATGAAATGGTGATAATAAAAACATATTGATTGGCCGTGGTCCAGGAGCAGCCTTCATCAGATCAGAGCTGGACCTGAATGTCTTTCAATAAGGGTGAGGACGTACCCGGCATGTTGAGTTTCCAACCAGCTGGACAGTGATGCAGTTTAATATGATATTAAAAATACACATAAGGAGGGGGGGGCTTATTGTTTCGGCCTGAGAAAATATTATTGGAGCTAACGCAAAGTGTGAGAACAAAGAAACCAAATAAATCAAAATGAGCACGAAGTGGATGTTTCTATGTGATGTGCAGAGTTCAGCCTTATAATAAACCAACAGTGACTCTGTAAACCTGAGGGAGCCTCTGAGCTAATCAAGAGCCAAAGTGTTTATGATTCAAGCCAAAATAAGCAAACAGACTATGATAACTAAAGAGCAGGAGGAGAAAAATACCTGCAGCTTGATTAACAGTGATACTGTAAATAATACACGTTTAAATCTGGACAAATAGAGCATTAATGTGCTGAAAGCTGAAACAAATGACAAACAGGCAAATACAGGCATGAGAAAAGTCCAAAATGTGCAAAAATGAGACAGAACACTGGGTTTTATTTCCTTTTATCCAGAGATAAACTATGAAAAATCCATCAATGTCAGAGAAAAAGTAAAAATAAATCCCTGAAAAGGAATAATAACAAAAAAAGAGGCCCATGCTAGGTCACACTCATCAAATAAAAAACAAAATTGCTACAAGAAAAGTCTCGATGTGAGATTGAAGGTTTTGAATTTGTAAAAAAAAAAAAGTCAAATCATGAAAATTTATGCTATGAAATGTCAATCAAAAGTAAAACGTCATAATTTGAGTTAATTTAAAAAAAAATTAAATCCACTGTTTTGGAGCATAGTTTGAAGTTTATTTGTTTATTTGTTTATTAAAAGGATCCCCATTAGCTGACGCCAAGACGACAGCTAGTCTTCCTGGGGTCCATACATCCATACAACACTCTAGTGTAATGTGAATGCGTATTTGAGCAGTAAATTATGTTCTCAAAAAGAAATTTAGGAGTCTGAGTGTTAATAATTCTATGAAAGTATGTTAATGAATTAGCAGATAGTCTATGCTTGACCATCAGCCAAGCAAGACGTTCAAGTGAAGGGTGAAAGACAATTATTCAATAACAAAAATGAATTATAGCTCAATATGAATGAACACAAAATAACAGAAATGGAGTTATCTTTGTCTCCTCAGGACTCCATCATATATATCAGGCCTATAAATGCTGCGTTTAAATCAAGACCTTGTGACTCCAGAAGTTTAATTTCATCGTCTTGAAACAAAAATAAGACAAGAATCTACTGTATGCTCCATAATGAACATAGCAAAAATAATTAGGCCTCCTGAAAATGACTTAAAGAAAACAAATTTCAGATGTAAGGGTCACCTGGAGGGTCCTAACCAGAGGACTACGACACTAGAACTGAAGCCTTTCCAAGAACTGCTGTGCAGCACCTCTTATAATGAATAACACACTTTATATGTTTTTTTTAATTGCATTTTCCCCTAATGATGTCATAAGGGGATGTGCTGCCTCCCCCCTGATGGGAGACACTCCCTGAGTCAGCTCCAGTGGACCAAACATGTCTAAGCATGTCTGTGCTGCCACAGTAAACATTCAAGCACAGTGCTGGAAACAGTGCTTCCTGATGCAGGTCATGAGGAGTTACATTTAAACAGCCTGTTCTTAGCAGGCCTGAAACAGAGGGGTTAATGGGCATGCCGAAATAAAATATCTCAGATTAATTTTCAGAGAGAAACTTCAATAATATGATTTGAGGACTTCTGGGACCAGAGAGAACTCAGTAGAAAGAGCAGATCTCGGGACCTTCAGACTCAAAGACCATGTTCTGGTGTAAATCTTGTTTTTCTGTATCAAATGGTCCTGGTTCCCCATCTTTAAACCATCCTGGACATATAGGAGCTCATATTCTGCTTTTCAGGGTTTTATTTGCCCTCTAGCATGTTCAACATCTCTTCCTTTTGTGATAGAGCACTTTTATGCACGAGAGAAAAAGTCATCAGGATTGCCCCACCTCCCTGTATACAGCGACAGTAGCTGCCTGAAACAGCTCATTCAGACTGTGTGTGTGACCTGTTGTTCTAATTACGAGTGGTGCAGTTTGTTCTTTGGCAAGTAAATAAAACTGCAGAGGAAAACACTGAAGGTCCAGCCAACACAGTAATCAGGAGGAGGCAGAAGTTTAATTGGTCTGTGCAGCATCACTGGGATGAAAGTAATTAAAATGAATAAATGAAGGATGCGTCAGTTTGTGTTGGTCCACATTCATTAACCATAAACTTTGTCTGAGTGACCCTGTGGAGTTCGATGTCTCTTCTCTCCCAAAGGAAACTTAAAAACAACGATGAACATATCAATTAATGATAAAATCCTCTTTTTAATTCAGCTCCTGTTCGGTCTTTATGAGTTTCTCCTGGATGATTATGTGGACATGGCTCTGACTAACACCTCATGTCATGAAGGTCCAACACTGTTTGAGGTTATCTTACGTCAGGATTTTTAATTAACCCAAAAGAGCAGAGACTGGGCACATAAAACTAGAGGTATCCCAAAGATTTAATTTATTTCTTATCTATGTTAATATTTAAATTAGAATAAATAGATTTATCTCCATTCAAGGCCAGGCAAGGACACTTGATTTAAAAAAAAATCACATTTTAACCACATCCAAAAAAGTCCAGGTGATTAAAAGCTCACAGGAGGTCAATTATAAGACATTTTATTTTAAATCTACATTTGGGCCAAGGTTTGGGCAGAGATCAGATCAGACTGCACATTAAAGGAAAAAATTCACAGTAATTATAATTTCTAGACTGTTCTGTTCTAATTTTCACATTTCTTTCTCTAGATTGTAATTTTAGGTGCTGTCAAAGTTTGATTAAAGATGATTTATTTCCCATTAGGACAGAAGAGTAAGGTCACTGACTCTAACACAGCACTCATCACAGTTTTAGGCTTTGTCTCACAGGCGGAAGACCACGACTGTTGTGAAAGGTGTTGATATTGATGTAGTTGAGACATATAAATATTTGGGTGTTGTTCTAGACAACAAATTGACTTTTGAATCTCATGCTGATTTTACCTCAAAAAAAGTTCAACAGAGACTTGAGGAAAATGAACTCCTTTAATGTTTCCACCGAGATGATGACGCTCTTTTACAGGAGCTTCATTGAATCAGTTTTAACCTTCTGTATTACTGCTTGGTTTGGAAACCTCAAGCAGTTTTGTAGAAATCGACTTCAATGTCTTGTGAAAAGTAACAGTAAAATTTCAGGGAGGAGTACGCTTTTGGCCATTTACAACAGGCAGGTTCTTAGTAGGGCTAATGCTGAACTGGTCTCTCAGGTACAACCACTTAAAGGGGAGTTTGAGCTGCTGCCCTCAGGTCGCCGTTTCAGGGCACCTGCTCAGAGGACCAAAAGATTTCACAACTCTTTCATTCCAAGTGCTATAGATATGCTCAATAGCAACTAGCACCTTGTTTGTAGTCCTGCACTACCATGGCACTTTTTGCCTGTCTGCACTTAGGCACTCTTGCATTTTTTATATTTTTTTTAATATGTTTTTCTATATGTTTTTTATATGTGTGTGTATATATATATATATATATGTATATATATATATACACACATTTATAAATACATATATACATATATGTGTATGTGTGTGTGTGTATATATATATATATATATAGGTGTGTGTGTGTATATATATATATCTATATATGTATATATGTATATATATATACATATATATATACATATATATTTATAGAGAGAGATAGATGTGTATATATATATATATATATATATATATATATATATATATATATATATATATATATATATATATTTTTTTTTTTTTTTTTTTTTTTTTTTATATATGATAGATATGAAATTTCCATTCGTTTGAACTAGTATGTTGTTTTTATCTCGTGGTTTGTATTATTGTTGTTGTTGGTGGTGATGTGCCCCCCCCCCCCCTTCGTCTTGTATTGTGTGTTTCATGTGAACTCTTGCTGCACAACAAATTTCCCTGAGGGGACAATAAAAAGAACTGAACTGAACTGAACTGAAAGAAAATAAAGCCTTCTGAAATGGTTCCCCTAATCTTACATTAAACTTGACATCGTTTTGTGGCTCATTTTTCAGTCAAACTCACAGTTCCTCAGAAAAGCTGTACCTGCCATGAGCAGAGTACCGCTCAGCTCGCTCTTCTTAAAGGTGCAGCGCTGCAGACCCTTTCAGACTGCAGTGTAAATCCAGGGCTGTTCAACACTGTTTGAAGCTGAATTTTAGACATTTTATGACCTTAGTAAGACCAAAACAACAGGACATTAACATTAACACACAGCGTAGCACCTGTACTTTTCCTTAGGGCTAAACAGCATCACTCAAAGTTTGTTTTTTAAAGTATAATTTTGTAATTCACCTCATGATCATGGCCTACAACCCCTAAATACCACCTTGATTTTAAAAATGTAGCAAATGTCCCTCACATGCTTTTCTCTTTGCAGTTTGTTTGTGCAAACCGTGTGACAGACCAAAGCTGCAGTGAACTGTCAGAATAAAAAAACGAACCTTTTTTCGTCACTTCCTGGTGAGCGTATTCGTCATTTCCTGTTCTACACTGTAGCACTGTTTGTAGTGTGCTCTGTCTCTGCTCTGCTAATGCTAATTTCAACTGCTTAATATTTGTTATTTAAGCTTTGAAAACACTTGTTTTGTTTTGACTGAAGTTTGATTGAAGGTACTAAGGTTTGGTAAAAGCACTCTCACTTCTCAGAGGCGGTGTTATACAGCTTGATTATCTTCTGCTGCTAGCTTAGCCTAGCATTTAGCCGCTAAGTATGGCTTCTCTCTCCTCTCCTGTTCTCTCCTGCCTTATGTGTCAGATGTTTAGCTACTCCTTGTCCTCCTTCAGCGGTAATGGTAATTGTCTGAAGTGTAGCATGTTTTTAGTTTTGGAGGCGAGGGTCACTGATCTGGAGAAGCGGCACCGCACCTCTGATTCCAAACCCTCTTATGCAGCCATAGCTAACCAGCAGAACGCAGCCGGTGCAGACCGTGCTAGCGCTAGCTTAGCTTCTCCCCCGGCTTGTAATGACTGGGTCAGTGTCCATGGCAAGCATAGCCGTAAGTCAAAGACCCACTCGGTACCCCACCACCCAGTTCACGTTTCAAACCGGTTTTCTCCCCTCGCTGACGGCGACGCGCCCGCTGGAGAACAAACTCTGGTAATTGGCGACTCCATAGTCAGAAACGTGAAGATAGCAAAGTCAGGGGGCATAGTTAGATGCATCCCAGGGGCCAGGGCGGGCAACATCGAGTCAAATTTGAAGTTGCTGGCAATAAGTAAACGTAAGTTTGATAGGATAGTCCTCCATGTCGGCACGAATGACTCCCGACGTCGCCAGTCCGAAGTGACCAAAGTCAACATCGAATTAGTGTGTGCCTTTGCCAAAACAATGTCGGACTCTGTAATTTTCTCTGGCTCCTGACCAAATCTGACCAATGATGACATTTATAGCCCGATATTTTAGACTGCCGGGGGGATCTGGTATATTGGGCTCTATCCCTCTCTCTCTCACACTCTCTCTCCATATCTGCCTCTGCCCCTTTCTGTTTGCTCCTGTACTCGTCTCTGGCTCTGGTCTTGTAGGTGGTCTGGGATCCTTGGTGTAGACTGCCTGCTGCTGTGGAGCCTCAATAACTACAATTACAGACATAACACATATTTGGCCATTTCTTTAGCCCCATTCCAGTTCATAATCATTATAGCAGTTAATGTAGACATTAGCATGATCTTTCTATCCATGGTTGATACATCTATAGTAACTATCTCTAGCTCCACATGGACATGAGATCCCTCTTGAAAATGAGGTGTCACATCTCAAGAGGTCTACCATTAATACATTTACACTTAACGGAGACAAATATGGTAGGGATGCACTTGTGGTCTGGGCACCCATGAGTTCGTCACTACCATAAATTCTTATTTTCAGTAAGACTTTTATTGATTATACTTCTATAAAATTATCACCACAACCACACAGACATGAGGACCCTCCTGAAAACAAGTTGTAGCATCTCAAGAGGCTAACCTCTCATAAATTTGTTTTCAGCAGAAACAAATTTGACGACGACAGGTCTATGATTGGTCCATTGATCTGTCACTAGCTTTAGTTCTTACTTTAGTCCACTTGTCTCCACTTACCTCCCTCCCTTTGCCCACACACCCAACACAGCATCGTGTGGATTTGCTGTTCATCATGAGACTGGGGTCCACATTCAAGATTTCCTGCTGCTTAACAGAAGGTTTTTTCTTGCTGCCATGATGGAGGGATTCATGATTGGCTATATGGATTCATGTTGGGTGTTGGATGTATATATTTGTATATATAAGTATATGTGTATTTTATATATGTATATATGTATCTATGCATACATGTGTATCCATAAAATGAAGAGCTTTATGCTCTATTGTAAAGTGTCTTGAGATAACACTTGTTATGAATTGGCGCTATATGAACAAAGATTGATTGATTGATTGATTGATTGATTGATTGATTGATTTAAAAAGAAGTTTCATGACATTTCTTATTCAAAGTATTCTTAAAAAGTTAAGGCCTCTTTCACATGAAAAAGTCAAACTTTGTCTTGCCTTAAATTCAAAAAGAAATTCTTGTTTATTACTTTTGAAGAATCTGCAGCAGCCCTGTAATTAGATTCATTCTCAGCCTTCAAACAGCTCTATTCAGACATTAAAAACTTATTTCACATTTCACTTATTCTGCATCACCAGGCCCACTTGGCTTATTGATTTTCTAAAATTATTCAGCTGTTAAAGCATCAACAAATGATGAGTGATAATTGGCCAAATCAAAGGTTTTCTTGTTTTATTTAGTCAGCTTGTCACTGCCTGTGTGCTCGGGGTTTATCTGAGATTTCTGTCTGTGAACAGCTGCCTGCTGCTGATGGAACAACCACACCACCCTCATCATCTGAGTCTGAACCCACTGGACTCACCTTACACGACCGCAATGCCAACATGGAGAGCTTTAGCTTTGTTTAGGCAAACAGAGCTGAGGACGAGGAGGGAAAGGCCAGAGCGAGGAGAGTGTTAGAGATAAAACTGATCCTGGACTTAAGGATTATGCATTGATGTGCAAAACACTTCAGTCCACTTCAGACTGTTGGCAAAATCTTAATGTGTTGGCACCACCGCCCCAAACAACTCAACCACCACTTTAGAGGTACATTTGTTTAACTGCTTGTTTTGTAAACTAATCAGCCAATCACAAGACAGAAACTCAGTGCATTACAGTGTGTAAACATGGTCAAAACCACTTGCTGAAGCTCAAACAAATATTGAGAGACAAGAGGTGTTTTAAGTGACTGAACGTGGCATGTTGTTAATGCCAATCACAAGGCAGTCTGGATATCACAGACTGCTGGTTTTCATGCACAAACTAGGGTTCACAGAGAATGGTCCAAAAAGGAGAAAACATCCAGCGAGCAACAGTTCTCTGTGTGAAAGTTCCTTGTTGATGGCAGAGGTTTGAGGAGAATGGTCAGAGTGGTTGGAGATGAAAGAAAGGAATCAGGAACTCAGGACCGTTTCTGAACACACAACACATCCATAAGGGCTGAGGCAGCAGAGGACCACACCAGGTGTCACTCCTGTCAGCTGAGAACAGGAAACTGAGGCTAGAGTTCGCACCGGCTCACCAAAACTGTTCATCAGAAGACTGTAAAAGTGTCTCCTGGTCTGATGAGTCTGGATTTCTGGTCCACACTCAGATGTAGGCTCAGAGTTTGGTGTGAACATCATAAAGCATGGATCCATCCTGCCTTGGATCAGCAGTTCAGGCTGCTGCTGGTGGTGTGGGGGAGATTTTCTTAGCACACTTTGGGCCCCTTAGTCCCACCTGAGCATGGTTCAAACCCCACAGCCTACCTGAGGATTGTTGCTGACCATGTCCATGCCTTTATGACCACAGTGGACCATCTTCTGATGGAGACTTCCAGCAGCTCCATGTCTCAGAGCTCAGATAATCTCACACTGGTTTCTCCAGTATAACAATGAGTTCACTGTACTCCAGTGGTCTCCATAGTCACCAGATTTCAATCCAATAGAGCATCTTTGGGATGTGGTGGAGCAGAAGATTCTCCTCATGGATGTTCAGCAGCTGAGTGATGCTGTCATGGAGACATGGACCAACATCTCTGAGGGACGTTGAATCTATGACACCAAGAACTAAGGAGCTCTGAAGGCATCAGGAGGTCCACCGTGGGACTAGGAAGGTGTAACTTTTAAAGAGGCTGCTTAGATCGTTCTAGAACTAATACTTCTTGGAGAGAAGACCATGATGTTTTCTCCTGTTGTGTTGAGGGTTCTGCATCTTTGGGTCTGACTCAGTAAATGATGTCAAAATGAAGCAACAAAATCTGTGCTGAGGTCACATTTTTGTGAGGGCTGGAGGTGTTGCCTCGGTTACAAAGTCTCTCCAGAATTTCAATGCCCATCTCTGTTGATAAAAATGCAGGGCCAGTCTTCATATTTTGCCTTTATTCCCCAAACCATACATACATTTTTATTATTAAATCAGCAGAACCAGACTGCCAGGCAGGAAACCCCTGCTTTTCTCAGGCAGATGAAAATATTGGGCTACACTGACTTTATATTCAGTGGATATTCTCCAGGTCCTGGTGTAAATGATATCAGATTCAGCGTCCATAATCCAGCCCACACTTTACTGAGGTGAAACAGAGGTCTAGTTTAAATGTGGATATGCTTACTCTGGCTTTCTCACTCCCCTCCATATTCTTTACGCAGATTGCAAAAGAGGTGAACTGTGTATTAGCGACGGTCATTCTGCCGAGCCTCGTAATTCGTCACGGAAATCACCCTTCATGCAAGATTAATTTCCCTGTGAAGACCCGCGCTATGAAAGGTTATAAATTGACTTTCATATTAACTAGCCTTGCCTTTAGGATACCGAACACATTCTGGTCGGTTCCCATTTCCCCCCAGCTCTCCCCTCTTCGAGCATGCATCACAGGCGTGCAGGCATTCATGTAATAGAATGTGATAACAAATCCAAATTATCCTGCAGAAAAGTGCTTTCATTTGTCTAACAGTCGCTGAGCGGGGGCCCCAAAATGAGGCTTTAGTGAAAAGTAAAGAGCTTTTTTCTTCTTTGCATAGAGTGAAAAAAAGATCATTATGAAAATCTATGTGTAGCATTTTTCCCTGTGAGGAGATTTATAAGTTTGGGTCCCCCTGTCAGACGCTATTGCCTCAAACAAAGACAAAGGAGGATGCATAAAAAGGAGGAGGGGCTCTTCCTTCCTCTTTGACTGTCATGACATAAAATATACTTCTCTGCTGTCTGTTCGGGCGCTACGTGGGGGGAAAGTCTATCGCTCCTCTTCTGAATTGCTCCTTCTTGTAGTAAACACAAAGCTTTGTTATGATTTTTGAAGTCTTTTTGTGCGTCTCCCTCGACAGAGCACATCAGCAGCCACAAAACTCCAAATCCATCGCCGTGTGTGAAAAATGATTAGAGAAAATGAACTTACAACATGTTTCATCACTTTAATGCTCGCTCTGTCTACTTGGCTGGGGTCCCGCTGCCGAAGCTGAGCAGATACCTGGAGTCTCTGCTCGAGCGGAGACACCGAACAAGCAGACGAATGCAAACAGGGAGGCAGAGCGAGCGAGCGAGTGGGGCCGGACGAGAGTGGGGAAACTCATCGAGGGTCACACACGTCGAGTGTGAAATCTGAGTGACGATTAAAGCAGTCAGGAGATGTGAAGGTGTGGAGTGAAGCCATCTTTTATTGGCAGCAAAACACTTGCACAAACACACACTCGTACCACATTCAATCCAATCAGTGAGTAAACATTAAAGGGCCTCGTAGCTCATCTGACTGGCAAAGTGCTTCTCTTTCTGCTCTCATTTGTCGGGCTGATGAAACACATGAAGGAGGCCTCGCTGTCTTTCATCCACTGTTGCTCTTATTGGATCATCAGCATGAGGAAACAAAGACTGAAGGTGTGCAAGGACCAGGAGGAAAGAGGAAATTTAAGAGAAGCCTTTTTACTGTGGATCGATCAGAAACTAACTCAAAACAAAGTCAATAATGAGCATGGATCCCCTGAATAAGGTCATCTTCACCTTATTAGGTACACCCAGGACTACCTTAGAACTTCTAGGTACAGATTCAATGCGGTCCTGCAAACATTCCTCAGAGATGTTGGTCCATATCTCCATGACAGCATCACATGGTTGCTGCAGATTTGTCAGCTCCACATGCATGAGGAGAATCTGATGTTCAAGAAACCAGTTTCAGATGTTTTGAGCTTCTTCCCAAAAAACGCCCCCATAATTATCACATAATTTAGGTTATTTACCCTGCTTTTTGTAGCTGCAGAGTTTTTAAGAATAAATGTATAATTAATTCACAGATTCATCATTTGAGTCAGATTAATTATCATAATCTGGGTCTATTTTTATACAGCACTAACAAATAATTGGCCACACACATTTTTCACAACATCCTTTTAATGCATCGGCTGAATTTTCCCCCTCCCCTCAGCCTTTATCAGGTTCTCATTTGCTTCACAGGTTTGATGTGAAATAAAATGCCGACTTCCTCTAAATACTCTCGCTCTGTGGTTTCATCAGCTCATGTTATCAACACGTCTGATATTCTAATCATTGAGAGAGGAAATTGACTTTCACTTCATATGGAAAAGAAGAGCAACTGCAGGGAATTAGAATAACAAATGGAGCTCTGTCGGAGCTGTGCTGCAGGATATAAGAGCATTTATCGCTGAGATGCTTCAGTATTAATAATTCTGCAGAGAGAGCCTCTGCCGTGGACGGCTCTTTCTCTGAATCCAGGCACAGACAGGCTGACGTTCAGCAGGAGGAGTGATAACGGCCCGAGGCCTCTGCAGAACAGAGGCCAACAGACAGGTTTCACTCCCACAGATGACATTCACACTGACTCGATGGGACACGAGTGCCGACTTGTTCCTGACTGCTCAGCTGTGCTGCCGTCACACACAGACAGCTCCATCATGACATCAAGCTTCAAGAATGTAATGCTGAGGGTTTAAAGTAATTTTCAACACATTTATACCACACCAGTGAAATATGAACGAGTCCATGTCTGCATGTTACTGCATGCCTCTAGTTAAAGACGTCCCCCTTCATCAGTATCTGAAGGCCCTCCAGTGTTATTACATCCCCATCCCCCTCGGCTCTGATTGATAAGGAGAGGAGCTGGAATCACTACCACCAAGGATGTTATAGGACGCAAGCTAACTGGCATTCAGGCTCCTGAGGTTGTCTGCCATGTTTGTTTACATCAAAGTCGTGTGAGATCACGAGCTGTGAGAGCACAGGTGCTGCCTTTTTGGTGAATGAATCGTTGGTTTGTGGTGTCCTGTGTCTCTGTCTTTGTGGATCACCACATACTACAGGAACAAAGTGATAATCTGACATTATCTGTCTTCATGTGTGGCTCTCTCACTGTATAGACATCTGTTGAGATTTTAGAAGCTTTTTGGTGTGCAACAGGCCTTTAGTGGTGAAGAGGGACCTGAACCAGAGAGCAAAACTGCTGATTTACCTGTCAGTCCTATTTCATACATTCAAATACAAGGATGTGTTAGATTAATTCGGGTGGTTTGGGAGTCTGCTCCATTTCTTAGTTCATTCTCTAACATGATGGGACTGGTATAATTATTGTAGCTGTTTATGTGGGGAAAGTTAAGTGGGGTACACACATAAGGATTTTCTAAATCTGAAGAGATTTTTTATCTGTTAGAGAGCCCACACATGAAGATAAAAAATCAGGCACTGAACAGTTTTGATCGTACTGTGTGTGGTGTGCTCTGATAATCTCAACAGCACACCACACATATAACATTCTGTCCCACCACTGATCTAGTATCTAGTCCTCAAAGACAGAAATCTCGCGTGATCAAATGTGATCCAACAAAAACGAAGAAGAAGAAACATAGCAACAACCATATATGTTATCTATGGCAACAACCGGAAAACACAACATGCAACATGGGAGAGGACATACGAGAAGAGGGAATGATGGTGGTCTTTGGACTATTTTTTGATGGAAAATCGGGAACTAAGTAACTAAGTGCCTTGTTTTTATTTACGCCTGCTTCCTCGTTCCTCAGTCAGCTCGCTTCTTGATTGGCTACATTCCATCCCACGTCACAATTCACAGAGCCATGTCTAAGGAGTCGTCAGCTTTCCCCACACACATGAAGATTTTTGGTCGTAAATATTGAACAAGTTTAATATTTACGATTGTCGGCCCCGACCCATTTCGGAGCAGATTATCGGGACATATTCACTCTTAACACACCTCAGACCACAGGATAATCTGATAGGATAATCTTATATAACAGAAGATAATCTGGCATTTGCCGTCCTTGGTCGGGAAAGGGGAAAGTCAGGACAAAAACAGCCCGATAATCTTTATGTGTGTACCAGGTGTTAGATTAAGGTAGAATTTCCAACTCTGTGAGTGCCATCATTGGTCTTCAAGCTATGCTGCAGAGATCAGTGGGCAGTGTCACAGTGATCAGGGCTGTGTTTCAGAAGGTCTAAGTCAGAGACCTCACCTCAGGCAGCAGACAAAGCAGACTGCTTGTCTTGTAAAACTAAAACTTAATTTCCTGCATTAAAATCA
Organism: Cetoscarus ocellatus; assembly: GCA_037902135.1. Lineage (NCBI taxonomy): Eukaryota > Metazoa > Chordata > Actinopteri > Labriformes > Labridae > Cetoscarus > Cetoscarus ocellatus. The sequence continues at coordinate 768,632 of JBAMNC010001220.1, forward strand.
GATACAGCTGGAGGTAAACAAAGTAAGTGTGAGCTCTGTAGCTGTTTGTGTTTCTGCTCCAACGTATTTCACGACAGAATTAAAGCATTTGGGGTGTCTTCAGTAGGATCCAAGAGTGTCGGGCTGGTATTTACCTGCTGGAGCTGAGTGGGCTGTGAAACCGATCACGAACGTTCACTTGGCGATGTGTAAGTTGTGCTGAGTAGGATGGTTTTGGATTGCTGACACACTGTGCCGATTCATTCTAAATGTGAGTCTGTGATGCCAGAACCATCTCCCTGGCTCGATGAAGACACTTCTGAAGCAGCTTCAGAGGATGCCGGTGCTCCTCGTGACAGCGTGAGGCAGGTGCCATTAAAGGATTTTAAGTTGGTGTGTAAAATCCTCCCACGTCACACTGGAATGATTTCTCTGGTTACACATCTGAGAGAAAAGGAGGATAAATTAAATGTAGAGATTTTCAGGTTTAGAGGAACACCTTCTTAGAGAAAAGGTGGGCATATTCGAGGAAATTTACAAGGACAAGCCGCCGTGCCAGATACAAGCTGAACAAGAGTTTTTAATTGACTCCTCTGCAGCGGTGCTTCTTGGAATTACTTGGTCCTAACATCTGTGTAATTGCAACATATACAGCAGTCTGATAGGGGTTTTATTTCCTTTACCAATCTTGATTTTTTTTTTTGTTTGACCCTCAGAAAACAGATCTGATTGAATCTCAAAAACCTGATTCTTACAGCAGCAATGATTATGTTTGAAGCCTGGTTAGGATTATGTTTTGGGTCTAAATAGTTCATTTTTTACGCGTCCACTCTGATTTTTTTTTATAACTTTTATTTTTCACTTGATTTGGTTTTCTTTATGCTGCACTTTAGCTTTGTTTCGACTCAGAGGTCCGGTTTGGTTCAGTACAGCTCAGTTCAGTTTAAGCAGTTAATCCTGATCTCACTTGCCTTTGCATCACCAGCTGGGGATATGAGCTGAGAAGAGAGGGTGGCACCAGCTGCGTGATTGTGGGATATCATGGCAGTGCGACACAATGAAGCGGTCTGAAGAAGAGTGGGAATGTTAACAAAGTGCCAACCTGTACATTTCACTAGTCCATCTAGGAGAGAACACATCGGAAATGTTTGGGGAGAGCAGGACCTTTCAGAAGCATATCCAGCAGCTGATTGGATGGTTGTTCATTCAATCAGCATTCATTACGGGCCAATCGGATAATGTTGTAGGCAGGAGCTACTGTGCAGCTGAACATGATCCACTTCCTAAAACAAACTCTCATCATAACATGGCAGAAGTGGAGTGAAAATATTCTTACTGTACAGAAGTTTGTAGTGATGAGATTTGTCCTACATTTAATAAAGAAATGTAGTCCAGATCTGGTAAAACTGCTACTGAAGTTGTTAGCATGTCTGCTAATCCCTGTACATGCAATCATTTCCTGCTGTTGTCTCACTTGTAGCTTGTTCCCTTTTCTGCTCTCAAGGACTCGGATTGGGCTGTCCTGCTTTGGGCCGCATACAGTCATTGCAGGTTGGAGATTGGCAAGATGGAGTCAATGTCTGTAACAGGCAGATCCAGCTGCTGAGCAAGGTTAACAAAGAGCAACAGCGGAGGACTCCAGCACTCCAGTTCTCTGTGGAGTACTCTTTACAGCAACAGCAGTGAACAAATGACTTTATATTCACAGTTTGAACATGGCATGGTATAAGTTTTAATTTTAGCTGCAATCAAACAGGAACTGATGACTTTTTTGACCAATCAGCCGACTGCTGCGCTTTTAGCTCCACTCTTAAGGGTTGGCTTGTTATGCTCAGCACCCTGATGGTTATTTGGGTGCCTTTACTCCTTATTTGACAGTAGTGTAAACACCTGCAATTTCATACCTGTGCTACTAGCTGGGGCTGTAGCTGTGGTCCTTGTTCCTGCCATAAAGCTCATTGTTGAACTATGACCCAGAAATACACAACCAGCTTTGAGCAATAATTTTCAGGAGCGTTCTGTTCCATAAACTAACAATAAAGCTTCATTTAGGCTGCCCGGTGGTGTTTGCTTATTGACTGGAGTTTGGGCAACCATCTTCTGCATGGATTTGTAGTTGCTAATCTGTTAAGAGAACCAGAAGCTGGAAGTGTTGGCAATGCTAACATTAACATCTGTCTGATATTGTCAGAAAATGCCACATTAGCTAGCTAGCTTACTGTTGTGATATTCTTCCACATTCAAGCCACGATCCCCTGCTTTTTTTGTTGGCTCGCCCTGTTTGGTTCAGATGGCTTTGACACTCAGCGCAAACCAAAATCTGGTCAGTTTAGAACCAAACCGAGACCCACTAGCTTCAGGCGGACCAGAGTTCAGTTCTTTGAGTTTGTGTGAGCTTTCACACCACCACAAATCAACTAATCTTAACACAAAATGCAAACCACTGTTTGTTTGCCAGACCAAATAGTTTTGATGTGAAAGCACCCTTTAAGATTAGAGGTTGTGTATAGCCCTGTGATTGGCAGAAAACCAGTCCAGTGTTGACCCAGCCCCTTATGTCTGCACAGAGAGAGGCTCCTGCATCTTGTGACCTGAATCAGGAAGTGAAGTGAAATAAGGACAACATGTTTGGTGACATGACACAAGAGACCATCCAGAGACATCTGCAACACGTCTCAGCCTTTGAGAGCATCGGGGGATGCAGTTTGTGTCGACCTCATCTTCACTCTCTGGTGATCATCGAGAGGAGATCAGGTCTGTTTTTACAGGCTTGATGCTGTAATTGTCAGAGTTTCTGCCCACATTAATTTGAACACAAAGCTGAGTGTGTTTTATTTTGATTTACACTTTTCATGAACATTTACAAACCTGAGGTAAAGTCCAGAGTTTAGCTGCCTGCCGTGATCCTTACATGGATGTAAACTGAGGACTGATCATGAATCTGAAACCACATGGAAACTGGGCAGAGGCAAATATGATGGAGAGGTGAGATGTCAGAGAGCGGATATTTCCCATCAGTATCATTCACTCTTTATTTGTTTCTGTGCAAACTGAAGAACCTAAAATAATAAAATCTTTCACTTTAAGGAAATACTTGGTTGTTTCTCCTCGTTCTATATTTATAATGTTATTGGGACGTGTCTGTGCGTTCACAGAAGACTCCAAGAGAAATGGTTAGATGTATGGAAATGTACACATTTAGCAGCACTGATTAGTCAAACTGTGCAGTTTGTAATTAGCTCAGCATGAAGTCTCAAAACAAAACACTGCAGCACAATCTGTTCCCCTTATAGACGGTCTGCTGGATCCTCCATCTGATCACAGATCCACTTCTTTACATGCAGTTTTGAGGTCACAGTTTGGTATGTTTTATGGAAAGGAGAGAACTTTTTAACCCTCTTAAAAGTTTATTTTAAATATGGAAGTAAGGAAGTGGATGGTCTGGACTCTGATAAATTTAAAATGGCTGCAGTTTGTGTCCAAATTGAGACAGTGATGAGCAACTTACCTGTAAAAGATAGTAAGTTAACAGTTCCTCTCTCTAAAAAAAAAAAAACACACCATCAGGACACCAAAGCTGCACCCTGGAGAAATAAAGGTTTAAACGTGTGACTACCGTAAAGACAGGAAAAGGTGCACCTTTTGAAAAAGACCACTTGTATGTGCACCTTGTGCGTATAAGAAAGGTTTATATCTGTTGCAGATGGAGTATTAAATTGGAAAGAAAGGAACACGTTCAATAGAAGGACCTTTGGAAGAGAAAAATAGTTTCATAATGTTCAAATAAAAAATAAATACACATAAAAATAAATAAAAAAATATGAAAGCTGCTAAGTTTAAAACAAAAACATGAATGCATAATCATTTTGACCCCTGATGATACCCCAGCCATGAACTGCAAGCCAGCAATTATTTGATTTGACAAACCACAACCTGCAATTTGAATAAAGCTCTCTATTAGAAACATTACGCTAAGCTAATGTTGACATTTGAAGTCACATTACTGCCCATTGTTAGTTAGCTGTTAGCTGTGTTGTTAGTATTAACCACTCGCTCAAGTATTTGTCTCGTAGTTCACTTCAGTTTAAGATATCAGTCTCTGTCTTCTTTGACTGGAAGTCGAGTCATTTAGGACATTACACAACAATAATCAGCAGTGATAGACTGAAAAGATCTCTGTTATAAGAATAATCGTCACGAGGCCTGGTTTAGTAACCGTGTAAGAGGGAGTACGCGGCTGCTGCACAGAGACATGCTGTACGAGGTCTCGTTTTTGAGTTTCCATGCCGTGTTTGCATCTTAAATTTTTGTCTCATACATTTTCACTTTATTTTCAATCTTCCTGGCTTTGAATGGAGGAAAATGAATCACACTGGGATGTGTATTTATTGTATATGGCTCTAAAATGTGCTGACGGATGAAGTGCTGATGCTTTCCTTTTAGAAACAGGGATAAAAGCTGATAATGCAGGCGGAGGGCTTGGTAAGATAAATCAGCCTTATGAATCAGGCTGTGATGCATTTAGCTGATCATTTTCTCTACATACTGTAGATCTAAACTGATGTGTTTGTGCATATTGTCTCCTCTTCAACTCTGAAATCAGCGAGTATCTCCTCCATAAGGCACAGTATCATCTTTGTCTCTGTGATTACAGAAGACTTGAGCCGCTGTGTGGAGGGAGATTGAGCGATGAGAGAGCTGACATTTATCAAATATTTGCAGATGCTAGAGACTCTTGAAGCCACAAGCTGAACTTAATTGATTTCGCCGTCTGGCTCTCCTGCTCCATGGAGCTGGAGTGAGTAATCCCCGCCACCGTGTGGAGCGTGTAAAGGCCTCGGTGAGCGTGGTCGGGTGTGCTGTTGTACTTATTCACTTATGACAGATAACTTTTGGGTGGCTCAATGTTTATCTCAGGGGTGTAATGTGGAGGCCTTAATTAAATATTCTGGGAATTACCCATCTGCTTCCTCTCTGCAGCCGTGATGAGAAATCAATGACATGTTTTACACTTTCCTGCGTCTGACCTTTTGTTCCAACTGCTCATATCATTTTCTCACACATGTAAACACGAGCCACAACATATTTAGCCTCGACTTTGTCTTGAACTTTTCCAAGCCCCGTGTAGATGATCTGAGTGAGGTCAGGATGAGGGGGAGTCGCAATCAGCAAGAAACATTCAGGAGAGTGAACAGGTCATGGTGGTGACGTTTACACCCTGAAAGTGGTTTTTGAGGGATTAGATTTCTGTGCACGTAATGAAACAGCTTCATAATGTCCTTTTGTTTGCCACTACGTTTTTCCACAGATAACAGAAAAACATTAACTGCAGTTACAGCCTCAAAGTTCAGGCTCATGCCGAGGTCAGACGATGCACTTTTATTTGTTGAGGATGGCCACATTCCAATCCACTTTTATTTGTATAGTACAATTTGCTGCACAGAGACTACAATCAAATGAAATAACATACAGGGTGGCACAGCAGGTAGTGCATGTGCCTCACAGATCAGGGCCTTTCTTTGTGGAGTTTGCATGTTCTCCCTGTGCATGCGTGGGTTCTCCACAGGTGCTCCAACTTCCTCCCACAGACCATAAACATTTTTGTTGGGTGAGTTGGTGACTCTAAATTGCCTTTAGGTGTGGGTGATTGAGTGAACGGTTGGCTGTCTCTCTATGTGGCCCTGTGATTTGCTGGCAATCGGACCAGGGTGTACCATCCGTGATATATGACATCATATAGGATGGGTGGATGGAAAATAGCATAACTGCGGTGGCCAACAAGGGCAAATGGCCTACAACTCAAATCAGCAAGATGCTGGTTGACTTCACTTCAGGAACAGAAAAGATTTAGGAATAGAAACACAAACTATGCAGCAAGAATAAAAAAACAAATGCATTAACGGCTGCAAGTTAGAAACCAAACAAAACCCAAAACAATCAAAACCAGAAAAACACCTGCAAGAGCAGAAATGCAGCAGAACCAAGAACAGCAGAAGAGCTCCAGGCCTGCAGGGGGCAGCAGCGATGTACAGTCTTCTAACACTTTAATCCCCCCAGACCAAAAATTAAAATATGTTTTAAAAAATGTACATTACATCCCAAAGCCGTAACTTCAGTCCAAGTTGGCCTGCTGCTGATCCAAACACAGATGATCGTGGATCAGCTGTTCTCTCTCTCTCTGTCTCTCCCTGCCACAGCGCCCCCTGCAGGCCTGGAGCTCTTCTGCTGTTGTACTTGGTTCTGCTGCATTTTTATTCTTGCTGTGTTTCCATGTTTGTTTTTTGTTCTCACCTCTGGGTGTTTCTGTGCTTGAAGCTGTTTTCCTCTTATTGAGCCACAGCTGTAGGCCGTTTGCCCTCATCAGCCACGGTGCATTCCACACATGTAAAACCAAACCATAAAGAACAGCTTGAAAAAACATAGAAGCACAGTGAAACCAAATAAAAAAGTCATAAGGGGTGCTGGTTTGGCGGAGTGGTAAGCAACCAGGCACGACCCATGTACATGCTGCTGCCGGCCCAGGTTCACATCCAACCTGTGGCCAGTGACCTCTCTCGCTCTCTTTCACAAGCCACTCCTCACAATAAAGGCATAAAATGCCCCAAAAATAATCTTAAAAAAAAGAAGATGTATAAAACATATGAATACATAAAAACAGAGAGCTAAAATTGGAGATAATGGGAAGATTAAAATCACAAGATTAGAGGCCACACAGTTCTAATGTTGGAGTAAAAGTCGAAATATAAAAATAAGTTTTAGAGACTTAGAAGCAGGCAGGATGGGGTAAAGTCTGATTTCCAGAGGTAAACCATGGATTTTTAGCCTGGCCTTAGGGACGACAAGAAGGACCTGCATGCCCTTCAGGCTTCAGGTGACTCAGGACTCTGAATGTAAAAATCAAGATGACAAAAGCCACAATGCAAAACTCGGGGCATCAAATGTTCGATAATAAATCAGTGAAACTCCATGATCGGCCTCTGAGATTATGATTTCCACGCTCTTCTCATCACTGTTCCTTTAAATTTTGAGGATCACATTAAAGCTGGAGATTGACAGTCATGGTTTGTGATTTTGGAGGTCCTCATAAGAATACAGCACTGCCGAGTGTTTTAGTGTTTACAGATTGTATCAGTGCATGTGCTGCAGTGTGTGTCAGAGGTTTAATCAGCAACGTGTTGGAGTAATTAGAAGCAATCAGCTCTGCTAGAGTCAATCACACACGGCTGAGAAGATGGTGGATTTACAACACTGGAGGAGGGGAGGGGGGCTGGATCTAGCAAGTGTGATTTCTATTTCTGTCGCAGGAAAGCTGCAAACACACAAATTACTGAAACACTGATGAAAATGCCATCGCAGGGGTAGCTCAGTATTTTTGGAGCCGAGTTGAATGAAGTACTTGTGGTTGTTAATCCATGTTTTTATGTTTAAGTGGTATGAAGTTCCAGCTCCTTGGGCTTTTACGCCAAATACTTGATGATGACTGGCGTACATCTCTGAATATAAATGAGACAAATACACTCTTTTCTTTTGTTTTTGCAGTGCACTTTAAGAAACAGAAATTAGCATCTCAAATGTGGGGAGTACTCCATGATAATGTGACAACAGTCTGTAAAAACAAAATAAGATGTTTAAGAGACAAAACCCAGACCTGTGGGGTTAAAAGGGCGCTTTCTAAAACAATGGCTGTCACCATGGTAACGTGCACTTCCCTACAGTCCATAGATGAAGGATGGTGTATGAAGTGACACACTCTGGGCAGTTTTTAATCACAGAGCTGACTGACAGATGGATATTGGTCAGACTGGCCCTCTGCACAGTTCATCAGTATCAGGATGGTGCAGCAGAGTAAAGACCCTCCGCCCAGAGACCCCCTCAGCCTGTAATCCATCCTTAATGACCACGTCTTGACAAACATCCTTGTAGGAGCCTTAATCACAGTTGGAGGCTCAGAGGGCTTTAAGCTGCCTCATTATGAAGAGATACATCAACCAGTAACTGTCTTTGAAACACTGGGAGTTCATCTGACTATAAAGTGACCTGATTTCTCCTCACACACCCGAGACGAGTTTATTCACTGCGCTTCTGTGATATCATCTGTGAGATTTCTGCCTCCACCCCAATATAATAAAGGTGAAAGTAATATAGTTTGTGGTGCTCACAGCGCTGAAAAATGACATTTCAAAGAAATTCAGAGGCAACATCTCTTACCTGCAGTCTGGATGGTCTCCTCACCTCACTGTGAACACTTTATTACAAGAGTAAACTCTCACAGAGAGAGAGAGGTCTGACAGTCTCACTGCACTGGAGCAAATCATGTTTGGAGACGCACAGTCAAAGTGTCTCATCGATGGACAAAGACATTTAAAGGCAGAGGCATGTATATTAAAGAAAGTTTAATTTTTTAAGAGCAGCAGATTCGCTAGATTCCACGTCTGTCATCAGGCAGATCCATCTTACAGTTTCAACCTGATTTTTCAGTCAGAGAATAGGTCAAACAGCGCCACCTATGGACATTTACCCACACTGCCCATGCCAGGGCCAGCTTTGCTTTATGATGCGGAACTGGGAATAGGGGAGTGGGAATGATATCATATCCGATATCAGCATTCCAGTTACAAAGTCGGAAAAAATACTAGCTGATCTACCAGGCTACTGTTAGCCGTTGTTAGCACACCCTGCGTTGTAGTTCGCACATACCACATGACAAATGTAAATAACACTATAGCAGCATTTCTTTATATAAACATTGAACAATTCTATGAATACAGCTGATTTAGTTCGACAAACACCAGTCAGAAGTGCTAATAAATGGAAAATTACAGGAGCTTAATAACTGTTTACACTGGGGACAGCCATCTTTGATTGTCAACTTGGGGGTGGTGAGGACCCGCTGACTTCCCAGGAAATTCTGACCTGAAATTTCCAGATGAAATTTCCCACTCGGAACTCTGAAATCCCGACTTCACAGTACAACTTGAATGTAGCATTAACCCTCTTACCTGAAGTGGACAATATCTCCCCCTTGACTTTCCCCAATCATTTCACAGTGGATATGCTTCACCTCATCATATTTGGTACAGGTGTGAATTTTTCACAGTTTTTTTTATATTTCCAACACAAATCCAGCTGTCTTCACTGGATAGCACAGACATGTTGCACAGAACATTAAAGGGGACATTTTTTCCCTTCTAAAATTCCTTAAAACATCATATGTTAAATTATTTTCAACCTTACTTTCCTAAATATTTCAGTCGATTTCATTCCTTAATATAGCCACCAAATATTCCATTATTTTCACAATTATGACCCTTTAGGTGCCAATTTGAATCATTTGGAGCATGTATGTTCAATATATGAAATGCAAAGTGGAATTTTCTGGGAGGGATTATTACAGTCTTGGAGACGTCATTGATTACACATTAGTTTTTATGGGTTTATAATTTTTCTGCCAGGTCAGAATTAAAAAAAATATATTATTTCTGAAAAGGGGACATTTTGTCCCCTTATAAACCTCCTAAAATAACTATATGCAAATATTTGTTTCACTTTTTTTTTATAAATCTTGTATCCACGTCAGTCCTGATCATAGCGACCAAGTAAACAACGAGTTTCAAAATCTTCACCCTTTAAATGCCAGTGTATGTGATGACATCACCAATTTCTGTAAAAAAAAATATAATAATAATAATAATAATAATAAAATTGAAATAGTTTCACCTCGGACCTTTAATCTGATTACAATAAATGGAAGAGGCAATGGGAGGTTAACACAGACATGAGTTGAATTAAAAAGGTTAAAGGCCAAAGGTGCAATTATTTCAATTTGATTATGTTTTTTTTTTTTTAAACAAAATTGCTGATGTCATTGGTGATGAATTATGCTGAAGATCTGGCTCTCATCTCATGCTGTCACTTCAGTTTCCTTCAGTTTGTTCCAAAATGTCACCCTGTCATGTTTGTCGTTTTGATCATGAGTCAGAAGTTTTGGGACACTTTTGTCATGTTCACATTTTCATGTAAACTTTGCTGACCTGTCTGTCACTGCAGACAGTTTCTGTTTTTTTCCAAACGTTTCAGTTTGTTGAATGTTCTCAGAAGTGTGTTGATTAGCACTGACACCCAGGATGTTCATCCTCTTGGACATCCTCTCTGCCTTCACCTAATCTTTGGTGCCCGTGCATGTGCAGAGTTCCCTGAACACCTGAGTTGATGCACCAGCAGATTCAGCTGCTGTCCAGACCTCGTACTCTCATACCTCTGGAAAGATGTTTTCAGGGTTGGTACACAGTGAGCTCCATGAGCAGAGGCTGTTGTCTGACCCCCAGTTTCAGACTCACTGTCTGTTTGTCATGGAGCCCAAAATCAAATCATTGAGCAAAAGGGCTGGTGTTTTCAAAGGTGTCACTTCTTTTTCTTGTACTCATCATTAAAAAAAACACTGATTGCACCTTTAAGACGTTAAACTTTGACTAACAAACTGAGGCCCCTCTGACCTGGCAGGCCTCCTTAGAGTTAGTTCTGAAGTTCTGTGGTTGATCTTTAGTTCAGAGCTTCTCCAAATAAAACTGTGAGAACTCTTTAAAGATGGATAAATGAACCTTGAATCTGAGAGTTTAATCAAACCCTAATGAGCGCTCGTGTTTGGACCAGACAGTCGCAGCATCTTAATAACACACACTCTGTTCCCTGCTGTCACACACACACACACACACACACACACACACACACACACACACACACACACACACAATCACACACCATCAGCCAGAACATTTTCACCTGAAGTCGATCTGCGGCAGAGAGGGTGCGTCATGTATGAACTCCTCACTTATGCACTGTGGTTGTCGTGAATAAAGGGTAAAACGATGACAGATGTGTGCAGCAATCTGTTTAGGCTTTAGAGACGGGGAGAGAAATCCAATTTAAGTGTGTGTATTGGGGATGCATTTTAACACCAGGTGTAAATGTAATCCAACTAAATCAGAGCACACACACACACCAGCCAGATATGAGACACATGCTGCTGCCAGTTGGAGAGGAGGCCAGAGCTGGGGAAAAAGAGAGGGGATATCGAGGGATCATATCCATCCTTTTGTTATTCCACGACTGATCCATTTGCTGCTTTCAGTCGGAGAGCTGGCAGCCACATCCACGGGGAGGGAAGGAGCGGAGAGAGAGGGACGGATCCTGACAAACGGGAAGAGCTCCACCCAGTGGACAGTGATGAGGAGTTAATAAAGTGAGAGAGGAGGGAGAGGAGGAGATCTTACTCACCAAACACACTCCAGTATGCACACAGAGGCATTTAACATGCACTTATCTGCAGCCTCATTTCCTCTGTCTTTGTGCTGTTTAATAGCAGCCAATCACGTCATCACTTCCTGCTGCAGCTGCTTTCTTCACTGTTGTATAACTTTCACATGTCACATAGCAGACGTGTTGACTTGTTGTTTTTGTTGATTGCATATGATGTATTCATGCTTGAGAATATTGAGCTTATTCACGCTGTTATATTAGTTATTTTAGACTTTATTATGGCTGTTCTTCATCATGGAGTATTTTCAGTCACAGCATGATAGCCCATTAAGAGGCAGGAGGTGAAGAGCGGTGGCTAGGCATCACTGAGGATTGAGGATAGTGAGTGCTAAAGCAGGGCTGCTCCACATGCTTCAATATCAAATTCAGGACTTACATGACTATTTCAGATAGGGGTGTGTATTAAGGAGATTCTGGATTTATTGCTATACAGGGTTACAATGTTTATGTATTACAGTAGATTGCATTTCTATTAGCAGGGCAATAAATTACAATATTTTTTGACTGAGTCTACTTGGCTTGGCTCCACAAATGAAGATGATGAAGGGGATTGTCCAAGTCCAATTCAGAACAAGCAGGTCCGACTAGAGCAGCAGCAGTTAAACATCTGATTCGTGGGAAATGTCACTGCATCTCAGTTTTTCCTTACGGCAGGTCCTGTGACAATTGTTGGAGGAAGAGACGCCTTGGTTGATGGTGTGACGCCAGGCATTACTTCTGTTTCCTGCCAAATATTGTATAAAGCTCATTACATTAGCACCTTCTGTGCAAAAATTTATGTATATATATATATATATGTATGTATGTATATGTATATGTATATACATGAATATATATGGGCAATGCCTATCTGTACACACACACACGCACACACATATAGATGTGTGTGTGTGTGTGTGTGTGTACAGATAGGCATTTCCCAACACTATCCAGTGTTGCTGTCAAAAATGTGGAGAACTGTCCGATATCACACGGTTAACAAATCCTTGAAAAAACTGCTGGATCCACATCCGGATTCAGATTCCTGCAGCACTTCTTCCTTGAGCCTTGACCAACATTCTCTGGAAATGTCATAAACAGTTTTTGAGTTATCCTGTCCACCAACGAGCTGTGGTGAAGCTTTGTCTTTCAGGGCTGGGGCAGGGGGGCAGAGGGTGGACGGTTCATGTCCTAGTCCAAACACACTTGGGAGTTGGTTTGGTAGGTTTGGAGATGTAAGCTGACTTTTTGGGCTACTGCCTCCTTTTACAGCACTTGGTATCACAGCTAAAGGGAGCTGGCGTCCCCTGCCTCTGTCAGGTAAGTTCTTCATCCATTAAGGTTGAGCAAGAAGTCATTTGAGGATGACCTTTAACCCCGAAAAGGTATACCAAGCCTCTGCCAGAGGTCAGAGGACATTTGATTTACTGTGTTAACATTTAACATACAGGACTGTGAGCGTGTCAGAGGGTTTGTCTTTATTGACGCAGACGGCGGCTTTGTTAGTGGATTATTTCCTCTGCTGAGGTGGTTGCGTGTGTGTTTCTGGCAGGAGGAAGTGTTTGTTTGGTAATCTATCAGGTTCTGTTGATGCAGCGCCGTGTACAGAAACGCATGCTGCGTGGTAGCTTATACGACGCAGAGCTGCACTGAGCCAAATTGGGTGCTACTGTATCCTATTGAGGAGGGGGGGGGACTCTTGGCAGGTGTATTGCTGTGACTCAGGTGAGGGATATGTCTGTGTACACACACACAAACACAGTCTATGGAGTAAAGCAGATCAGTCACAGAGCTCCTCAGTTCCTGCTGATGTGGGAGCTGAGCAGCAGCCAGCAGCAGCTCTGAGCTCTGAGTGTGACGGAGGATAATGGAGCAGAGGCCCCATTTCTGCTCTGAAGATGAACTTTAAAGCAGCGAAATGGAGGAACTTGGCTGGGCGGACGCTGGTGCCATCTGATGGAGCTGCTCCATCTGTTGGCTGCTCGAATCAGCTTGACTCTGTTTTTCTTTGTGTCTTCAGCTGTTACCATGATATCCAAAGGTCGTGACCTGTTATCTTCATTTGAGAGGTTTGTTCCTTACATGATAGTTGAGATAGTTTTGTAACGTTTCAATTTAACAACGACAACCTGAAGACTGAGGAGTAAAGAGACTGTATAGCATTAGATGGCTTTTATCTGACCTTCTGCACTTTTATTAAATCCTTGATAAAATCAATCAAAATGTGAACTTTTCTGACCAGAGCCATGTTGTTGCTTTTTTCTGTTCCTGCTTTAATAACCAACATTTCAGCATGAAGGGTGATGTGACCTCTGCAGACAGCCTCTAGTGGACACTTAAAGAACTGCAGGGTTTCTTCGGCCTCTCTCCATGGGCTTCATTTTTCAACCTCAGGATGTTGCTTGGTTTTACTGTGCATTACAGCTGCACTCAACATCCAAGCAACCACCACATCCCTTTCCATTCATTTCTCCATGTATTTTCCATCCATTCATGAATCCATCTATCAAACATAAATACCTCCATCTAAACATCCTGCCACTTATCCTGCATCCCTCAAACATTTATCAGAACAGTCAAAAATCTATTCAACCCATCACCCACCCTTTCATCCATCAATCTATCCTTTGATTAATTCATTTGTCCATCCATTATGTCATCCATTTGTCTCTCCAACCATCAACAAATCTGTTCATTCAGCCTCCGACCTTGAGTTATGTCCATCCTTGAATCCAACCATCCGATATTTTATCTATACATTCATTTATTCACCCGTTCATCCATCTGTCATTTATTAATTTATCCCTCAATCTACCCATCTATCCTCCACCCAAAATATAATCAATATCTCCATCCATCCATCAATCTTGCCCTTCATCTATTTAAACATAAATACCTCCATCCAACCATCCATCCAACCACCCTGTGATCTATCCATTCATCAATCCATCCATCCAGTCATCCATCCATCAGTCCATCCATTTATATATCAATTATTCAATACAGCAATACACACTGTAAAAAGGTTGTAAATTCTAGAGTAACTTACTGGCAACAAGATGCCAGTAAGTTACTGTAAATATCTACCTATTTTAATTTGCAACATAATGACTGTATTTTTAGCTATAGGTTAACTACTGTATTTTTATTCAAGTTGTAATTACTGTAACATGATTTACACCAGAAATACTGTATTTTTATTCAAAGTATCATGTTGTATTTTATTCTATGCCTTTAAAATAAAAGTGAACTTGCTGTATTTTATTTTATATCACTTTAACTATTTTACTGGTCATTTATTGGCAAGGTATCATTTTGTAAAAAACAAAAACGAAAACAAAAAAAAATACATCAAATTTTATGCAATCAAATACATTTAATCAAACATACATCAAATTTTATGCAATCAAATACATTTAATCAAGCATTTGTTTCACCCATAAATGTGAAACAATTGGAATTTTCTATTGATCTATTGCCCTTTTCAGTAACTTACTATGTAGACATTTAACAGTAGGTAACTGTTGATTTTATGGTAAAATGCTGTTTAGTTTATATAAATCTACATGTTTTCCCACAAAGCATTGCCATTTACAGTAGTTTACTGTTTGTTTGTTTTTTTACAGTAAGTAGCTGTAGATATTACAGTAAAATACTGTTGAGTTTACAAAAATCAGTTTACAGTGCATCTGTTCAACTCACCTCCCACCCTTTCATTCATTCATTTTCCCGTTACTGCAGCATTTTACCAATCCATCCATCAATGTTTCTACCCATCTATCAAAACATCCAAACATCCTGGCACCCCCACCCATCCCTCGATCTACCATCCATGCATTCATCCATTTATACATGAACTAATCAAAACATCAGAGCAGCTGTTCAGCTCAACACCCACTCTTTCATTCATCCATCCATTCATTCATTCATTCATCCTTTAATTCACCCATTATTCATCTATTTATCCATCCAGAAAGTCACCCCTCTGTTGCTCCAGTCATCACATCTATTTAGCCTCCTTCCCTATATTATGCTCATCCATCAATTCATCCATCCAGCCATCTCTCCATCATTTTATCCATTTATCTATCATCTATCCATGCATGCATCCATTTTCTCATTTAAACATCTATGATACGATTGGTTCATTCATTATTTTATCCATCAGCAACATATCGATACATTCAATGATTTTTAAATCATTACCTATGAGCTCATCCATCCATTTATCTGTTCACCATCCACCTATCCTTATACCTGTCCTCCATTCATCCATTCATTCCTTCTTTCATCCATCTATTTTCAGACTGTTTTTATCAGCTCTTGGACTTGAGAAAATGGAAAGGAAAAGTGAAACACTGTAAAGAATCTTACTGTAGTGTCTAGTCCGGCAAATGTAGTTTTTTCTGGTACAGTTAACCGTGAAGTGGGGAAATTAAGAGGATTTTGGTGGTACCTTGGACTGCTATGTATCTGCTAGCATCATGACCCAGAGCTGAGATTTACTGGAGCCATGGGCCTTGAGCAGCCCCACTTAAGAAACCCTGAACTATCCCTTTAAGTTGTGAGTAAATGAAAAATTCTTTTACTCATCCAGGCACACTGAGCCATCAGGAGCACCACTGCCTTCGCTCTACCGTTTGAGTATCACCGGTCTGGAGAACATTTAAGAAGCTGCAACTTTTTGCTCCTCAGCATTGGCATCATTTGTTCACACCTGAGGTTTTAGCTTGATTTTATTACACATACTTACCCACACCTATGCCCCTGTCACACACACACACACACACTGGTCCCCTCATACAATTCCGGTAACAGTGATATCACATTAATCTGTTGTGGTGCTGCCCCGGTGTGTTCGCAGATAGCAGCCTGCAACACACAGTGAGGTGTTTACTCCCATATACAGAGAGATTACAGCGGCTTATTGAGCCCGACACACACACACACACACACACCCCCACACACACACACTCCTGTGCATCACAGCAGATACCCAGGACGTCCACCGCAATTACACACACACATGCACATGCACACACGTCATTACACAAAATGTGCCTGGTGAAACAATCGAAAAATCAAAAATGCTCACACTCATATGAAGGACACAAAAAGATAACGACACACTGAGATAATAACACACACACACACAGACAGAGCGGCCATTGTTCAGCTGATGGTCCATTATCTAGCCACTGCCAGCCCGACTCGTCATCGTCAGTGTGTGTGTGTGTGTGTGTGTGTGTGTGGACAGCACAACTCCCACTGTGGTTATAAGCTTTCTGTCACACTACACTGCTGCTGCATTTACCCAGGATGCATTTTTACACAAAAACGTCTATTGTTGCTGCAGAATCAGAGACAGAACATCTTCAGGGGAGAGGGAATGAAAACATGAGTGTAATGTCTCCAAAGCTCAGGACACCGGCTGACATGGACGGTAATGACAGAGGGCTGGTGTTTACCTTAATTATCTGTACTCCTCGATAAATGCTTGGAAATGATCTTGATTACAGGTTTTATCAGCTTACAGCAGCATGTGAGGGCAGTATGGTGCAATAAAAGTGATGTGGCTCTGTCCTTCTGCCCGTAGACTTTATTATAACATTTTTTTTATTAAGAATGTTGTTTTGTTCACCATCAGGTGGGTCCTTTTACAAGCCAGTAGGGGTTTCCTTTGTCCCATTTGTGTGCTATGTTTGTCCTTCAATCCTAATAATATTTAACCCTCTGCCTTTTTCACAAGTTAAACAAGAAAAAAAGTTTTGAAACATTATTTTGGCTATATCTCCCCTGTCAGTAATATTAATTGGTACTGTATTTCATATCTTTGAAAAGCCTGATTAGTCACCTTTAAAATGAGGCACATCTTGTACGGATTGTGACCTCAAGGAATGAACAACACAGCTAAACGTGCAGGTAGCACCCTTGCAAAATTGTGCCAAAATCCCCTCCTCCCCTGATGAAAGCCTTTGGTTCCTCAGTGAAGCAAAGTTGAGGAATAGTCTTGTCGTTGTCTTGTCTTCCTGGATGCCCACCTCACACTCTGTCTTTGACTTCACCAGTCCCACAGAACTTGGTCCTAAGTTTGGGAATGGTACCAGGACACCAAATAATCCTGACACTATGCATACCAGAACACCAGCTTCCTGATGCAGGTGATTTTGGCACATTTTTTGGGCACTACACGCATGTTTAGCTGTGCAGCTCATCCCAAAAATACCTGATCCTTACCCGTCATTGTAAAGGTCATTAATCAGGCTTTCCAACGATCTAAAACACAATACCAATTAGTAATGTTAAAGGAGACAAATGATCAACTGAAATAACATTCCCAAACTGTTCGAGGAGTCTACAGCAGCTTCTCCAATTTTTGACTCTGCTGTCATGTAGTCTGAATCCTTAGCATCTTCCGGGCCCTCTTGAACCAGCCACACTCACAGAATGAACCTTGATATTTTGATTTTTTAAACAGAATTTCTCCCACACAATGAGCAGAACAGCACAGTGCATGTGTACATATAAAGAGTGTTATACCCCGTGACATGAAAAAGACAGTGTTTCATCTGGCCCCCAGAATATTATCAAAGGACCTCTTTCACAATACATGTAATTTTGCCCACAGCCCAATTTTTTGTTTATTGTGTGGTATTTGTAGTACACCCAGAGACTCCCAAGAATATACCTTTAGAAAATCCAAAAGTCATCCAGGGCCTGTACTATGACCTATTTTATGATCATTACCATAGGTGTGAGCCAGGGTGCACACTTTATCCCAAAACTTACTCAAACACAAATAATAAATCATCAAATTGGGTAAAATCACCTTCACTGAAGTCTGGTGCATCTTTTGAAATCAGATGTAAAGCTAAGTATTACAGTTGTAAGAAGTTATTGAATTTTAACTGGAAAAAAAGTAGTTTTTTTTATGATTTTTTTCAACAAATTCAATTCTTTGGAGATGTGTCTGACCAACTTACAGTTGCTGTACACCTAAAATACTTACAAATTATTTGGCCACATATATATTCTCAAAGTGGGAAAAAAAATCATCAAATTCTGAGACCGGTAAAGTTGTTCAATTAACAGGTTGGGTTACTGTGGTAGAATCAGGATACTGTTCCATGTCTTGTATATCAGGGAACCTTTAAAGATTTGTTCAGAATTCATCCTTTAAGTATGATTTCTTTTAGAATTTGAATGCTAGATTCAAAACAAACATTTCACATGAAATGTTATTCATTTTAATATTGAACAGCCACAAAGGGCCTGTATATTATGCCTTTGTGATGAGATAATAATGAGCCATTGATACAAGTAAAAACTGATGCAGTTTTGGATTGTTGTAATCAGATTGTATATATCTACAATGACAGCAATACATAAACATTACTTCTGTCAATTTCTGTTTCTAGTACTTATATATACATGTAATCTGTTTTATGGCCTTCGTGTCTTTTTGCATAGCAACGGCTTGGACAATTTTAATTTGTAGACTGGAACTATAGTGAGGGAAAGGGGATCTGAGAAATCCATAAGATGTATGATTGGCTGGTTATTTCATAGAATGGAGTCTTTGAATTTGCTTGTGTATGGTTGGAGGGGTTTCTGATTTTGAAAATGTTTATAATATCCCAAATAATAGATTACAGATGCAACATGTGCACACATGCCAGAGGTTCTCTTTCCAGCAGGACAGAGACAATAATATGCCTTCACAGGATCATCTGATGCATTCTTGTCAAATTGAATCCAAACATTGTATTTTATATATATATACCATCATTTTTTTTTCAAAATATCTGCAATTGTATGAAAATATCTTGACAGTGTAGCTTGGGAAAGATTAGTAAGCATGGTCATTTGATTCCATGAAAGGTTTGAAACATAAAAAACAAATATGTCACGTAGAGCTCGTAGTGAATGGCAGAAGCTTGAAGCATCTGATATCTCGTTCCCTCATGTGGATCTGGAATACCTTGAGACCATAACATGCGGTACATACCAAATCAAACAGTCCCCTGGCTACATTGCTGAGCATCAAAAAAATGATGGTCACTATGAGATTTGGGTTTACCAGCATGATGCTGATCTCATTAGGGGACAGATTCATTCTCGTCACAGATCTCAAATAAAATACAATGTTTGGATTCAATTTGACAAGAATGCATCAGATGATCCTGTGAAGGCATATTATTGTCTCTGTCCTGCTGGAAAGAGAACCTCTGGCATGTGTGCACATGTTGCATCTGTAATCTATTATGTGGGATATTATAAACATTTTCAAAATCAGAAACCCCTCCAACCATACACAAGCAAATTCAAAGACTCCATTCTATGAAGTAACCAGCCCATCATACATCTTATGGATTTCTCAGATCCCCTTTCCCTCACTATAGTTCCAGTCTACAAATTAAAATTGTCCAAGCCGTTGCTATGCAAAAAGACACGAAGGCCATAAAACAGATTACATGTATATATAAGTACTAGAAACAGAAATTGACAGAAGTAATGTTTATGTATTGCTGTCATTGTAGATATATACAATCTGATTACAACAATCCAAAACTGCATCAGTTTTTACTTGTATCAATGGCTCATTATTATCTCATCACAAAGGCATAATATACAGGCCCTTTGTGGCTGTTCAATATTAAAATGAATAACATTTCATGTGAAATGTTTGTTTTGAATCTAGCATTCAAATTCTAAAAGAAATCATACTTAAAGGATGAATTCTGAACAAATCTTTAAAGGTTCCCTGATATACAAGATATGGAACAGTATCCTGATTCTACCACAGTAACCCAACCTGTTAATTGAACAACTTTACCGGTCTCAGAATTTGATGATTTTTTTCCCACTTTGAGAATATATATGTGGCCAAATAATTTGTAAGTATTTTAGGTGTACAGCAACTGTAAGTTGGTCAGACACATCTCCAAAGAATTGAATTTGTTGAAAAAATCATAAAAAAAACTACTTTTTTTCCAGTTAAAATTCAATAACTTCTTTCAATTGTAATACTTAGCTTTACATTTGATTTCAAAAGATGCACCAGACTTCAGTGAAGGTGATTTTACCCAATTTGATGATTTATTATTTGTGTTTGAGTAAGTTTCTGGGGTAAAGTGTGCACCCTGGCTCACACCTATGGCAATGATCATAAAATAGGTCATAGTACAGGCCCTGGATGACTTTTGGATTTTCTAAAGGTATATTCTTGGGAGTCTCTGGGTGTACTACAAATACCACACAATAAACAAAAAATTGGGCTGTGGGCAAAATTACATGTATTGTGAAAGAGGTCCTTTGGCAAAATGTAAGAAAAAAAGTTATGATTTAACTTAGAGTTTTTTTCCCCCATAAATCCCTTCAGCTCTGAACCCAACCCCAGAACTTATTACCTCATTTTAGACCATTTTTAAAGAAACCCATCAGTTAGCAGAACTAAGGACACTGAAATATGAGGATTTCAGTGTCAAACTCAGTGATGGAGAAATGACTGTCCTCCTTAGAGACTGATTTCACTTATAAAGACTAAGAATTATACACGCCATGGTTTTTAATTAAGATATTCCACAATATGATAATTTCACCTCAAAATTAAATTATTTAAATTATTTTTTTAATCCATCAAGAGAAAAACAGACTCTTGTGCAAACGCAGTTGTTGATCCCGGCTGTACATGATCTCTTATGGCTGCCTGTAATACTCCTTCAGCCCACCAGGGGGCCTTAGCCCTCTCCTCAGTCACTGCTCTGCGTTTATGCCCCCCCTCTCAGATGAGTCACATCTTCACTGCAGATGGATGTGAATGAGGGGATAATTCAGTCTGTCACAGCCTGTATTGTTGAATGACATGTTTGTTACTAATTCTGCAGAATATTAGAGAAGAGGCAGCTGTTGTTTTTTATTTCTTTTTAGAAATGAATCATATCCAGCTTCCTCCAACACAGAAGACAAATCCCTGTGCCTGGTAAAAAAGATCAAAAATGTGTCCTGGGTACTGTGAAATAACTCATATTTGTGAAGAAAACAGGTCACTGAACCGGTGATCCAAACCCTTTCTTTAACTACTTCTTTGTTTACACTGAAGTTCTTCTTTATTCCTGAGGAAAGATTTTTTTTTAGACTTCTCGTGTGCTGATTTAATTGTGCTTATGTTATGTTTTCAGTCTCGTACTCGTTATTTACCACCCTGTTTGGTGTGGGTCATGTTTCCTGGTGCAGAGTCAGTGTTTCTGCAGGCTCTTCTCAGAGCTGCAGTACTCCACTTTGTCCTGCAGGGGGCTCTGTCTGGTCATGTGGCTTATTGTCAGAGCTCAGTGCGGGCGGTTGGAGCAGAAATATGTTGGTGCCGTGCTGGATGGAGTCATTGGTTTACAGTGCACTCGGTGAACCTCTAGGTGTCACCCATTATCTTCTGTGAGGGCAGCACACGAGGAGGGGAGGGGGAGAGGGGGGTCTCCATCTCCATCCCCATCACATCCAGACCTCGTTCTCTCCCCGTCAAACTCTGCTCATCTCTCTGCAGTTGCCTCAGCAGCACATTTTCTCCAAAACCACGACTTTGATCCCTTTTGTTTGGAGAATTCAGGAGGCTGGTGGATCGCTGACAGAGAGCTACAGCGCTCGGAGAGTTTCTGGGCTGAAAAATAATCCATCAAGTCATTTAGTTTCTGTGGAGATGCTCTGAGGTTTTCTCAGAGACAAAAAAATGTGCTCATGTAGATTTTGGTAGTATTTAAAAAACTGCCTTGAAAGCCTCTGTTTCTTAGTCCATTCACTCCACAGTTAACTCTTAGGAGACTACAGCCCTGGATCTTCATGATCGATGTGACAAACTTGAGCAGAACAGTAATTATTAGGTGCACATTTTTAGCTGTTCCAAGCGTCAGAATGATGAAGAAAGGTGATTTATGTGACTTTAAACATCACACAATGCTTCAGATATTGAAGCAGGCGGGCTACAGCAGCAGACCTCACCAGGTGCCACTCCTGTCAGCTGAGAACAGGAAACTGTTCAGCAGAAGATTGTAAAAGTGTCTCCTGGTCTGATGAGTCTGGATCTCTGCTCCACATTCAGATGTAGGCTCAGAGTTTGGTGTGAACATCATAAAGCATGGATGCATCCTGCCTTGGATCAGTGGTTCAGGCTGCAGCTGGTGACTTCACTCTACTCCAGTGGCCTCCACAGTCACCAGATCTCAATCCAATAGAGCACCTTTGGGACATGGTGGAGCAGGAGATTCTCATCATGGATGCAGCTGTGTGATGCTGTCATGGAGATCTGGAGCAACATCTCTGAGGGATGTTTCAGCTCCTTGATGAATGAAGGAGATCTGAAGGTGAAGGGGTTAGAGGTCAGTGCACCATGGATTGGTCATCAGCCAATCAAACAGCTGATGCATGGAAAGAAAACATTGTACATTTGACTTTGACTTAAGATTTAATTTTTTGATCATGTTTTTTAGTCTGTAGGAGAAGAACACGAGAATGAGGGGAACATGCATGCCCTCTTTAAATGGTTCAGACGTGTTTAACCTGAAGTCTTGTTGCTGTCTTTAATGGAAGTATGTGTGATGTTGAAAAAATTAAAACTTTTTTTTAATACTTTAAACCCTCAGCTGTTCTAACATGGCGGTCCCCATGGTCTGGGACAAAAAAAGTCCTCAGTAATCAAATGGCAGACAACCTAGACTTCATCCAGCACTTTCCACAGCCCATGGTGTAGGCCTCAATGATTTTCTAATTCTCTGTTTATCTTCGTCTTTCTGTCTTTCAGCTCTCGTGAGTTCACAGGGATAGTGACCAAACAACACCACATGGTGCAACAAATGACTATTTTCAGAAAGCAGTCATTTGTTCAGTTCTTTTTGTGCTTGTTTACTTCACTAACTGTGAAAAACAAAAAAAGTTCAGTGACAAATTCCCAGAGCACAGTGGGACATCTTCAAATGTCTGTTTTTGTTTCCGAAGTCTGACTCTAAAAATACTCCACAGAGGAGGACATAAAGCTGATGAATAGTTATTATTATCCCTGCAGTTACAGTACAAACCGAAGGCTCTCATGAGCTCTGAAATCAGTCGGGCTGTGCAGAAACACGAGCTGAAAGACAGATATACACTCATGGGCCACTTTATTAGGTACACCTCGCCAATGCAGGGCTGGACCCCTTACAAAGTCTTAGATCCAACAAGGAGCTGGAATATCCCTCAGAGATGTTGGTCCATATCTCCAAGACAGCATCACACAGCTGCTGAACATCCATGATGAGAATCTCCTGCTCCACCACATAGCAAAGCTGCTCTATTGGACTGAGATCTGATGACTGTGGAGGCCACTGAAGTACAGTCATCATGTTGAAGAAACCAGCGTGAGATGATCTGTGCTTTTGAGACATGAAGCTGCTGAAGTCTCCATCAGAAGATGGTCCACTGTGGTCATAAAGGGATGGACATGGTCAGCAACAGTCCTCAGATCGGCTGCTGTTAGCTTTTCTACCCGAGCCTGACCAGGAGTCAGGTCAGGGCCTGGGGCCGGTTAGGACTGCAGAGCTTTTAAGGGGCAGAAAACGCCATCGTTTGAGATCTTATTGATCAGGTTATTTATGTGTTCGTCATCCCTTTACTTTGTTTGTCCATATTTTACAGCCTAATATCAATGCAACATTTTATACTGTTTATTTGATCTTATTTGAAAATTTGTTTGTATTAACCTGTTCATTAACCTACAGAAACTGTATTTATGTACTTTTAGCATACTAGAAGACTCTGAAAGAGTTCCACCCTAAAATGTCAATTTAAAAAGCACCAAGGCCCGGTTATCAGTGTATTATTTTTTTATTGTGTACCGTCCCTTTCCCCACAATATTCCACAATGACGAGTGTCCATTATTAATTAATATATTCATGTTTACATATCATAGTGACAAATAAAAAAGAATCACAATACAAAAGACAATTTAAATATGTCGAATGTCAATCGCATGTCAAAGTCATGATTCAACGTTTCCATACTCAACATGCATTCAAAATATAAAAATAGACTTCTGATTAACTTTATATACATGTCTTTTTTATAAATATAAGTTATACAAATGTATTTTTAAAATACAAAGATAAATACAGTCACATAGTGTACATTGTGTACCAAACCAGCAATAACAAACATTTTTTGGATATTTAGCATTCACAAAACACATTTATTACATTAGAAATGCAACTTTAACGACACTTGCAGGTCTTTTTTGTCTTTGTTCAAAGTTTAGTTTCATTTTGACGTCTACACTCCCTCACTTCGACATTAAAGTGAAGGAAACAGTCAGCGGGCGGGGAATAAATAAAGAGGAAACAGGAAGTTAGCTCTGCCGGACGTCCTGTAAGAGTTTGTTAATTTCGGCTACAAGCTCGCTGGCGTCCACCAGCTCATGCCGACTGTCGCTGCGTTTGCCCTGAAGGTGGCTGAGCACCGAGTCAAAATCGTCCTCCTCATAGTTCTCAGGGATCTCCTCCATGGCTGGGAGCCACTTTGAGGAGGGTCCAGGCAGCGGTACGGACACCGGCACCGGGGCCGGGGCGGGCTGCACCAAAGTGGGGCTGACCAGCGCCGTGAGCAGGGGGCTGTTGTGTGGTTTGGGGGCGTGGCCGCTGTTCTGGGGGCTGTTCTTGGGCGCCTGCGAGCCCTTGTGGCAGCCGGTCTGGGAGCCGAGCTTGGTGCTGGGTTTCAGGGTGTGGTAGCTGCCACCCTGGTGGTGGCCAGACGGGCCAATGCTGCTGCCAGGGTTTTGGAAGTGGGTGTTGGCAGCCCAGGCTGCGACACCCTGCTGGTGGACAGAGGGGTTAGATTTCCCAGGGAGGTGGCCCCTCCTGCGGTCCAAAGATCCAGTCATGGGGACTCCCACCCCACTTAGACTAGTCCCCTTCTGATTCTCATTCACTTGGACGTATGAATCCAGACCCTGAGGAAGCAACCGCTGGAACACGCTGCTCATCTCCGACAGCAGCGACGTGGTCCCACACAGGTCGTCCTCTCTGGTCTCCCCTCTACCCCCGTGCCCTCCCTCTTCTTCTTCCCCCTCCTCGCTGCTGAGGTCCTTCCCGAAGGTGGAGAAGCTCTGGTTGCGGGCAGGGCCGGCGTCAGTGCAGGGCTGGGGGGTCTTCTCCTGGGAGATCTCGGTGGGTTGGCGGGCTTCTTCTCCTGGGATGTAGAGGTTGCTGCGGTAGTCTGAGGAGGACGAGGCTGGGGAGGCGAGGGGGGGCATCCAGCACTGGTCTGAGTGACCCAGGACCCGACACTCCTCTGTGCAGAGTCTCATCGCTGTAACGAAAGAAAGAAAGGATGATCAGGAACAGAATACTGAGCATGAAGCAGGCACCTTATGAGAAAAGGACAGAGCAGGACGTCAGGCTTTTCTACGCATTAGAAAGAGTGGCTTTGACTTTTTAGTGTGGTGGGACCCCCTTTTGTTTGGTGCTCCACGTAGCCTTTGTGTCCCTATACTGACATCCAAATTAAACACCTTAACAGCCTGCTTCCAAAACAGCCTCAGTCTAAATTTATAATACAACCATGTGCTCTCACTCTACGTTTTTACTTTATTGAGGATTTCTGGTTTAGGAAATAGTGACATGATAATCTTGGCTGCATGTCCACGCAGAATCGCTATTAGTCATACGACCTTAGGTCCCGCCCACGCATGGCCTCACCGTCTGTGAGTAGCTTCACCTAAGGTTCAGTTGATATGTGCAGTATGTTAGCATCAATTATGACGCATCAACAACCATCAATATGCTCCAGTGATCAAAATCTGACCTCACATGGATTCTTCCAATTCTTTTATGGTCTAAGGTTACATCTAAGTGATGAAGAACACACAATACATCAGATCTTGAAGCAGGTGGACTACAGCAGCAGGAGACCACACCAGGTGCCACTCCTATCAGCTAAGAACAGGAAACGGAGGCTACAACTCACAAGGCTTCACCAAAACTGATCTGATGAGTCTGGATTTTTGCTGCCAAATTCACCCCATGTCTCAAAGCTCAAATCATCTCACACTGGTTTCTTCAACATGACAGTCACCAGATCTCAATCCAGTAGAGCTGCTTTGGGATGTGTTGGTACGGGAGATTCTCATCATGGACGTTCAGCAGCTGCATGATGCTGTCATGGAGATATGGACCAAACTCTGAGGGATGTTCCAGTGCCTTGCTGATTTAATGACAGGACAAATTGAGGCAGCTCTGCAGGCAAAAGCAAGGTATGCCTAATAAAGTGGCCAGTCAGTATATACTATTTAACATAGAATTGGGCTGTGGAACCTATGAAGGAGCCTCAAACACTGCACTGTTAATAATGGATCTACTTGAAGGTAATTTCAGAAGATCTTTTATTTGTACTTTTTCATGTCTAAATGCATGAAAGAGATTTGAAGATGATTCCCGTCATCTTCCTCCATCTTTTTCCCTCTCACTGCCTCTCCTCGGGTGTTTTTGTTGCAGCTCCGTCTTTGAAAAACAAGGTGGGATTCTTCCTTAATTAGTCTGAAAGGCTCTCTGCAGGAGCCCTGCCTGCCACGCTACCTTCCATCGTATTTACCATGGAGAGACAATTCAGCAAGGCCGATCGATGCCTATTACCCATTCAGAATAACTCCTCCTCTAAAAGCCCTGAATTTTTCTCTTTCAAGTCGCTGTTTTCAATATTAAATCTTCAAATGGAAAATCTCTGAAGAATAAATTAGACAAATCAAATATGCCAACTTAAAGCCTTCATTAAAGGAGCGCGGCGCTTTTCACTCCTGCTATTGAGGGACTTCATTATCCCTTCATTAACATGAAAGGAACATTTATAATACATCTTAGAGCAGATGAAAAGTGCATTTGGGTGCACTGGAAAAAAACAGCACGGGGGCAACGGCTGATTGGACGCCTGGTTGATGAAAGGAGAATAATGAAAGATTTAACCCCATTGATTTGCGTGTAAAAATGAGAAAAAAAGCAAATCAGGCAAACATTTACTGAGATCCTGCCTTGGACCCACTGATACGGCCCTCCAGCTGACTTATAGAGTGAGGGTTCATCGTCGAGTAACTGAGCGCGGTCTGATTCAGAAGTTCGGACGACGCGGCTCGCTGCCGCTCGTGGGTTTGTTTACTCAGGAGCTTTTCTTTTATTGAATTTTATCGTCTTTCATCCCTGATAAGAAGCAGTGGGGGGGCTTCTGTTATCCACCGAGCAGAGGGAGAGACGACGAGTGCAGGCAGGCAGATTTAGATGACAACACCAGGACACGCTTAAAGGGACAGTACATCTCTCTTTACTGAAGGCTTCATGCTTTTTGCACCATTGTGAAGAAAAATAAACCAGCTTGTCCTCAATAACAGAGCTTCAGAGATGACTGAAAGAGCTGTAATTACGGAGCCATAAATAGAGAATAAAAAAGGCTAAAAAGCCTGTTTTTATGACAATCCCATCAGGAAATTTTATAGAAAAACTACCACGTAGAAGATGCTTTACTCTGCAAAAAGTCAAATCATAGGCAGCATACTTGTCTAATTGCTAGTCAAAAATATCTCAGTCAAGGTGAACAAATTATATCAACATATAAAGAGAAGAAAAAAAAAACAACAACTGCAGTGCTTGCAAAATTACCTGCACTGCAAAAACTCAGATCCATGGAGGAGTATTTGTCCAAAACATCCCACTAAACTTATAATCCACTGCAGTTTCCTCACATCTCCTTAACATTTTATCAAGACATAAAAACCAAAACAAACTTGAGTTTGCTGAGTGTAATAAGTAAAAATATCTGCAAATGAAAGGAGCCAGATTTATATAGTGTCTTAAAATAAGATGTACTCCCCTAAATAGCTATTGAGACCCTTACTGGGTAAAATTAAGCTTGTTTCATTGGTAGAGATCATTTAAAGTACAAGCAAATCACTGCCTTTTGTTTATTCCTTGCAAAACTAGAAAAGCACTCTGAGAGCGCAGACCTCCACCAAGCAGCTCAGTTCCTGCAGTGGCTTTTCCGAAACTCCTGTACAGAAACAACTCTGGATCACCACGCGCTCTGATTGCGTTGCATTTACATCAGAACATGAAAGAGGGGAGAGTGAATGACGTGATCTCCAAGTTATCAGTGTTCCACTTACAAAGTCGGAAAAAACATGCTGATCTACCAGGCTATTGTTAGCCGTTGTGTTAGCCGAACTCCACCGCTGGCATTACAAGGGAAGCTGGGAAATGTAGTGACAGGGACTTGAAAAACGTTGACGTCAGTTTGCAAATAAACTACAATTCCCATAATAACGTAAATGAATGGGATTTGCCGTTACAAACTTAAATGTTTTTTTGTGACGTCAATCTGGATCGGATCAGCAACAAAATGTAATGGCTTATTCCTTGGACCAAACCACACCTCTGGTAAAATTTTCATGTAAATCCATCCAGTAGTTTTTGCGTAATCTTGCTAACAGACAGACAAACAGACAGACGCCGGCTAAAAAAATAACCTCCTTTGCGGACGTAAAAAGAAATGTAGCTTTGCTTGTCAAATTCATGTGCATTAGAATATTTTAGATATTTCTGACCTTAAACTCGATTCTTGGCTATCTACAATCAATTTCTGCATCTAGTATCTTAGAAGAATTATGTTCATTTAGTCCTGTAGGGTGAAGATGGCTCTAAATATGCAAAGGAAGGTATTTTTGATCCATGGTAGGACAAATATCCTTGTTTGGATTTGATGTTTTGCAGTGCAGAGCTGTAACAATAGAGAGGCACATGCATGAGTCCAAAAATATTAAAGTGAGTTAGCATCTAGTACTTCTGGCTCCAACGTCCCAAAGCCTGTGGGATTTTAGAAAAGCTTTTCATCTAAATATCAGAAATAAAGTTTGTGATGGATGTTTGCATATGAGATTTTAACTTTTTGCAATATATAATACATCTGATACCATCCCCTTTTGAATTTGAAAGCATTGTTGTGTTTTTAAAATGACGGTTACTAACAAACTGCTGACAAGGGCAACAGTCATCATCCACGAGCACAGAGAAAAATCGCTCAAGCTTTCAGTTGAGGGAGCCAGCTTGATGCTAACTTCTGGGTTGGCCTACAAAAATGCATCATCCCTGCTTCACTCTATTATGAATGTCGGCAGAAAATGTTGCACAGGTGTTGCAACAACTTTGTCAAAATCCTACTTATGCTTGAGTCATGTCAGATTTTTTTGTTTTGCATGTCTGTATCATGTGACTATGATTAACATGGCAATTCAAAAGCATGTCAACCAGCCCTTAACTTTGATCCAGGCTTTGTATCTTCTGTGGGAACAACATGGAGTGTGCATGTAACCTCAGGAGCTCTGCAGGTAGCCCCTAGTGGATGAACTGCAGCTTTTCATCATTGGCATTGCTTTTGAACAACATGAGGCCAGAATACAGTACAGAGACCTTTTAGAGGGCAGCCTGGGGCTCAAATCTGAACTTTGACCCCTTTCCTTCATATCACTGAACTACCCACAGTCTGGTCTCTCATCTTAAATGTACACGTGGACTGTGAGGATACGTTTGGCAGGAACAGACGCACCAGTTGGATCCTTCATTGGACGAAGAAGGACGTATTTGTCGGCTGTGTTTGAAGGAGCCTGTGAAACAGGTCGGCCTTGCAGTGACATAACTGGCTGTTAAACGTGCACCATGACTGATGCAGTCTTTAAATTAGCTCATATTCAGTGACTGACTAAAACATGGCGTAGAAAGCACTTGTGACGCCATGACTAAGACATCAGAAAGGTTATCTCTCCGGAGCAGACAAGCTTCTTTCAGAGCTCGGCCTGATGTCGAACAGCTGCTCCAGCTCTGCTCCCGGTAAACAGGCCTGGCACATGAAATTGTTTGAGTCCTACTTGTTCACTTGAAGCCTTCCTTCACGCCGCCTGGAGGTGAAAGCTCTGTTTACTTCTCATTCATTATGCACAAAGAAGTGGGTCAGGCTCTTCGGGGAGAATATTTTTAAACCAAAGTTATCAGAGACAAACTCTGTTCTGAGCAGCAGAGGCTGTGAAAACAGAGTCCAGTTTGTCTCAAGCAGCAATAAAGCACCTTGGCCCAGATCAATTTGGCACAATTTTAAGATTATTTTTGGGTGATCTAGGCCTTAAACAGTAGACTGAAGACACCTAGAGGCCATCTTGTTTTTATTGAGTGGTTTAAGCAGAAAGGGAGGCATTAAGGATTTTGGACAGAGGCCTTCTTTGCAAAAACTCAAATCCTGGCATCTGTGTTGGTCTGCACTTTCACAGTAGTTGGTGCATTTGGTACATTTTTTAGCCTCGATCTCTGATAAAAATGTTCCTGCAGTGAGTACATCGAGCTGAATGATGGGATTTGAGGGTCTTTATTCTAACAACTTTTTTCTGGTCACTTTCCTGGGATGGACAGCAGGCATCTTGTGTTTGCTTTAGTGAGCCTGTTTTCTTGAGAACTGCAGCTTTAATTTGGCTCTTTTGGCACTAAATCATCAAGCTTCACAACAAGGGATGGCAATACAGTAGAGTTTATTGATTCTGCTTATCAATCTGATTCCCTTAATGATTCATGTGGATTTTCAGTGTGGGTAAAAAATGGCCCACGTTGGTTTTCAGTCAGCATGTCACTACTGATACTCAACACTGTGCTGCTTGGTTGAATGCCTCTGCAAGTTGCTGATGCTTTTTGTATGTCTGAGTAGAAACTGCGTACAAGTCCCTGTGTGACTCGCCCCATTTCTAATGTAGGTAGAGGTACTAAAGCCATGTCTGCTGAATTTTTTTTTAATTACTTATGTTTCTGTTTCTTTTTGTAAAAACTGTGAGGACTTAAGACTCTGCCTTGTTTTTGTTCCTAGTTTACAGTTTGGCATATCCATAAAAAAGCAGAATATCGACATCTTGACTACTGCCGACATCGATGCAGTTAACGTGAGGGTATCTAAAAGCAACTAATGGGCAGATATTTCAGCTTTTTACAACCAATGCCTGTCTTTTGTTTCAGCAGTGAAATCGTGAAATTAGATGTTTGGACTGACTATAAAGAAAATTTGTTTAACTGAAACTTGTTGAACTTGTTTAGCTCTTCAGTTAAACAAGACAACTTGTCTTACTGAAGAGTAAAATGATATTTTTTTTAACATAAATTAGACAAAGAGACATGCTAAGATTTAAGTTTCTTTTGAGCAAAAAATGCTGATCATAACGAAATGCTGTGCCTTTACTGATATGCAACACATCTTAAGTCTTTGCAGGTCTATTTGTCTAATTTTTGTCAGAGATATACTTTAAAATTTGATAAAAACTGAAACTCTGGCAAATCTAAAAATAAACCTGGAATGCCTTTTGACAATGGCTGCACATGCAGAAAGAAAAACAGTCGTGTTCTTTTGGCAGTTGATTCTTTTTCCAAATTAATAAGAAAATTCTTCCTTATTTTTACAATTACTTGAAATGAGATCTTTATCTGGACTCACATAGGAATTAGCTTATACTGTGAACAATGCAGTTATTTTGACCCAAAATTAGAGAAATAGACTTTCAAGGCTTCAAACTTTTGCACTTTTTGGGCATTTGTGTGTAATTTTATGACACAGTGATCACGGGAAAAATTCCCAACTTTCTCCACTAACATGACCTGCTTAGATTTGATCCGACCAAGTCGTGCTCTGTGCATTATTCTTTGTACTGTTGTTCATGAATGATTTAGATGTGGCGCAATAATAAGTTCACTCGATGTGCTGCATGAGGTTTTCCTGTACTGTAAACAACCCAACGACAGCAGCTTCCCCCATGCTTCAATCATAATGCTAAGCTAGGCTAAACATGCTAACTGCAGCTCTGACGCCTCAGATAAACCCAACATGGGATTGAAAATAATCCTCTAATCTCACACTCACAGAGACAGAGAGAATAACTGCATTAACCATATAATCTCTCAAGAACAAACCCAGAGCAGAGTTCTGAGTAAATGTCACAATTTCCTCTCATTCTGCACTTTTACAGAATTAAACTTCTTCAGAGGGTTTATTTGCGTCTGCAGCGTTTCCAGCCTGCAGCTACGTTCTCATTTAAACACTGTATGAAATCTTCTGCATCTCCATGAGCTGCAAAAAAAGAGTTTACTTTCTACTTTCTAGAAGGGAAGGCTACCATTTTCAGCCGTAATGATAGGGCAGCGACTAAACGCCGCTCGAAATCATCCACGCTGCAGTGGACACGGGGGCGGGAGGCGGGGTGAGCACGCAGAGGGAGAAAGGTGAGCTTTGAGATGTAATTATGCTCTTCAGGGCCTCATCATGAGCGCGACTCTGTGCCGAATCCATGGCAACTGTTCGTCACATGGCAATTAAATGCTTCCTTTTCATCAGGAGAGCACAGGGGCTCCGCTCTGGATGGCTGAAAGTGACGGCTCGAAGGTGGGAAACAGGAGAGCGACTAACGAGCGGCGCTCCCCCACAAAGCTGCAGAGCGAGGAAGGGGCGGGAGCGAGGAGGTGTCGGTGATGAGATTGTCTGCCCGTCTGGGTGGGCTTTAATTGGGATGTAGCTCAAACGCAGAGCAGAGTGATGGCTGTGTGGGATGCTGCCTGGAAAGAAGCAGGAGCTCTGGGAGAAGGAGAGGGACGGCGAGGAGAAGGAAGCTGCTGCAGGTTTGAAGCAGGTGTGACGTTAACGAAGGCGGGCGGAGAGTTTCACTCTCAACTAGGCTGAGAAACCTGGCAGGTGTGCTGCAATGGGGGTGTGCAGTCTGCAGGGTCATTCACAGGTGTTATGGGTGAGGAGTGGAG
The DNA here is from genome assembly GCA_037902135.1 of Cetoscarus ocellatus. Taxonomy (NCBI): domain Eukaryota; kingdom Metazoa; phylum Chordata; class Actinopteri; order Labriformes; family Labridae; genus Cetoscarus; species Cetoscarus ocellatus. The sequence goes on from JBAMNC010001220.1 coordinate 801,737, forward strand.
GGGGGGACAGTCCATGCAGGGGGACAGGATGAGAGGACATGGATCAGCTGGAACCTCTTTGGACACTAGTTGGGTTTCCATCCAAATGCGTCCAAAATTTGACCAAGTTTTGAAGAATTTTGTAAAAAAGTTTCAATGTTTTAATTTTTCTATTCACTGCTGCAGTCTAGGTGATAAGGTGACGATAAGATGGACAATTTTTCACCAGATTTCTGCTCAGCTTCCCGTCTTATTGATTAACAAGGCCACCCAAATTCAAGGCTTGTTACAACTGACCATTTCTGTCAAATTTATGGTGTCAGCATTGATTATTTTACTGCCACGATACTAATTGGATCCAAACCGTTTGAGTCTTTGCCTCCAGGCCATGGTTTCATACTTTTACAGCCGACACACATGACAGCAAACATTAACACAGTATTGCCTTCTTCTTGGCCAGGATTGATCCCATTCGTCTTTTATTCTGTTCTGTTTTGCTGCAAATTGAAAACAGTGCCAGTAGACTGAGGATCTTGGTGTAACTCTTCAAATACTGTTGGAACAAATTTGATTTTTTTTCAACAAAAACAAGAATACAGAAGTACAGGACAAAATATGATAATTATAATCTTGTTAGGGTTTCTTTCTTTAATCAAATTAGTCCCAACAGTAAATTTGGTTCCCTGACTACAGATCAAGGATCATCAACTACATTTGGACATTTGTTTATGTTCATCATTATTATAATCATGACATGAACCTGTGGGTCTAACACACAGTATGAAGTATAAAAAATGAAAATGTAAAAATCCTGTGCATGGAAACCCTGCTGGTGATAACGGGGGATCATTCGCAAACCTGCAAAGCCGATGCACATGCAGGGAGATGAAATGCAAAACAAACTCGTGCGAGGGTTGCAAAAAGAGTGCTGGGCTGCAGCAAAAGGGAGCAGGATGTTTGGATTTCTATCTTTGTGATCTATTAAATGTTGTCTTTTGAGGGTGTATATGGAGACAGTGAGTTAAATATTTTAAGGCTTCTTTGTTCCCTCAGGAACTTGTGGACTTAGTCACTCCCTTATGCAACCAAAGGCACAGGTATCATTTTGATGAGCTGCAATAACACAGAAAAAACTTTATATCACAAAGTTAATGTGACAAATTTAGAGTCAGACGATCAGATTACACTTACATTAGGCACATGCACCTTAAAAGTCCAGATGAGTATTTAATAGTAAGAAAGAGGATTTTAAAATTAGGCCTAGCTTGTATTTAGGGAAAAAAATGTCAATAGGACACGATGCTTTCACTTGTTGATTGTCTTGAAACTAGAATAACTAATTAAGAGATTGTTTTCCAAACAGTGATGACGTTTCTTTTTTGTTTTTTCTGCAATCAACATTTTTTACTAAACTTGAGCACTCCAGTCATTACTGTAGCTTCAAATATATTTAAATAAGGTGTTAAACTTTTCTCAGCAGATATAAAAGCCTTAAAATAAGTGTGATGAGATATTTTTTTTTGCCAGAAATCAGAAAAATCAACTTTCTTGGACTTGAAATTTTGTGATAAAGGAAGACTTAAGATATGTGGCAGTTATTTTTTTTAATTAATTTACTATCTTACAAGCTGATAAGGGATGCATAGCTACAGTCTAGACGTAAACAGATGATAGTACTGATACAGTATATATATCCAATTGATTTGTGTTTCATCTTTGTAGAGAATGGGGACTGTGGTTTTTGGCATCACACCAACATTGGTGTGAAAAAGTGCACTTAAAGACCAGCATAGAAAAGGGAAAAGCTGCAAGACCTACTGCCTGTCCATCTTTAAACTGCATGTTTTTCTGCTCAAGTCTACATTTGAAAAAAAATAATAGACTTTTTACAAATAATATAAAGAGCAGTGACCTGATGCCTCAGGACGAGTCTGTCAGTGCAGAGTATCTGCCTGAGTTGGTGCTCACGCTGTGACCTCTAGAGGGGGTTGAAGTCCTGAGTTTGGAGACCTGTTAGACTCAGTGGAGCCTCCGTTTGACCGGAGCTACTGGCCACATTTACTGACCATGAAGTGACTTAAAATAATTAAAGGCAGTGAAGATAAATCCTTCAGAGGTGATCAAATCAGTGCTGCTCTGCAAAAGTGCTGTGCCTGATTTTGTCTGGTTTCTGCATTTAAAGGTCAGAATTTCTGACTTTAAATCATCTTCTGCTGACACTGAACTAAACTTATTTGGCCTCACTGCTGTGGAGATGACTTGGATTCAGAAACAAATGAGTAAGTTACTAGAGCTGGCTGCACATAAGAAGATCTCAGGTGTGCCCCAAAGACCGGAGAGAGCTGATCAAACTTTAAGCTGATCACAAGCAGTTTTTCATCCAAATATTTCACACGAGTATGGTGTCAGAAGAGTTGTTTTACTGAGGCATAAATATCAATTATATGTCACATTTAAATTCCACATCAGACAGCCCACCCCTGGTTTGGTGAGAGTTTCAGGAGGGTTATAACAAAAGCTTGAGTCTGTCCCCGCCCTTGTTCAGATCTGTGTCCTGTAGATGCATTAATGATCAGTAAAATCAGTTTAATTCTCTCTGACCTGATTCAGGTGTAAATGTTAACCAGACTGGACGATGGGGTATGAAGGGAGGGGGTTGATTGTGGGGTGTGGTGGATGAGGGGTTGGGGGGTGTACCTGCATGCGGTCTGTGCTGGCCATCAGGGGCATATATCTCAGTAAAGCCCTCACCAAGGAGCCGGTCCATGGGGGACTCTCGGCCGGGCTCGTAGTCGCTGTCCCCGGCTTCGCTGTCTCCACGGCCGCTGTCCTTCAGACTGAACTTATCCATCTCATTCAGGGCGTACCTTCACAACAAAACAGATGCTGAATTAGAGCGGGGCAATATGGATCAACACCACACGGATCAAATATCAGTATTCTTCAGCTGGATGGTGATGCATCAGTATTGAACTTCATATTGATCCTGGAGAGAGAACACATGGCTGTCATGTTACCACAAGTGGACTCTTTCAACAACAAAAATAGAAATCATAGACCCCAAAAGAGGCATTTCTTTTTTTTTTAATTAAAAAGAAGTGAGGCCAGACTCCTACCTACAGTCTTAAAAACATTGCAGATTTTTTATTTGTATATTCAGATTACAAATGCTTCCCGTGTGTTTCCCATGATGACGTCTCCATCGTTTAAATGTCTGCTGGTGTGAGAAAGTTCAGGATCTCGATGCTCTTAAGTCATTTTCTAGTTAAATCTTTGAGAAGATTGTCCAAACTGCACTCATGCACTGACATCTTTGGGAGAAGTGGGCAAAAGAATCAAGAATAGAGGCCATTTTGACCACCTTAACAAATGTTGTCAACTTCTGTGTGCAGTTTGGACACGGTGCAGGAGTTTACCTGCAGTAACTGGTCAACAAAAAACTCTAAACTATCCAACACTTTGGAATGAGTTCCACTTGGTCTTTGATTTCAACACCAGCTGTGTGATATGACAGTCTTGTCTTGCTTTAAATTTAATTTTTAATTTATCAATATGCCTTCAGGTTCATTTTCCAAGCCCTAGTTTGAATCGTTTACCCAGAAAAATGTGTTTCAAAATGACAAAAACACTTCTTTTAATGATTGGTGGTAACAAGCGCACAGAAACTGAAAAATCTTTCACGATATTTCTCAAAAATAAAAGAATGGTCTCAACTACACAGGGATTTTGGTTGAATTTGTCAGCCTCACCCACTTTTCCATATGTTGTCTACTTAGCTTAGCAACAGAGCAATAGTGCAGGAATATGCCTGAAGTTTTTAACAACCAACAAATACAAATCCCCTGATAGTTGAGGTCTGTTGATGATCAAATATTGCAGGTAAAGCCTGAAACACTGTCTTGAAAGCAATGCAATGATGCCAGTGTTTTAGTGCGTAAATGTTATGCTGGAACTTTCCCACGAGGATCATTAATAATAAAATCACAAAAATACCCAAGAGTGGGTGTTAAGTAGAGATTAGCATCTTCACTGGTCTGACGATTTGCTTCGATTATTGAGTTAACCATTCAATTCAATTCAATTCGATTTCACGATGCATCACTGTGAGTAATATTCTTGATTTTCACATTTCTGCACCAGGCTTCTTTGAAGACTTAAAAAAAAACAGGCAATCAGATAAATATGAACTCCATTTATCAATTTGAAACGGCTATTAGTTCAGGTCTTATCTTCAAAAACTTGCTTTTCTTCCTCAGAAACTAAACTGATGCTGCAGTTAAGCAGCAGCTTCTGCAAGATTAAATGAGTTTCGACTCTGCATCGATTTATCTTCATCTACGTCTGCATTATGATGCACTGATTAAAGATTATTTTTGACACCCTAAGTGTTAAGGACATATTTTAAATGTGCTTATTGCTTTAAATGCATATTATAAAATGTAAATGCTTCTTAAATGAAACCACATCAATGACAAGAGTATTGAAAAATCTCTAATATATGAAATTAAGTAATACTGTCTTTGGATAAATGGATCTTGTGTGTTTCAAATGTTAAATTCTTCAGGATTTTAGACACATCTTTGAATAATAATCAATGACACTAGATTGTCTTCAATTTGAAGGTTACTGAATTTGCCGCAAAACTGTCACAAAATTTCAAGCCATATACTTTTGATGATCAAAAGTTGCACAAATAAGATGAAACATTTGGAAAAGTGGTTATAAAAAGCGAGAAGCGAGATCAGTTTGACCCACATTTTCAGATGTGGTCGACTTATGTGGGCAGTTATAGATCACCATAAACAATAAAAGACCTGAGAGTAAATAGGTATGATTAAATCAAATGAACAATAATTCCCCTTTTGGACTAAATGTTTCACATGAATTATCTTGTTGTCGGTAAGAGCATCAGGAGAATCAGCCTGCTCTGTATCTCATAAATGATTATGCTTTGCCTTATATCCTGTTTGACATGCATCAAAAGACCTTAAAGTCTTCACACATTGCCCAACCCTAGCTTGAACCATTCCTCATATGTAACTGGATCATCAGGGACAATAACATCATCGAATGGCTGAGAAGGAGCCACACCACTGAAGGATAAGAAGGACCACAGAGAGAGCTCTGCAGGCGAGGTTTTACATAAAAATATACAAATATAAAGTTACTGAGTGTGCAGCTTGACTCTAAACCAAGATGCTCCTGAATTTAATGACTCAATGAAGCAGACAGAATCAGGAGGAACAGTTTCATCGCAGACTCCTGCTAACATAGACCCGGACTGAGCGTGTGCGTTACCTGTAGCTCCGGGTGTATTTGTTGCCTCTGAAGCTGGGTCGTGGCTGGTACTGGCCCTGATGGAGCATGGACAGAAGCTGTGAGACTTGCTACAATCCCAAGAGGAACAAAAAAAAAAGACAAAAACAAAAGAAAAAGGACAAAAATAAAGAAAAAAATGAAGAGGGGAAATGAATGGAGTCAAACAAGCAAGGCCACAAGACAATGTTCCAGGGTGGGAGTGGGGAGGGGGAATGATTTCATGACTAGCTCCTGAATGTGATGGTCAACAAAAATATGACACAAAGGGCTGGAGGTAACAAAATATGGGAGCAAGGGATAAATTCAGAACAAATACTGAATATAAGGCAAATAAAAGGCGCACCAATCATGAGATTTGGAGTAAATATTACAGTTTGTTTCTAAAGTTCACTGAGGTTCAAATAAATCAAATCATGGACCAAGAGAGAAAATCTGGTTTTCTTACCTCAACAGGAGGGGTGGCATGGGCTAGCTCCAAGGCAAAGTTCTCCGGCACGTGATTTGAGGAGATGGTGACCAGGCTGTTGAGGGACTGGCGGCTGTGGTGGCTCTGCCTGCTCCCCAAGGTGCCCCCCCTCTCGGGCGTCGGGGAGGCCGATGGGGAGCGTGGGTGAGCTCTAACGGGCAGCGTCCCGTTCACAGTGGGCACCAGGGTGATGTCGGCCTTGTGGATCTGCCTGGCGGGTTTCTTGGGGTGGTTCTGGTAGCTGTTCTCTGCCACCCTGCAGTTGTAGTTGTGCCTGGGGTCCTTCTTCTCCCGGCTGCAGCGGGCGGTGGCAAACATCACCATGACCACCAACAGCAGGGCGCAAACAGCGCCCAGGGAGAAGATAACGATGCGGGACAGGTCCAGAGGGGCCTGGCTGGAGCCGGTGGGGTAGAGAGGGGGGAGGATCTCCATGGTTTCCTGCAGGGTGAGACGCAGGACGGCCCCCGTGGACAGCCGGCTGGTGCCTCTGTCCGTCACCTCCACCCTCAGCTCCATGACGTCCTTCAGGGCCTGCTCCAGGCTGGCGTTGGTCCTGAGCTCACATCGCCGGGCGTCCATGACGAAGAGTCCGTCCTCGTTTCCACCGATGATGGCACAGCTGACCTCTCCGTTGGCGCCGGCGTCCCGGTCGGTTACTTTCAGTGTGGTGATCAGTTGACCCGGTGAGGCGTACTTCCAGACGGGCAGCTCTGCAGTGTGGTTCCTGAGGGAGGGGGAGTGGATGATTGGCGGGTTGTCGTTCTCGTCCAGGACGGTCAGGAGCACGGTGGTGTTGGTGGACAGTGCTGGGTTTCCCCCGTCCCGTGCCTGGATGGTGAAGGCGATCCGGCTGACGTCCTCATGGTCAAAGCTGCGTAAGGCGTAGATGGCGCCGTTGGAAGGGTCGATGGTGACGTAGGTGGAGATGGGGCTCCCCTGGACCATAGCGTCTATGATGGTGTAGGTGACCTGACCGTTGGTGCCCAGATCCGGATCTGAGGCGACCACGGTCATCAGATAGGCTCCAGGAGAGTTGTTCTCCGACTTGAAGACCTCGTAGCGGCTCTTCTCAAAACTCGGGGGATTGTCGTTCTCGTCCAGCACCTGGACAGTGAAGTGTTTGATGGTGGAGAGGCTTGGGGAGCCGCGGTCCTCGGCTATGACCGTCAAACTGTACTCTGACCTCTTCTCCCGGTCCAAAGAGACGTTGGTGAGGATCATGTAGTTTTTCTCATGGGTCTTCTGCAGCCTGAAGTGTCCATGCCCATGCAGCCTGCACACCACCTCGCCATTCAGCCCCGTGTCGCTGTCATCAACACGAACCAGAGCGATGAAAGTGTCCACGGGGGCGCCCTCGGAAATGTAAGCCACCTCCTCCTTGCCTGGCGTCATCAGGTTGATGTTTATTTCCGGTTTGTTGTCGTTTACATCCACCACCTTCACCACGATTTTACAAAGTCCAGGGATGGAATTAGGGCCCAGATCCTGAGCCTGCACGTCCAGCTCGTAGGAAGCAGTGGTTTCATAGTCCACCTTTTTAATCAGAGTGATGTGGCCGTTCTCAGGGTTGATCTTAAACGTCTCCAGGATCTTTGGTGACACATGGCTGCTGAAGGAGTAGACTATTTTCCCATTAGTGCCCTCGTCTGGATCCGTGGCATTTAAATCAATGATAAGAGTCCCAAGAGGGGAGTTTTCCATCAGATTTATGATATAGGCCTGTTCGTCAAACGCCGGGCTGTTATCATTAGAGTCGGAGATGCTGATTTTGAGCAGAGTAGAGCCAGACTTTGGGGGTACCCCGTTATCCGAGGCTGTGAGCTGCAGCTGGTAGCTGGACTGCACCTCCCGGTCCAACTCCCTCATCACCACCAGCTCTGCGTACTTGGCGCCGTCCGTCCGCGTCCTCACATCGATCTTGAAGAAGTTATTGGGAGTCAGTGAGTACGTGTGCAGGGAGTTCTCCCCCACGTCCGCATCAACGGCGCCGTCCAGAGGGACGCGAGTCCCCACGGATGCGCTCTCGGAGATCTCGATGGGCACGATGGCGCGGGAGAAGTGCGGGGAGTTGTCGTTGATGTCCAGCACCTCCACCTCCACGTGGAACAGCTGCAGGTACTCCGTGGGGAGAGTGACCACGTCGAATTCTATCGAGCAGTTCAAGTTTTTCTCGCACAGCTTCTCCCGGTCGATTTTGGTGCCAATACTGATCTCGCCATCCTCCTCACGGACATTCAGAAACGGAGTGCTGCCCCGCTGCATGGCATGGAACCGAAAGCTGATGGAGCTCGGTAGTTTGGATAGAATTCCAGATACATCCTCTTTCAGCCGAGCGATAACGGTGCCCACTTTCTGCTCCTCGTAAACTTTATACTTTAGAGTCTTACCGCTGGCTCCGTGCGTCAGGGCGAACAGCAGCAGCAGTTTGAGAAGTGCCGAAGAGAGATTTCCTTTGGTTTGGATCATTTTCGCCCCCATCCTCAGCGCGCACTGTGGCGAGTACTTCCACAGAGGGGAAAGAAAGCGTCCTCTTAGATGTCTGGCATGTTAAATCCACCGCCTCTGCCGCTCACCGTGCGTAAAACTCCAAAAATGATTGAAAATAAATAAAGGAGCAGGAACGGGAGCCAACTTTTCTTCTTTTAGAGGGGATAATCACACATCAGCAAAGCGCGGCGCACTCTCGGATCTGTTGCATATATCGACATATGCGCCCGTCGCCTCTTGTGTGTGCGCCTCTGAATGAGTGAGAGTGTGTGTCTGGGCGAAGAAAAGGCGCAGCTTTCGCCCGCTCTGTGTGTGAGAGTGAGTGAGTGAGCGACAGAGAGGGAGAGAGAGAGGAGGAGTGTGTGTGTGTGTGTGTGTGTGTGTGTGTGTGTGTGTGCGCCCTGCTCCGTGCGCTCCGCTCTCTGTCTCCTTCAGCCCGCCCCTCACCCAAAATGCGTCTCTTTTCCACACAAAACACCCCCCTCTCCCTCACCCCCTCTCCTCCTAAATCAGCAGAATGGCCTCCTTCAAGCAGCACAGGAGGGACTATTGATGCCTCCCCCCGCTCTCCCTCCCTCCCCAGCGCGAGGACACCCCGGTATTAAAAGTGTGCCACAACAATCGGGCAGGGGAGGAATTATACTGCGCGCAGACACTCCGAGGCGCACACTGACCCGCGGCAGACTTACATTGTTATACTTTCAATTCACAACGTGTGCCAACTCCGGCCCTTTGTCATGCGTAAAGTTGTTGCTCTCGGAATAAAAACTCAGGGGAGAAGGGAACATGGACTGGTGATGTGCCAGGCGTCAAAACAGAGCACAGAATGTTATTACAAAATCATCTGTGTTTGTTGGTTTCCAGCTGCCTCCGTGCACAATGCTTTCATTTGTTTATATTCAGTGTCGTTGATAAAATCACTGGAATGCATCATGTATAATCTATTATTTATCATCTCTGTTTGTTGAAGATTATTCCTTGTATAGTCAGATTCAAATGCTTCCCAACCTACTGTTGGAACACTAACATTTCTCAGTTTGGGATTTATGCAGTCCAGTTAATGATCAATTTATCCATCCACCCTCTATCCTAGCTTTCCATTAGGCATGCACAATATTATCCAAACAACATTTACAGATATGATCATGTTTGCTGATATTTTGGGCACAAACATTGTCCACATATCCCATGTATTGGCTGCAGTATTGGCAGCACAGGCTAATACACAATAAAGGTTTACCTCATCAATGGATGTCCACTTTCATAAATCCAAAGTATTACTTATTTAAGAATTAAATGTGATTTTTCTTATTTCACACCTGGTTCTGACACAAAAAGACCAGTTTTAGTTAAGTGAAGGCTTCATGCTCTTGATATTAAACACCAGTATCGACATTAATGAGTTAGAAATATCGATAAATAGGATATCAGCAAACATCTAACACTGTGCATAGATGCTGCCCATCTATCGATCTATCCGTCTATCTATCTATCTATCTATCTGTCTTTTGATCTCCTTTGCCTCTGCATTTTATTAGCACCATTTTTTTTCTATGTAATTATCTGACTTAAAGTCTGTCCATCCATCCATATCCAACTATTTAACCCTTCTATCCATCTATCTGTCGTCCTACCTATTCGTCCTCCCATCTACTCTTCTAACCATCCATCCATCTTTTCATCCATTCTTTCAAGCATTCAGCTTTCCACTTACCTACCTGTCTGTCTGTCCAACTATTCATCCATCCATTCATCTATCCACATCCATCCATGAATCACTCCATCCATACATCCAAACATCAATCAATCTATCTAACCATGAGTTTATGCATCTATATATCTGTCATTCTTTCTGTCTTTTGGTCATCCACCCACTCAAATATAATGATGTTAGTCCCAAGTTGTTTAATTTTGTCATTTTTATTAATTGATTTTATTTATCCAGATGAATCCTGCCGATCTGAGATCTCTCTGTCAAGGGAAACCTGAGCAAGAATGGCAGCTTCACAGTTTCAACAAAATAGCTGAAATCATACACAATATCATTTAAATCAATAGATCATCAGTTAAACAGGTTAGGCTTTTATCCAGCCATTAGTCAGTCAATATATCAATCAGTAAATCAATCAATCAATCAATCAATCAGTCAGTCAAGCTGGGTATGTATATTGCCAATTTACAACAAATGCAGTCTTGAGAAATTTCCCCCTAGTGCCAGTTTAGAATGTACTCCTCATCAACGTCATTATTTCATTATTATTTATCTTTAGCAACTGGCAGCCCGTGGGCTGCATGCAGCCCTCCTGCTCCCTTACCGTGGCCCACTAGTAAATCTGAAATCCAAGAAAAAAGAAAAAAATTGCTAATGAAGAAAACCTGACAACAGTCTGCCTTCTAGAATCAAGATTCACACCATTCCCAGGGAAAGCAGGGCCATAGTTGGCTGTAACTCTGTCTGTGATGTCTTTTTTATGGGTTTGTCAAAATAGAAATAAAAAAGGAGGCAAAATATGCTCTGATAACCAGAAAATGTTCTGTTATCTGCTTATAAAAGTGTCTGAAACTGGCTTGAATTCTTTGTTTTGATCATAAGAGGAAGTATTGCGAATTGCATTTCAGGTTATCTATCTATCTATCCATCTATATATATGTATATGTATATCTATATCTATATATATATAGATAGATAGATAGATAGATAGATATAGATATATATATACATGACTGCTTATGACAAATACATATATTGTTCCCACTTAGCACCCTTCAAATTTATCTATCTGTCTTTCTGTTACTGTAGTAAATCCAGCTGACCCCACACATGCTCCTTTATTTCACAGTCGTCCTGTTGCTGCATTAAAATGTTTTATTGAAGCCTCCGTCTCCTAATCTGACCAAATCACCGTCCTGTGGAATCAGAGCCTCTCAGAGAGCAACAACTGGAGCGCTCAGCTTTATGAGAGAAGCACCAGGCCATCTGGCCCCGGACCTCAGACAGCCCAAACCTGCAATTACCATCTATTCAGCCCCTCCGCCCCCAGGCCCAGACACATCAAGAGAGAATCAGCCCCAGTTCACGTCTGATAAAATCTAATATCCTCTCATACTGCTGTGGAAAAATGGATCTGTGAGATTTCTATTCAGGAGTAACGAGAAGCAATCGGAGCGCTTTGACAGACTTTATTTAGACGTGTCAGAGCGGCCGAGGAGAAAGGACATGAAGATCCAACAGGCCGATAAATCTTTTTCATGTCATGTATTAATCCATTCTGCAGCATTTAAAGGTCAGATTGCATTAAACATTTCTACAGTACATCCTCTTCACCCTGTCACACTCTGCAGAAGCCGTTTTAAAGGTTCCCCAGATTCCATTTTCCCCAAATCAATCGGAGAGTAATGAGTCGCTGTGCGCAGACTTCTGCTCTCAATAAGCTTCATCTGGAGTGCCAGCCATATCTGATAACCGCCGCGCTGATTGGTTTCAACAGAGCAAATTATCTGGGGCCCGCATCTCTGAGAGGATGCGTCTCTGTGATGGATTTTATCTGCATTTTAAATTCCTATGTGTGACCCGTGGGAGCGGGCTCTCTGCGCCGCCATCTGTCTCTGAGCAAACACATGGACATCGGCTCAGAGCTGATAAATACTCGCACTGATGCCGGATGACTCAACAAGGGCACAGCGACCATGCAGAGCGCAGATTAAAGATGCTCTTTTCATGTTTTATGAAGGACGGAGCGCATTCACTCCTGTCGGGTTACCACAGACATCCGGGGCGGTGAAACTCAAAGTCACTGCGATATTTAAAGACGATAATTACTGCAAAATGGCAGCAAAATTACAACTGTTGTTCATTTTGGACATTTTTGCCTTCATTTTGGTAAAACAGCAAAAAGAGAGGCAGAGAGAGAAAGAGAGAGTGGGGAATAACCAAGCAGAAAACCTTAAAAAATAAAATTAACACAAAAGTGCAAAAGGCTGCAGTTCCTCAGGTGTCGGACTGAAGCTGTCTGCCGAAGAACTGAACGCTCTCCAAATGGAAAAACTCATTTTCACTCCAGATCAAACATGTTTACAGCCGGGTTAAGAGCAATTTGGGATAAAGTTCTTCATGTTCTGGTAGATAAGGTCTGATTTCATTAAGGATCTGAGTCATGCATAATGAGGGTCACAGCTGGTGCCACTGCAAGACAACTTGTAGCTGTTTGTCAGGAGGCTTTAGACCCTCGAAGCTTCACCTCTTTGTCTGCTCTCCTGTTGATCCAAAGTTAGTTTGAAACGGTGTTTCCAACATGGAGACCACACCGCCTGGGCTCAAAACCTCCCTTCAGTTGCCAAGCAGCTAATTCTGTCTTTAGTCTATCAGTCTGACAGACATGAGGAGCCTCAGACCAGGCTGAAAACAAGAGACATTCACAGTAGTTCTTCAAGGCTGTAATATCTGTGTCAATTACGCTGCAACATGCCCCCACATACACACAAAGGCAGAGACCATCACTCGCAGCACTCCCGTCTCCCGCTGAGTCAGACAGTGTTGTCACCAGTTTTTCCTTTGCTTTTTCAGAAGCACTACGCTTTCACTCAAAGATGATGTGAAAATGCTTGTTCTCATGGATCTGCGAGAACGACTGAAAACACTGTAGCGTGCATGCCAGGCAAGTAGTTGGCGATGTAAGTTTGTAGTGAAACAACACGTGTGTGACAAACTTTTCACAAACAACAATGGCGAGTGGATGCACGAAGATGCAGGAGTTTCTGGTCTGGATAACAAATCTGTCTGGATATTTTTGTCTGGATAACAAACCGAGCACAGTTAGCAGCACACATGTTGCTCAGTAGATGGCCTAAGCTGTTGTTGTTGTTGTTCCTTGCTGTGTGCGCAACCTTTATCTGAAAGAGTACTTCGAATGCACTGCGCGTTACTGTTTTCCCTAAAAATGCTGACTCCTGTTTAGATGGAGATGGAGATGAAAACATTGTCAAAGCTTTTCTCTCTGGACCTTGGTTTCAAAAGTTTGTGGATTCAGGCACCCTGGGCACCGTTCTCGTGTAAACAGAGGGAGCAAATGCAATAAACACTTGGCCGTTTTCGTTCTTGTGTAAACAGCCCCTAATATCACGCCTCTGTTACTACCTCTGGAGACTGAGCAGAAAGGGGATCGACCTGTTCCCCAATCCTTCCTCCAGTATGTTCACAGTGGAGGCGAGACGTCACAGAGGGGTAAATATGAGGCCCTGAAACAGCAGGATGAGCTGGACTACAGGCTGCCTGCAACAAGGTCAACAGCCTCTGTGCAACAGCAGGTGGTCAACAGCACGAGCCAATCAGCGCCCACCTCACAGCCGTCTCCTTGAAGTTCATGCTGTGAACACCAAATCATTGGCACCTCCATCTTTTAGTTATAGTTTGATTTATTGATTGATTGATATCTTATGTTGATCATGTAAATTACAACTTAAAAACAGTGAAAAATACAAAATAAGTGATCATCAAAAAGTGAAAACAAAACAAGACAGTAATCTAATTTTTTAAGCCTCTCAGCTTAGTTTAGCATGCTGCCTCCAGGAGAGGAGGGAACTTTGGCACACTGTTTGGGGGCCACTGCCCACACTTTTAGCTGTGTTGCTCATTCCAAGAAGGTGAGATACCTCCCTGCACAGGTGACTAATCAGGCTTTCCTATGATATAAAATACAATAGACACTGGTTTTATTAAAGGGGACAAATAATCAACCAAAATAATGTTTCCAAACTATTTTTTTTGAAGAGTGTGCATATATATAATTCACATTCATGTTTTCTAATTGAATCTAATGAATTAAAACAATTCTTGTTGATTCAGAAGGTCCATGAATCAATTTTGAAGCACCTATTTTTTAGAACACATTCCTGCAGCAAACTTTTTTATTGCTTGTCTGTGTGACCTTTATCTGCCTTCTCTGTGCACACTGAACACAAAATGTGAAGATCCTAATGTGTTAACTAAATGTTTTGGTGAGCTTGCTTTTAGGGGCTCTGCAGTGTGTCTATATTATTGTAGTTAGCTGATAAACCCCTCAGTCTCTGTACTCTATAGTCCTCCACAGTCAACAGATATCAATCCAATAGATCACCTTTAGGATGTGGTGGGGCAGGAGATTCTCCTCATGGATGTTCAGCAGCTGTGTGATGCTGTCATGGAGATATGGACCAACATCTCTCAGGGATGTTTCAGCTCCTTGAAGAATGAAGGAGCCCTGAAGTTGAAGGGGGTTCAAACTGATACAAGAATGCTGTACCTAGTGAGTTTAACTTGTCTAACATAGTTTGCCTCTTTCTTAAGGCCATCAAACTCACTTAGATACCTTCTACATGCAGTAGGCTTTGATTTTAGACCCTCATATTTGATGATCCTTAAGTGAACACATACTTCTCTTTAGATTTGATCAAACTTAATCCGTCTGTATTTTGTACCATTAAATGCTTCATTCATAGTTTCTTGCAGTCGATTACGCAGCAACAGAGCCCTCAGACATGGTGCCAATCTCTCTGGTGAAGCACAAACAGTCCTGCGTCTCTTTTGGGAGCTGCCTCGGTCCCCCGGCGTGTGTTCAATATAATAAACCAGCGGATGAAAGAGTCCCGCAACATATAACCAAGTTAGCCACGGGCTGGTGCCCCTGCACATATAGGCTCGTACTACAGCCCCCCCGGTGAGGAGCTGATGGTGCCCTAATGGCATTACTGCAGTCGTGAGCGCGCACACAAATCACATTTCCTCTGCTAGAGAGGAGAAGAAGAAAGACTCGACATGTAAGGCAGATTTTAGCCAAGATGTTTTTTAATCCCAGCAGAGACGCTGCTGCTGTGAGCGAGGGAACATTTACGCACAAGCATGAACATACAGACCCAACGCTGCCACGGCTGCTTGATTCACACCATGAGGAAACTGATCTGACCAGCAGGGATGAGGAGCTGGAGCTGCTGGATCCACAGAGCCTGTTTAACCTCCCTCAGAGGGGGAGCAGAAGGCTCCTGCGTCATCCCAGGCCGCTCATATGGTCACTTGGAGGGATGACCGGGTGGGTGATGGGTGGTGTGGAGATTCTGCCCTTGGGGACCATAAAATCACTGAAAGGAGTTCAGAGGGGGTGTGGGGGGTGCAGGGTGAGGGGTTTAGTAACTTTGTCATTGAAATGAAGCAGGAGATCCTGATGACAAAGGCTGCATAGCAGGTGGAGAGAGGGCGGTGCAGGGGGCCCTGACCGACCGTCACCATCCCCCCCTCCCCTAGAGAATCAGCACTAACATCAGGGGGAGGGGGCGGAGGCTGGGAGAGGGGGTGGGGTCTGTGTTAAGTGTGCACTTTGAGAAAGTGAGTTAATTTTCATACAGGTATAACACTGCAAACGCTTCAACTGATAACAACTGCTGGCTGTGTTACGCTTACAAACAATAACCAATCACAGGAGAGCATCAGATTAACTGATATAAACATATACACATATATATATTCATCCAAAATGGCTGCTTGTGTTTGTAGATGCCCTGCACTTTCTGGTCTGCATAAGTTAATTGACTATAAGAGGGTCAAACCTGAACAAGAACTCTTCATCAGATTCACCATCATGTCTGAACATTGCAAACATATCTGTGCAAATGAGACGATGTTTTCAGAAGTGTTTTCAAGTCTGACTCGACTTTTGAAAAATAATTTTGTTTATTGTTACTGGATGGTGCTTGGATAATCAGTTAGCAAATCAGTTGTTGATGCAGTCATGCACTACGGCTGTGGTGTAAAGTAGAAAACATGAGCCAGTTTGATCTGTAACTCTCACTGAAACACATCAGAAGGAGAGAAAATATCCTTTCTATCCAGAAATGCTTTCAGTGTTTCATTAGATGAAGAAATGTGGTCCAGATCTGAAAAACCTCCAACTGAAGCTGTTAGCATGTATGCTAATCTCTGTAGGAGCAGTCGCTTCCCACTGTTGTCAGGCTTGTAGCTCCGCCTCTTCCTGCTTTTTAGGACTCTGATTGGGTCGAGCCTCTGCTGCCTGAGCTCAGAGCTTTTGTTGTGGAGCTTTTGAAGATGGATCTGTCTTACTGCAGTCTTGAGTCAAGCAGATCCAGCTGCACTGCAAGGTCATGTTAACCTGTATTCTTATAAGGTTATCCAACTTGTCCAGATATTTCTCCTTTCATAGTTCCTGTATAGCCAAGCTGCCATCAAATCTGTGACAGCAGAACTGTTTGTTATTTTAAGAGTTCAGTGAAAGGATATTTTTTGAGATCATTTGTTTGCTTTTGCTAAATTAGTTTGCATTTTTTAAGCCCCTCAGCAAATTATCAGTTTCAGCAGCCCTCCCTTCCTCTCTTTGTTGAAAATATTGGATTATAGCTCCTGCAGACAGATTCAACTGCATAAATAAGTTGGCAGCGTTTGTAAAAAAAAAAAAAAAAAGCTGGTGCAGGTGGCCCCTTGCCAGTCCCATCCACTTTTCCAAATGTTGCCAGCTTATTGGGTTTATTGCATCACTAATTAATCAAATTAATTTGTGAAAATATTATTTCACCTCCTTAGAAAATGCAAGCAAACTGCAGACTCCTGAGCTACTGCAGGGCGGGAGTCGGACTTTGGATAGGGACTGGTTCAAGTTCTGGACTAACCACACTTTGTTGGTAGTTGGTACGGTAGCTGCGGAAGTTTCAGCTGGCCTACTGGGCACTGCCAAAGTGCCCTCAAGCAAGGCACTGAACCCCAAATCTGCTAAGCAGTGCTTCTTCAGGAGCAGCTGGCCATCACTCTACCACCTCTCCATCAGTGCATGATTGAAGGACATGTCTGTGTGTTTTAGCTGCTGTGTGTAGCAGGTTCTTCTTGCATGGGTAATGCTTGGACTCATGTGATAATCCCCTCGCCTGTTTCACTCACCCAAATAAAGCCAACAGCTCTGCTCATCTCAAACGATCTTCTCTGTTTTGGTTTAGGATATGACTGAAGATCTTTCAGACTTAGTTCAGCAGAGACCTGGACAGTAACCTCAGAGTATTCTGTTATCATGCTTCGTTGCTTTAACCAAATCCTGGCTGCTTAAACCTCAACAGTCCAACAGTCTCAGCTGAAGACCTGTTCTTCTTTAAACACTTCATTAAATACTCCACACCATCCCAACATTTGGTTATTAGCCTCTCTCTGTCGTCATCCGACACAAGGGGAGTCTCGGCGTGCGTCGGGGGGGTCGGCTGGATTGTAAAGGCACGCGAGCATCTGCCACCATCTCATTACCATGCTGTTAGCTCGCGCGAGACGGAAGGGATTTGGGCTGAGAGAGAGGGGAGTCAGGATCTCCTCCCCCTCCTCCCTCCCAGTCCGGCCAGAGATGACACATCAGAAAGCTGGAGCTTAATGTGAGGCAGCAGCTGATCGGGGGGCCCGGGTGTTCGACTAAAGTGTGACTAAGGCCAAGTTAAAGCTGTTTAACAGAACAGGGGCGCAGCGATAAGGGAAAGATTCATCAAAACAGACCCAACATGGGCTCAGAGAATCAGGCTAAGAGTATGAGGACATCCTGATGCTGTCCTCATATGAGACTGTCCTTTGACTTAATCAGACTTCACCCCGCTCAGGGCAGACCCCAGCTGTCCGAGGGACTGGGGTGCAAAAAAGGCACCAGCTGCAGGAGATTGGGATCTGCTGTGATGGGAGCTCCGGCTCTTTATGGGGATCATTTGGCTCAGCTAACTATAGAGGGACAGCTCCTGAGCTTCCAAATGTCTCTTAATTTGGTACCATCTTATTAAATCAGCCAAATTTAGCAGCGCGGTGATCTGCTTTGGATAAACTGCAGTGTAGGCCAAAACAAAAACAGACTGAAAAGGCCTCAGGCACTCAGGCATACTGACTGATTTGTGCTGATTTATGTATCTAATGGTTTTATGTCGTTCACTTCTGACTAAACTTCACAGTCTGCTAAGGTGCGTCTCTCCTGAAACTTCAAAAATGTCTCCTGAACATTACAAACGGGGCTGGGAGGGATAAGACTCACTCCACATGCCCTCCCCTCCCCAAACTTATAGTTTATCAACCTCGTATTAGCAAATACATGTAACATAAAAGCAAGAAGGTTGCTGCTTTAGGTCTTTTCTCTGAGGAGGTTGCATGTTCTCCCAGTGCATGTGTGGATACTCCTGTTTCCTCCCACAGATTAAAAACATGCCTTTAAATATGACTGGTGACCCTATATATAAGTGTGTTTGTGAATGGTTGTCTATCTTTATGTGTTGGCCCTTTGATTGGCTGGTGACTAGTCCAGAGCAGTGTTAATTTTGACAGAACTTTATAATTTAATTTCAGTTGTACTCTTTTGCCTAAAATATATTTTAGTTTAAGTCCTAATTTAGTCATCTAAATTGTTTTAATTTTAGTCTAGTTTTAGTTGATGAAATTTCACAACATTTTAGTCGATGAAATCTGCTGTAAGTTTAGTCAACTAAAATATGAAGTGTAAAGGGTAAGGCATTTTTATGTTTCCTTGAATTTCTGAAGTTATGTTTTACACTTGGATAAAATCAAACATCTAATAACCCTTTATTGAATGCTAGTAAAGTCTGAATGTATAAATGAACAGAAACAAATTGAACTTTTGTGTGAAATGCAGTCACCTTTATTTAGGCTACCTGGCAGAGCATCTCAGTTACAATACCAGAACTGACAACAAACAGTGAACCTGCTCTACATGAATATATCAATTCATAAAGAGAGGAGCTCTGATTGGATCGCTCCACAACTTATCCCACCACCACCAAGCTAAGGCAGCTGTGATTGGATGTCCCTCTGAACTCATCCAACCTTTCCACACAGCCAAAGTAGCTGTGATTGGATATATTCCTAACTTGTCCCTACTTTCGACATGACCAAATTAGGTCTGATTGGATTAAGTCTCTGTCAAACATTTTAGTCTAGTTTTATTTGTTGATGAAAATATCAGTTAATTTAGTTTGAGTTTTTGTCCACCTGCACTTGTTTTTATTAGTTACTGTCTAGTTTTAGTCAGGGGAAAAAGGCTGTTGATGAAAACTATGAAGAAAATAATTAGTCAACAAAATTAACACTGGTCCAGGGTGTAACCTTCCTCTCGCTCAATGTCAGCTGGGGTAGACTCCAGCTCTCCGTGACCTTGGGAGAGACAGTTGGCAGATTTAAAGGATGGATGGATTATCATCATAACACTGAGCAACCAACCAAATTACTGCCTTCTCTGATTGGTGGAGCCCACAGTTACCTGCAAAGGATGTTAATGGAGACATAACAGTAAATGTACCTGAAGAAGACAGAAATGCATTGAGCTCATTCAAGGATTGTACACCATTTTGGGCAAACAATCAACACCACCCCTAGTCCTTAAGGGTCACAGCGATGTCTGTGATTGGTGCAGCCTGCTGTTCATCACATACTTTCTCTGTCTGCTGCTTACATTGAATTTCAGTCATTAATGCACAACAGAGGACAACAGATCATCCGCCTGCAGGGTTCAGCAAATACATGGTTGATTTTCAGACTATTTTAACACAGAATGTATAATTTCTACATTTTAGATTAAAAGATTTGGACCATAAATGATCAAATATTTAAAAAAAATACATTTGCTTAACATTTCATTGACAAAAGGGGTCCTGGGATTTTAGTCCCTCCTGAATGTCTCCATCAGAAGAAACAGTCTTTTAAGTTTTATTATGAAATGACCACAAAGTCAACACATCTGCAGTGATGCTCTGTCTTTTTTTACCTGCTGTTTCACTTGCTTCCACCTCCATGCCTCTCTAAGCTCATCTCCTCTTGGCTCGCTCAGTGCCTGACACTCCTCGTCTTGTGGACTCCAGTGCACAGAGAAAGTTTCTCAGCATGTTTGGAGCTCGCTGTCCTCATGACAGAGCTGCTTCTCTTTTGTCTGGATGCGTGTCATACTTCAGGGGGAAATCTTGCAGGTTTGACGTTTTTCTCTGCATCCTCAGCGTGCGTTGTTTTTCCTCTGCAGCAGACGGTGATTTCCTTCAT
Organism: Cetoscarus ocellatus; assembly: GCA_037902135.1. Taxonomy (NCBI): domain Eukaryota; kingdom Metazoa; phylum Chordata; class Actinopteri; order Labriformes; family Labridae; genus Cetoscarus; species Cetoscarus ocellatus. The sequence goes on from JBAMNC010001220.1 coordinate 822,028, forward strand.
TCGTTAGACACTCCCTCTAAAGAGAGAAGTGATCCTCTGTGAAGTGCAGGCAGTGAAGAGTAGATGGTGCAAAATTAAACAAAAGGAAAGATGACAAAGAGAAGATACACATTTGAATCTGTCTCAGTGTCGTCTGTTTTCATGAGTAATCATTAAACTCTGGAGCGAACAGTCCGTCTCTGATTAAAGAGACGTCACATTTTCAGGATCAAACTTTATTATTGTGATGAAGAAGCTGGCTCAGCAGGATGTTAAGATGTCTGCACCTGCACATGTCCACAGAAACACTGCACACACACTTTTAGTGTGGATCTGTTTGTCTAATCAAAGGAAGTCCAAACACCGCAGCATACGATCACATCGTAGACAACACTTAGCGAGCACAAATCCAGCTCTGCTGAAGATTTGGCTGCTCGAATCCCCCTGAGTGTTGGACTGAAATGCATCCAAGAGTCCCACTATAATCAACATCACTCTGGTCTCCAGCTGGTTTTTAGTGAGCTGCTAAACATATCTTGGTTTTAAATGGGGCTATTTGTTCTACCAGCCAAAGTAAAATCATTTTTATTCGATGCTCTGACAGCTGTTTCGCTCGTGGGCTTGTTCTGGTTCATTCTTATCGCTTTGTTTGACAATAACTCCCCACATTTTAATGAGGCTAATGAAATAACAAGTGAGATGGTGAATTGGTTTAAAGGAAGTGGCTTTAGAGGTGAATTCATGTGCTATCCGTAGGTATCACATTAAGTCTTTAATGGAATAGAAAGCAGAGACACCTTCCCCCTCTGTTTGTCCTGAGGCATCTCTCTTTGGGCATGCACAGTACACTCAGATATAAGCAAACACCACCCAATCAAGGGCTTAAATCCAGTTTAGGGTTTATTTCATATTGATATTTTATACATTTATATAAGTGCTGTCAATGTTAGCACACACAGGGGCACACATTAGAGAATAAATTGGTGAATTAAAGAGGATAAAACGAGTAGATAAATGCTTGCCGCCTTCTTTTACCTGATGCTGAGCAGGGAGAGCATCAGAAAACCCAAATCTGTCTGATTCCACCAGCTCATCCTGCAGGTTCAAAGGGAAGTAACCTAACACAGGAGGGACTGATGAAAAATATTTCACTTGTCCATTGGGGAAACAGCCCATAGAAAGCCTGTGGAGGTCAGGTAATGTATTAGGTGGGCTACTGTCTAATGTGAAATACAAAACATGGTCCAGATCTGATTAAACTACTACTGAAGCTGTTAGCATCTATGCTATGGAGCTATGCTATGTAGGAGCAGCCACCTCCTGCTGTTGCCTTACTTGTTGCTCCACCTCTTTCTGCTCTAAAGGACGCTGACTGGGACATCCCACCATGGGCAGAGTACAATCGATGTAACCTGAAGCTTGGCAAAATGGATCCGTCTGATTACAGACATTGATTTAGGTGGATCCAGCTACACTGCAAGATTAAAAGGAAGCCCAACACCTCTATGTTAATGGTTTCCGATGCTGTAGGGATGCTTCAGTGAAATATAACTTTGATCTGAGCATGAACATATTTCATGCAGTGTTCTGTGTGTTCTTTGTGCTCAATGGCACAGTGAATGGAGGGCAGTTAAACAATCTGACCAGAACATGAGCTTCGATTCGACGACCAAACAGACATCAAGTGCACACTGATTTAAAGGGTAAGTACAGGCCGGCACTCTGAGGTCACTGTCACACCGAAGATTGGCAGACTTAGTTTGGTTCGGGGGTGGAGTAGAATAATTGTTTCCTTATTCAGTTGGTTTGTTTTTCTTTCACACTGCTCTAGAGTCTGTCAGATGATGCATGATATAGCCTCAAACCACTAGGTGGGGCTGTAGCTGTGGTATTTCTTCCTGCCATGTGACCCGTTGTTGCACTACAACCTGGAAATACACAACCAGGCTCAAATAGTTATGTTGTTTAGGTTAAAGCAGTATTTTGTGCCTTAAAATTAAGTAAAGGCTGCTCGTAGGCTTTCAAGAGGACTGGAGGCTGGTGGTGCTAGCAATGCTAACTGTAATTGTGAATTCTGCACTACCTGCATTAGCTGCATTAGCTGCAGTGATATTTGAATAAATTCAACCCACAATTCCCTGGCTTTTGGTCTGCTTGCCTTGTTTTGTCCTTGTTTGCTTGGGATGGCTTTAACACCAGCGGTGAACTGAACTCTGGTCCACTTGGAAACAAATCGTGACCCCCTGTATTCAGGCGGACCGGAGTTCAGTTCTTTGGTCTGCACCAGAGTTTGTTTGAGCTTTCACACTGCTCCAAATCACCTGAACTTTCCACAATAGCCAACCAGCTTTAGTTTAGTCAAGCATGTTCATTATAAAAGCCTCTTTAGACCCGTAACTTAGGTCAGAATTTCTACATGGGAGGTCGTACCAGCTTCGATTTTTCCAGCTCGTTACCGAAATACAGTTAACCAGGATGTGACGTTATTCCCTGTTCTGATGTTTGAGTTCCGCTGTTAATGTAAAGCACCGTAAGTCCACATCATACTTAACCTTAACTCACTGTACCTCTTAAACGTAAGTAAAAGAGCATATTAAAAGGGAGATACTAAGAAGGACCAACAACACAAAAGTGTTTTCAGGCAGTAATTTAATAAAACGTCCATGGAGAGTGTTTCTGGTTATATTTGGGATGTTCTCTTTTATAATCTGGGTTGTTTGAGGCCTGTGTCACATGGTCGGATCTGCTGGTTGTAGTAATTACTGCTTTGTTTGCAGCACATGTTGTCTTCACCCTGATCTGCTGTCCTTCTGTAAAGCCTGTTAGCCTTTCTGTTTGCTCTCCTCTTGTCCCTGATCAGCTCTGATTGTCTCTGTTTGGATTGCCAGCCCCATCCATAAAGCCCCCTCCTCTACCTGGGGTGCAGTCTTGTTAACCGCCCCCCAGGACTTCACTCACATTTGGAGTCATTGAAGGAGCTCCTTGACTGGGTAATGGGTTTTTTTTTAGTTGTATACAGGCCCTTTGTCTCGTTAGGTATGTGCTGCCCGCTGCCACCTTTTACCTTGTTGACTTTCTCCAGGCTTTGAAAAGAAGCTTTTAGATGTCCTGTTTCGCCTTGAAGAGCGGCACTAACAAAGGAAGCACACAGCGTGAAAAGGTCTCTGGATGTGGAGGGATGATTTTCTCTGAGAGGAAAATAAAATGTTTTTCATTTCTATAGGGACTAAAAGTAAGACACATTTGAAGCCTCAGCTCGGAATCTACAGATTTTTGTGTCAGCTTCTGTTGAAGTTTTTCACACATGAAATATTCATGAGCCTCAGAAAAATCGGGGACATTTCGTCGATACTCTTTTGCGAGGCAGCGAGTTGTCATCGACCCGCTCTGTAAATTAGAGCAGTGCTGACAAACAGTACAAAGGTACCTGTCTGCGAGGACTCTGCCGCCCGGTTTTGTCTGCCACAAAGGCTAATTGACTTCTCCGGCTCGCCTCAAAAGATGTGCTGGGGTCTTACGTTTCATGCGGGAACAGTGCGCGCCTGTTTGGGACGATCACAGCCCCCCCTCCCAGCATTCATGTTGTGACAGAGCCAAAGACCTCCTCTCTGACGGACACACGTCTGGCATATGCTGCTCTGATACCTGATCTCTTGTTTTTGAAGGTGAACAATAACCTGTCCAGGTCGACGCCCCGTTCTCATGTCTTTGGACTGTGACACTTGCTACAGAAATATCTGCTTATTCTTCAAATTCTTCTTTTTGTTCAGATCAGCTCCACCCTACTTAGTCTTTCTTTATCTTCTTCCAAGGAGCATCTGCCAGATGCTGAGCAAACACCTTTAACACCCGTTAACGTGAAACTATGGAGGAGTATTAGGGTGAGGCATCAGGAAAAAGAATGAAGAGAGGAAGATTGATTTCATCTATAATTATTATGGTATTTATATTTGACAAATATATTTTCATTAATTGCTTTTTCTTGAATGTTCTGAATGATCCTGTTGATCTGTGATTCCAGCATAGTTCAAAATAATTGTGTTTATGATTTAAGCCATAATTGAGCAGCCCTAATTCAATGCAAACTGAATTAATATAATAACAGACACTGAGGAATGACTTCATAAATTTAAAGGTACTTCCAGTAGTGTTGTTTCTCTGCCTGCAGCCTCTTTGAATCATGACGTCTTTAAGTCAAATGCAGGAAAAACTGAGTGAGGACACAAAAGTTTGATGGCAAAGCAAAAAGCTGTCTTCAAACAACAGTTGAGCTGTAACTCATGTCTCTAAAGCCACATACCAGTGCAGATTAAACCCATAAACAGAGTGAAGGAATCTTTCAATCAAATATTAAACTGGTGGGAAGCCGGTCCTCTCCAAAATCCAAATCACAACACAGGGAGCGCATCAGGCCTTCTGTGAAAGCTGATCCAGGGATCTATGTGAATTTCCATGCAAATGGCCCCAAAATTAAGAACACGTGGCGCTGCGGTCAGGGAGCTTCTCCCCCCCACAACAGTGAGGAGAAGAAAAAAAGAGGAAAAGAAAGGCCAGCGCCTGGCTCACATCTGCCAAGACAAACAGAGGAGAAGGGGGAGGGGGTAGTAAATCTTCAGCCTAATGAATGAGCACTCCCGAAAATATGTCACCCATTGGCCCTGCACGTGGTAAACATTCAACTGGAGCCACATAGGAGGCCTTTGTTTGCTCCTCTCTCCCCCTCGGACTTCGGGGTCAGAGCAGAAACACTCCTGGCTCTCTTCTGTCGTCCCCTCATTGTCCTGCGAGCATGCATCACCCTAAACCTTCAGACACTTTTAAAAAAGACAGTTCGGCGTCTGAGAGCCTAATGAGCCGACACACTCTGATCGTTAGCTAACTACGATTTTAGTGGCCCAAGGGAGGAGGAGCTGCTCCTGAACAAACCTGGTTGACTTTGAGGGTTTTATGATCCACAACAAAGAAACTGCATCAAGCTTCAAAAGGCACTTTTTTGGCTCTTGAAGAGGGAACGAGCCAGCAGACATGGGACAGAAATTTAACAGAAGATGCTTCACTCAATAAGAACCCAAAATGTCGTACAGATCTACAACGCATAGAAGCAGGCTATGCACATTCTATCTGAATTGCTGGCAGTGGTGTCCGTCATTTTTCAAATTGTGCAAAAGTCCTAAACAAGAAAACATGGACAAGTAATCACAAAAATCATCCTCTGTGCATTGTGTGCCCGTGAAGACATGGACTAGACTCACCAAAACTGTTTAATGAATCAGACTGTACTCGTGTTTGATGCTCTGGTCTGCGAAACTGCTGATTTACTGGGATTTGTATGCACAATCATCTCTAGGGTTTACAGAGCAATGGTCCAAGAAAGAGAAAGTATCCAGTAAGTGGCAGTTCTCTGGGCCTGAATGCCTTGTTGATGATGATAATAGATGATAGAAATGCAGCAACAACTCGGGCAATCATTTGCTACACACTGGGTGCCATTCCTGTCAGCTAAGAACAGGAAACTGAGGCTGCAGATCACACGAGCTGACCAAAACTAGAGAACAGAAGACTGTTAAAGTGTCTCCTGGTCTGATGAGTCTGGATTCCTGCTCCACATTCAGATGGTAGGCTCAGAGTTTGGTGTGAACACCATAAAGCATGGAACTGAACTGTATTGAGTAAACTGTGTATTTCATGATACTGTTGTTGAGCCACTCCTAAAATTGATTGTTCACATGAATAAGTCCAGATTGAGCCATGAATTTAATCTGAAGTCTACATGCATGATTTAATATGCTTCATATATCAAAGTCGCATAGTGCTGACCTCCATTTTAATCTACAAAAATATACATCCATCCTTGCACCACTTGAACTTCTTGAACCACAAAGAAAAACATCCCAGAATGAAGCTGCCTATGGATTTATGCATGTGTTCTTAATTTGGGGCCATTTGTGTGGAAGCTCACAGATCCCTGGATCGCCTTTCACAGCAGGACGCTCATGTGTTGTGATTTGGATTCTGAGGAGGTCCAGCCCTCCTCCACTTTAATACTTGGTCTTTGTTGCTCCACCTAGTTGCTCTTTTGTGTGCCATTCCCGCCTTTGTTGATACTCCATCATGGTGGCGTTGCAGGGGCAATCAACTGGTTATTAAACTTTAAACGGATTACGTGATGCACAAATGTAATTAGCAAGCATCTAATTCATTACAGCAGAGCTAATAAGCCGAGGCAATAACAATCATATTTTCAGTTTTAATGGTTTTATAAAACGCTCTTAGACTGCAATCAGACACAAGAACAATGTGGAGCAGGGGCTCGTCATCAGCTTTGTTTTTCATTATTAGCGATTACCTTTCCAACTTTGCAATCCCGATGAGGAGTTTGGTGCACCGCAGAGCTTTGTTAATAACCACCGCTACAGTATCACACACACACACCAACACACACAACACACTGTATGGGCTCTCACAGTAACTAGCTTTTCCAGGCGATCCCATGCTATTAGTTATCACGGCTGGATCTTGTTTTACGACCTTAATTAAAAGGTCCAGACAGTGAAAGCAGCAGTTGTGTTTATCATGGAGGCCCACGGGGGAAGGAGGTAGTAAAGGGTGCACTTATTACACGGACCATAACCTGGACACTCCTAATAACTCTCAGACCCGTGTGCTCTATCTAAACACGTTCCAGGTTGGTCCTGGGGAGGAAGCTGTGAGGGCCTCATCGAGTGAACCTTAACGGATTTTACCCGCTAATGACCTCAGCGTGATCCACAGCCGTGTTTAACCTCCTGTTGATGCAGGAGATAGACGGAAATTTAGGTTTAGCTTAGGGCTGGGTAATATGAACACAAAACCACATCTCGGTGTGTTTTAGCTGAAGGGGGGGTGTGCTCTATATCTTGGGATTTTGTTTTAATAAAGAAAAAACAAACGGTTCTCACAGCAGCATTAAAGGCTTCAGTATGATTCTCGTAAAAACACATGATGTTGATGCCATGACAACAAAAACAGACATCCTAAACAGGGTTTAGTGGCTCAAAATGAGGAAGTGAAGTACCTTTTTTTTTTTTTTTTTTTTTTTTTTTTAGAAAATCAGCTGGATTTGTTAAGGGCATACTGGCTCTACTGAATCTTGACAAAGAGTTTCAGGGATTCTAATAGTTCTCTTAAGGAAGTTGTTGAAATATATTAAGCACAAATAGCAAGTAAAAGAGTGTTTGGTATCTTATTTCTTATTTCTTTGTTGTTACAATGCGTCTTTACAAAAATCTCTTACTGTTAGAAAGCCTGTTTATTTCCCTTTTACTTGCTGCCACATTTGGAACATGCATTTAAGGGATGAGCAGTAGAGCTCAGTCTGTGCCATGAAGATTTTGCCAAATCTTTTCTGGAAATGCTAAACAGCCTTTGTTGCTGTGGCTGTTGACTCTTGTTTTAGCTTCTGGTGCCTAAATTTGCAATAGATCAACCTCAAAGTGGTGTTCTGCAAAACCAAGCTGCTGCATTATTTGGAGTGAGTCCTGGTACCATCTCCAGACTGAGGGCCAGCAAAGTGGGCGTCCCAAGAGGACAACACCCCAAGAAGACCATCCCCTCACCCTGGCAGCACCCAGGAACTGTGGGATGACTGATGCAGTCAATCTCTGGTCTCATAGGGCTGCAGGAGGCCTGCCATGACCGCCCTTCACCATAAGGTCCGTTTGGGCTGGTGACAGAAACATGTGAACATGTGGAGGAACGTTCTGTTCAGCGATGAGTCCAGATTGGGCCTCCTGCTGTTAGCTCTTGGGATCAAAATGTGGAGAAGATGTGGAGAACGCTTTGTTGACTGAAGTGCAGTTAGAGTAACAAAGTTTGGTTTTGGCCAGAGTTTGATCAACCAACTGAGTCTCATTTTGTAGCTCACTCCTCAAAAACCATGGCGTACATTTTGTTTATCTTATTATTAAAATAATAACAGATGGAATGATATTATTCAGTAGAGCAACAAAATTTTTTCTTCTTTTCTCCTCAGCTTTTCCTCTTCACTAATTTTCGACGTCAGAAGCACCCATCCCCTTGGATGGTTGGTGTCTATACTGCCTATGCCAAGGCCTGACTCTGAGTCAGATGTTTTATTGACGGTATTCTGGTGATTTTTCGTAAACAGCTTTATCGATGTCTGTTTCTGGATAAAGCGGACCCAAGAGTCGAGTAAAATGACTGATAAGTGGTGCTTGAGTGAATAATTTCTCTTGAGCTTTTAGTTTCCTTGACTAAAGCCTACAAGACTGTTCAATGTATGCAATGAACAAAAGTCCATGAAACTTACATGTTTTGTTAATTATAATAATCTTCAAGAAGCATTTTTGAGCTTAAATGTTGTATGTGGGAGTAAAAGGTGTTATCAAGCTATCATGGAACTACAACAACATGGTGGTTTGAATTAATAGCAGCTATTTCAACATATAACATCACGTTATAACTTCTCGTTTGGAAACAGTCCTCTTATCCAATGACCTTATCATGGTGCCATGGCTGTGACTATCATGTATGTCACGATCAGTTTGCATTTTGTAATCCTTGTTAGCATCCATACTTTTAAAAACACAATAATGCTTTAAAATTAAGAACTGGAACAACATTAGATGTTTTTTTTCATTGCAAAGTGAAATGCACAAATCTCAGAAGCATGTGTCAATCCCAGATCTTCTAACAGGCATTTATTGGAAGAGCTTTTCTAAAATCTCACAGATTTTGGGGCCTAGGAACTAGGATGCTAAACTGCTAACTCACTTAATTCCTACACCACTCTATTGAATTAAACAAAAACTAAACCGGGGTGAGGCCAGTCAGGTCAAGTTAGAGAGTGGAAATTCAGCATTTGATAAAACAAAACCACTGATGTTGGCGATGAAAGGGTCCTAAAACTATTGGCTTGGGCTGCAATCATGTTTGGATCATGTAGTCTGACCTCAGCATCAGTCAGAAAATCTAAGAAAATCTCTCCAATCAAGTCCAAAATAAGCAAATCTCCAGAGGTGTTCACTCAGCCGAACTCCAGCAAAGCCATTTCTTCCCCAAAAACATGACAGAGCCGGGCTTGTAGCAACAACCGTGAGCGTGTATTTGTTCCGAGGCGGCTCTCAAATCCGCCTGTTGGTTTGAGCTGCTAAGAGAAATAGACAGGGGAAAAGCACAAGAGCAAGCGGTACAAGTTTTTTGGAAGTGTAGCGGGGATGAGAAAGCCCCAGAGTGGGGCTGTGTCGCGGTGTAAAAATGAAAAGTAAACAAGATTTTCTGACAGCTAAAGAGTCTCCTGGCATCTCCAGAGCTCATGTTTTCCAGACAGACCCGCTCCCTCCTAGCGACTCGGGGGGGGGGGGGTGCAGGGGGTGCAGGCAGCCGCGGGGCACGGTGACGAGGGCCCTGCAGTGTGTGCGTGAGTGCACGGATCTGTGTGCGGCTTAAATGTGGGCCAGAGCCGGTGCCACGCCGAGGGCCAGTACCTGTGTGTTGATGAGGAGGGACACATTAAAAGCAGCCAGCGATTCACATTAAAAGCTGCAAACACTTAGCGGCATCCTCCTTCCTGCATCATTCATAAGCAGCTCCACACATACATTCAAAAGCAGCAGAAAAGCAGCGTGGGGGAGGACAGGAGCACATTTGCATCAGGAAAAGTTGAAATGTCAGACGACCGAGGAGCACTTTTCCATCGAGCTTCTTCTCTTCACTGGAGCGAGCTCTGGCATGCATGCTAATAGTCGGGCTAATTGACTATTAATTTGAATCAGAGTCTGCACGGGGTAAAAATAACTTTGAGAAAACACCCTAATGATCTGATGTGGTGCGTTGTGTGTGCTGTTCCTCCTCGCTTCTCCTGCCGCTCTTCTTCTTCTTCTTTCCCATTCATCCCAGTGGGTTTGTTAATGAAAACTTAAGGCTCAAACAAATCCGATACTCCCAGGAGGGCCTCGGCGGTGGCGGTGGGGTGGGCTGGAGCAGGAGAGAGCGATGCAGCAGAAGCATCTCTGCCTGGCTGTGTTTAAGCTAATGAAAGAGCCTCCTAATTACTTTGCCAGCGTTGATTTCCATGAGAAAGCCCCAGTCATCAGTCACGACACCTTATTCATTAGTCTTGCCTAAAGGACGGCCCCTCCCCCCACCCCTCGTCTCCTGCTTTCATTTCTAATCTACTCTTCCTCACTCCCTTGCTTTTACTCCCATTATAATAAACCTCAGTGTTTTGAGAGTGTGTGGAGGGGGGGTGGGGGAGAGGTGCAATAATAAAGGGAGTAGCTCTACTTCAATAAGACCACAACTCTCATTTTACGCAGCTTTAAGGGGGCTGCAGGGATGGAGCCCCTGTGCAGAAACTCCCTCAGTGCTCATGTCAACATGGCGTGCAGTGGGGGCGTACACTAATGTAAAAAAAAGTTATTTAACTTTAAACTGAAGAATTTACTTTAAGTGAAGAGGCAAGGCTCATCCTGTGGATGTGATGAGTGGAATAAAACTAAGCTGGAGTGGCAGCAGTCATTGAGGAAACTAAAAGTGATTTTAGATAAGGAAAATAAAAGAAAGGACCAGATGAAACAGGTAAGCAAATACTAAGAAAGACCTGCTGGAGTTGAGCATGAACCCATTGATCTGCTCTTTGGTAAAGTCCAGCTTTAAGATTTAAATGTGTTTGAACAATCAAATTAATTTATAAATGAGTATAAAAACCTTCAAACTCAGATTCGATCATCATTAGAGCATACGTGGGCTGAAAACCTGAGCAGAACTACTGGGACGTCATCGCAAGTACGACTTGTCACCATGTTTATATGATAGATTAAGAGATTCACACACGTTAAAACATTATTCTAAAGCTGGACGTAATCTGTGGTGGCCCGCAATGGCGCAAAATTTGGCAAAACATGTTATTTTTTATTCCTGCCTTCCTCATGGTGACAGGAATTGCAGCTCAGTTTTGTGAACAAAGTCATTTGGATCAGCCAATAATCAAACAGCTCTATGTTCGGACTCTGCTGTTTTTGTCAATTAATTAGTTGATCAGCAAACAACCAGTGAGCTTCTGGCTCGCTTGTACGACAAGGAGAAAGTGCTCAGTAAACAGATGGGGGGGGGGGGGGGGCATCGTCACTTAAAGCTGAGGCAGAAATGCTCCAATCAATAAATCAATAATCACCAAGTGACTGTAAACTGAAAAGAAGAATTGTCAAGTTAACTAGCCTAGTTAAGCTGTAACCACAGCCTGACTCAACAGTGTTAATGAATGTGCTGACAGAATTTAGTAATTAGGATTACACCAGAACACGCCTGGATCATGAAATCAAGACTCTGCTCTCCACTGAGCACACCAGCTGACATCCCACATGTAATCACAGATGCTTTACTGTGCATTTCATTGATTTTACTTTATGCACCCTCCTGTTTGGTTGTTGCTTTTGTTATTTATGTTTTTACACTCATGTCGCAGATCAAGTCCCCTTAGAGCAGTAAAGGCCTCATCCATTTAATAAGTATCCTTGTTGGGTAAAAGCATTAGGTACACCTCCACTCTCATCTGCCTCTGAACAAATCTGCACCTCAGCACATTAATGCCTCTCAGATTGAAACATCCACAAAAAAAAGATTAGCTCAAGGTGAATGTGCAGCAAACAAGGTAGGGATGTAGGGGCAATTACCCATAATGCTAGTGCTAAAGCCACTGATCTACGGCTCATGTCAACTCTGTTAAATCTCTTCTGTGCAGGCCTTTAATGTGGCTTCAGTGACTTATTCGTAATTTGGTACAGGGCAGAAAAACTGGGTCTTAATAAGAAGTTTCTATTTATTAAAACTGTTCAAAAGACTCTTTTGACTCTTGATAATGTGGAAAAATGATAGTTATCCATCTAAAAAAACAGCTTTGAAAATGTTAATTAAGGAATTATATCATTGTTATAAACAGGAGAGGACCAAGCATTGAGCCTTGGGACACTCCACACTTTGAATTGTTTAGATCTGAAGTGAGCAAACTGAACAATGTGTTTTTTTTTTAATCTAAAAAAAAACAACACATTTTAAAGGCTGGAAATGAAACAATTTATTTAGACTAGATATAATGTGAAGTAACTTAAACTGCACTGCGCATAAAACTAGGGATGTTTATCAGCTGATACAATCTCCAATTTCGTGATTTTACATCTGTACACACAGTCAGAGCCAGAACTCCTTGTTGGTTAAAATGATCATTAACATTTCTCAAGCGATCTGGGCTCACAATGTTGTTTAAATGTGAAGTCTAATACCTGGATGTAAACCTACACCTGGCAGACCAGTCCAGCAGCAGTAATTGCAGATGCTGTGAGTCCATGTTTCATCAGGAGGTTGCCCACATAGCATGGACTCATGATGGACTTTTGAGCGTTATATTTAACTTTAAATAAGTTAGCTGGTCTGGATTCACTCTTCAACCTCCTTAATCCACTTTGGTGAGAGGGTTTGCAAAGTTAAAATAAAATTTAAGCCCAAAACTGTCCTACAAGAACAATAAAACACATGTTCAGCCAGTTTCTCAAGCTTTGTTTTTCAGTTCTTTGAGCGAACCTGTTTTGGAGATTGCAGGTTCACTACCAACACTAACAATTTGCCTTTGATTGACTTTGAATTTTCTTACCTGATGACATCAGAAATATAATCATGATGTGCTTCTACCCATCAGAGTAGACAAACTGGTTGAAATAAAAGAAAACTTTGCACAGCTTGGCTCCATTATTATGATTCTAGACACACCTAAGATTCACTCTACCCAGTCAGTATAGAGTGTGAATCCTGATCATGTTTGCCTTGTTATTTTTTAACTTTTTAGTCTTTCCTTTAAGAAATAAAATCACAAACAGTCCCTGCCTCATAGCTTTTTAGAAGAATCAAGTTTACCCCATAAAAGTCAGGATCATTTCTCCCAATATTTCTCTGTTCTTTGGTATGAAAATCAGGAGCACAGACAAATGACAGCCTGCATTCATCTGTCTGGACAAAAGAAGACTTTACGAGGACGTCTGAGTCCTCCAGAGGACTGTCAGTCATCTGTTATTCAGCCTTTTAGGGACGTCATATGTCTCTGGCTAATTTAACCATGACCATGCAGATAACAATGCACCAAGTCCACATGAGAGGATGGACTTCAACTTGTGTGCACTTTAGCAGAAGTGATTGTTGTCACTCCTACATTGTGGAGCTTGTTCAAGTTAACAAGGGAGCAGAAGAAGGCTGAGCTTTCTGGCCCATGGCTGAATAACTATAAAGATATTTATCAACAAAAAAGGTTCATAATGAAAATGAGAGAAACAAAGTTGGACCAAAACAACTGACTCTAATAGGTTTGATTGTGTGAGTTTTAAGGAACTTAGAAATGAGCTCAGATTGAGCCATCAAAACATAAATGATTCAGAGAATACATCGGTGTTAGCAGGACCAAGAGATTTGGTCATTAAAAGAAGGCCTTAAATTCCTTTTAAGATTGTATAGTCTGCTGTCATAAGGGATGGCTGCATTTTCATCTTAGTGACTTTTTTGTCTTCATAGAAGTGATTGTTTTAGAGGCCTTTTTTGACTTAAATATTGTTAAATAGTTTTGTCATGTTAGCCACTCGTAACTCAGCAAACACAGGAACAGAGAAGTCGACTGCATCGACTTTATCAGGAGCAACTGCGTGATAGATGCTAAGAATCCAGCAATCAATCAGTATGTTTCCATGCAGTTAGAGATATAAATTATTGTGTTAGTTTGACTAAAACCAGACTTTTAAAATGAAATGTATGTAAACATATACATACTACTACTTTAAACTACTCCACCTAAAAAAAAACTATATATCTATATATCTATATCTATATATATATATCAGATTATTTGGTTTGCAGATTTTTGTCACAGTATGTTGAAGTTTTGACTCAGAGATGGCAGCAGAACAACATTAAGCGCAGAATCACACAACATTATGGAGGCATTTCATTCCTGCGACATATACTAGTGGCAATACGCTGACCAATCAGAGGTCAGCAGCGTCTCCACTTCACCATTAGTCTGGCTCAGCTCGCTTTTCATCCCACTGGAGGTGATACAAAAATCTGTGCCAGGTACTTGGCACGATCTCTGATGGTAACCAAAAACAACAATAACTGTTTTTTTTGTATACTGAAAAATGTATTTAATGCCAGCGATTTTAATTTTTAATTTTTCCAGTTTATGTTACAGGTGTGATGCCTTTTCCAGCTCCAGCATCCAAGTTCAAAAGTAAATGAAACACATCATAAAATGGACCTCTCCTTGTGCAGGTCTCAACTTTAAAAGTCCAATTAAACTAAACTAAAGTTAAACTGTGATACTTATTTTAGTGGTGACTTTGAATAAAAATCATTATTCTGTATTTAATCATTGATTCAAGAGGAAGTTTTGGTAACACTGTCTATGAAGCCATCCTTTACAATGCATTTTGAACACATTATAAGCATGTAAATGATGCATTGCAATGATCTTATGAGGCTGCTTCATCATAGTTACAAGCATTTGTGATACTTTATAAGGCTTTATGATAGTAATAATAAGTCATTATAATGCCAATGTTTATAATGACTTATCAGCATAATCATATTGTCATTTTATGTGCATAAAGCTATGAGAAAGTATAAATATGAATATCGTTTATAACAGACAATCAGACACACCAAAAAATATTGAATAAAAATGATTGCGGTAAGGTGTCAGGTCAACATATTTCCTGTTCACTTCACAAACATTGATTGATTGATTTTGATTTGCATGAAGTTCCCTTTTATTATTTTTCATTTGTTTAAGGCACACAAAGACCATTTATAGTGACTTATGACCAGGTTGTTATGAATTAAATCATTTGTGACTTTACTTAAAGCATCTAATGATACCTAAAAATTACGTATGATCACATTAAGATATGTTATAATAGTCTTAATAGTTGGTAATTAATTGATTACATTTTCATACAAGAAAAATCTCTTTCAATGTTGATCTGGTCCATGCAGTCAGTAATGAGCACATATGCTGTATAAACACCTTACCTCAGTAAATGATATAAAATGATTAACTGTGTGTCCAGTGTTTTGTGATGAAGCATTATGAATATTTATTATTTATTCTAGCTTTATGCACATTGAACATCTAAAAAGTATGTTCATAACTCACTATAGACACCGAGATAATAATATTATAACTATGTTTAAACAGCATTATAAGAGCTAATAAGCATTATTAACGTGTTTGTTATGTGATAATTATGTATTATAAAAACAATGTCAAACTGCTCAGTAAGCTCAGATCTGAGTGAAGGTCTTGTGTTGTGTGATCTTCACTCTGCAGCTGCTGCTCTGCCGGTGCGTATCGCCCTCTCCTCACCATCGTGTTATTTTTTCAGTCAGTCTGGAAGAATAGCGGCAGTGAGATGCAGATGGATGGCAGGCTGAATCATCCGATCTGCTGCTGCCTGACAGCCGGGCCGCTCGCTCCCCGACATGCTGTTACATATCTACAGATGTCCACCACCGCCCCCGCCCCCTCCCGCTGAGGGATAAGTGTCCGTGTGTCGGGATGTACAGATGCTGATCCGTCATTGTTAGAGGCCGGGCTGGAGCTCATGGTAATCAGTCCTCTCCTCCTATCCCAGCCCCCCCGGCTCCCAGGCGCATGACTTTTTGTGGGGGGCTCAGGCCTCTTTTGTCAGGCCGCAGGTGACCCCTGACCTTTGAGCCCTTCCTCCACACACACAGTCAAAGCCTGACTCACACGTTCTCATGCCCCTTACCCAGCACCCCCCATCCCCCATCCCCCTCCCCTCCCACGGACACACTTTCAGACAAAGACACTTGTATGCCGACACGGATCGGACCCTCTGCCGCTCTGTCGTTCTTCCTCGCAGCTCTTTGTGGGAGGTGAAGCCTCCTGCAGGTCATTAGCGCGCAGTGTGTGGAGATTAGCAGAGCCTCCTCCTTTAATTAAGAGAAGAAGAAAGAGCTGCGACACAGGGGAGAGACGCACATTAGATGGAGAAGGAGAAGAGAGATGAATCGCAGAGACCATTAAAGCTTACAGAGCAGAATACTCCTCACCTAACTTTGCTTTAAATGAGCGTGGATTTATAACTCTGTGATTAAGGCTGCCTCTGAGGCTGGCTGCACAGGAGACCATTTCTAGATGCTGATCAATGTTCTGGACTGCAGGACCACAGCAAAAACCAGCTGTTTGAACCACTTTTCAACATAATGATAAAAAAAAAAAGTGCACAAAGACATACGGTTCACAAATGTTTGGATCAACAGTGGGTTGCAGTTTTTTTTAGGGAGTTGCAGAAGTGTGCTGTGCAACAAAAAAAGAAAAATTAAAACTTTTATGTTAGGATGTATAACTAATTTTATAACAGATGAGTGTTACTTGTGTGACAGCAGCAGTGCAGGCATGTTATCAAGTTATCGAGTTTTCAGACTGGAGGTGTGAGCTGCACTTCTTGGGTGCATCCCAAGAATAGGAGCCTTGCCTATCTTTTATTTCTCAGCCAAAATAGACAGGAAATGACAAATATAGAACCATATTAACCTTAATCCAGCTGGTTTGTTCGTCCACAGCTGTAGAACATGTAAGTAAAGATGTAACCTGTCCAGCTCCTCTCAGAGTTAAAGGTTCAGTTTTCCTCCTTCATGGAGAAACTCCCTTCGTTCATCAGAGAGCTCAGAGTGCTCCTTGTAGGGAGATTTATTGTGGTTCTTTCTAAACTTTCAGTAGAAGCACATTTTTAGGTTGGTACATGGAGAAATAGAGCTGTGACAGCAGGGAGACATGCTGACCCTGGATATCCACATTGAGCGAATGTGCCGCGCACTGAAGCGCCCACTGAAAGCACCATGCTGTGCAACCCTGTGCAGCTGGAAGGGGAGAGCCACAAGCTCTGGTGCCAATTGCAATATCCCATGATAGCAAAACATGTTATAAACTGAGAAAAGAAATAAACAACACCTCACTTCGCTTCTCTAAGGTCACCTTGCTGGTCCCAACCATACAGCTCTGTGATCTGCATCACGTCTATCTGTTTATATCCTTGTAGAAGGATGTTTGGTGTCATATATAATGTTATATTTCTCCACCTCCATGATTAACTTTTCTTCGTCCATGGCTTCTTGTTGCCTCTGGGACACTCTGACCGACTGGTGACCTGATGCTCGTGCCTCCGGTTGTGACGTAATTACAACTTATTGAGGAAATTTACGTTTGGGAGTCTGTGCATTGTGTTTCATTGTGAAAGTACCCGATACTCCACACATTTGACTTCCCTTTTGGTGCTTTCTGAACGACTGGAAATTGAATGAAAACAGACCTGCAGCGTATCTTGAGCAAAGCGGAGCAGGCACGCACCGCTGCAGGAATGGAGCTCCGGCTGTGGGAATGCTCTGATAGACTAGAGAGGGAGCAAAGTGCAATTCGCCTGCAGTTTGTGGCACATTTGCTCTATTTGGAATTTGGGGATGAGGCTGCAGGACATTCATGCGCCTTGGATGAAAGCTGTGGTGGCACTTACACTGCAATTACTTGCAGAAAAAATGCTTTCACTGTGAAACAGATGTAATTGGGAGTCGTTAAGCTAACTTACTGGCTATTATGAAGGTAAACCACGTGATTCACAATCACTCTGAGTGTTATTATTCAGGATGGATATTCACACACACCTGCTCTACCTGGCATCTTTGGGTCACTGCTAGCTACTGATCGAATGCACATGTTTTTTAAGGGCACTTAAGATTTGTTGAAGGATGAGAGGATGTCCAAGATGATGAAGGTCCAGGGCAGACATCTGAAAACATCAACACATTGAACAAATAGTCAGAAATGATTGTTGACTTGGTGTAAGAATGACAGCAGAAATGGTCTCCAGTGATGAAGAGAAGGAGCAGCTGGATCCCAGTGGAGATCCAGTGGGGGAGTTAAGGTGAGTCGGCTCGGTTTAGTTAGATTTCAGCATAAATGAGCTCCGATCCTTCTCTCTCTGACTGAAGCTGCCTCTGAGACTTCTGGATTAGCATGAACACTTTTCCAGCCTCCTCCAGGAGCCCACACCTTTTGTCTGAACCAAACCCCGAACCCCCTCTCTTACCTTTAACGCATTACCATGAGGTTTCCAGCACGGGGAGGTTTAAAGTTTTTAAACGCTCGCTGACTCCATCTTTCTTTTTTTTTTTAAAGCAGAGTAACTTTACCTCACAGTTTGAGGATACGCAGGGAGCTCAAGCAGTTTGTATTCCTCTGTGGTCCGCCTCATCGCCTGGATTTTTAGACATTTTGCAGAACGCCCCACAAAGAACCGAGGGGAGGGGGTCGGCTGTGGTGGAAAAAGTGTGAGAATCAAAATGTAAAAGAGATGAAAGTGGGTGACTTATCGGGATGAATATTGATGCAGAGCCTATTTGGAAATCACCCACTTTCTCGACATCAAACCAGGGGAGAAAAAAACAATACTGACCCCCTTTTTACCTTCTTCTCCTTGCCCAGAGAAACACAGAGCGGCTGGAAAATCAAACAGTGATATCTTATTTCAGGTGGTGCCAGGTTTTAGAGAGTACAACTCAAGCAGTGACTAATCAGGTTAAAATGCACAGTGCAGTCATCAGAATTCATGGTTCCATAAAGACTGGATGATGTCCAAAGGTTTGCCGTGCTGCAGGGCGATGCTGATGAGCTTTTGTTTAACCACGTGCACTGAGTCGTCTGTTTCCCATAAAAGTTTCTTGGCCTTATTGAATGAAGTGTAGTCTGCAGCACTGGGACTAACCTGGAATGCATGCAAGGATTGGTCATGATGACAGATGGATATAAATCCTTTAACGTGGCCTTGGATTTGTTTAAATGTGCAAAAGTTCAGACTGGGAAATGCTTTTCTTCATGCCTGCCACTTGTTTGAAAAATGCTCTGTGAGAATAACAAACTGTAGCCAGCATACTCTCACTCCTAACTCATCCTTTTGTAGTCATAGTGCCCGTGTCTAGACTGTTGCTTTCTGCACAGACAGCGATCACAAGGTCATTTAAAGATTAATTCTTATTGGATACTCCTGTTTATAAGAAAACAAAGTCCATGGCATCTCTCTCTACTCCGGTGTAGCAGCAGTAGCTGTCTGAGGCCCCTGATTCCTCTCAACCCCCTTGAAAAACCTACCACTGTGACATTCTACCATTGTTTCATCATCAGTTCAATCCATTTGTTTTGGGTAGCAAACCCAGTGCAGCACAGCACAGAGGCCCCCACAGCTCAGCATCCAGCCCCAAAAGTATATTCACTCATCCACAAAAGGTTTAATAAAATTGTCCCAAAGTTGGATTGAAATGTTTTTTAGGGATGGTCAGTCTGATCTACTTACCATCCACCTATCAGCCATCACCTGAGTGAAACCCAGTAATGGAAGACATGACGAACCTTGCGATTCAGCTGGATCCCCCCAATTCAATGTCTTTAAAACAATCAACAACAATCGTGCTCGGCCCAAAGCAGCACTGACCAATCAGTGTCCTGTAAAGCAGGAAGAGGTGGAGCTATGAGGTGGCAGCAGGAAGTGACTTCTCGTATGGAGATTAGCATAGATACTAACAGCTTCGAAAGCAGTTTTGTCAGATCTAGACCACATTCCTTTATTAAAAGAAAACAACCATCACTGAAAGTATATCCAAAGGATATTTTTGCTTCACTTCCGACATGTTTTTAAGAGTTTGTTCTAGAAGTAGCTCATCTTTTGTACTTCAACAGTAGTGCCCACCTACTACTTTATCTTACTGGCCTGTAATGTTAATGACAGAGGAGTCATCCAATCACCTGCTGGATCTGCTTTTGAGAGGTTCTGCCCATTCACAAATAGTTTCAGTGGGCTGTTGCCCAGATGGACTTCTGACAAAACTGCGTCCTGCCTTAAAGGGCGCTGACTGGGCTGTGCTCACCCAACAGATTGGAGATCCAAGACTGTGGAATCACGTTCTGCCCCCCCGATACTCAAAAAGGAGCAAATTTGGGCAAAAATCTGCCCTAAAATCATCAGATATGTTGGCAGCCTTAAGTAGGCCGATACATGAAAAGTCCCATTCATGCTTTTCTCCTTTATGGCTGCACGCCTGGTTTATCAGGTTGCTTTCTTTTGCCACATTCTTTGGTCAAACTCAGAACATCGTGATGAAGTCAGACAGAGATATCATGGCATCATGGTGAGCATCATTTTGTGAGTTGAGGGTATCGTCACCTCCTTGTTAGAGCATCGTCCTGTGTGATCTTCATCAGATCAGAGGTGACAGGAAGTGTTTGTAACGTCGATTCAACGTGGAGCTCATGTCTGCGTCTCCTCCTGCTGACTGGAGTCTGCTCTCTTTGTTCTTTTTCAGCCCGAGCATCACCTCAGCTAATCAGCCCAGCAATCAGCCTGCTGTGTGAGTGTGTGTGTGTGTGTGGGTGTGTGTGTGATTGTGTGTATGTGCACTGCAGCACCCCCCCACCCCACCTCCCTCTGTCTCTTCACATTCTGTCACTGGTTTTCCTCTCGTTCCCACTTCCTTAATTTCCTCCTTTCATGGCCGACCCCTCCTCTCCCGCCAACGTGCTGTCGGCTTGGCAAGACGTGAGGGTAGGGGCGAGGGTGGGGGGGTGTTCAAAGGCCACCAATACACAGACATCCACATTAGACACATGCTGACTGAACGCCCATATGTACGCACACACACGACGTCCACGCTGCGTTTCAGGCAGAAGGGGACCAGTGGACTCCCACATGAGCGTATGCAGATGAAAATGAACCACATCACAGGCTCCATCTCACTCCACATCACACACACGGGGACAGCGCCTCCCTCCAGAGTAAATCAGCTTCATCTGGAGTCTCACATCTTCCCTCTTTCTTCTCTCCTCCTGAAAATCAAATAAGACTGGAGCTCCACAGACAGAAAGGCAAACCCTGTGACATTAGCAGAACAGCTGAATTCCTGCATGTTAATGATGTGTTGACATGTTAGCAGAAGCTGGCACAGAGTAAACACTTGAATCATTATATATTCATGTCTGGTCTTTGGAGTTTATCCATCTCCAGATACAAAGCTACAAACAATAATGATTACATTTAAATTTTCCAAATGTTCTGCTTTTTGAGACATGTTACTTCTAGAATACAAGATAATTGGTCACCCATATAAGTCATGTTCAATGTTGATTTTAAGCCGGGCAAGCTGTGAGACCAGTTAGGTTCCTCCTTGTTGGTAGTTTGCAGAAAACAATTGTCCATTGTGAAGTATGATCCCTGGTAGAGCTGGGTATGGCAGAGACGGTCTGACCTGTGGCGTGTTGTCATCAAAGATATACAGATGACCCGTGGAACTGTAGCTTTCAACACTGCATGCAAGTTTCTCTGATGATTTGGTCTTTTAGCTGAAAGCAAATACTCAAATTATCACAGGCTGTGTCCACCAAAGCATGAACTAAACCATATGTTTTTCTGGAGTGTGGAGGATTCTACCATAAAGCATATAAGCTAGAACAAGGTGCATATTGCTCTCTTTTCATGACTTACCCCCCTGTTTCCTACCAAAAGATGCACATGGCTCACAGTAAAAGAAAAAAAAAAGTTGACCCTCAAATCTCTTTTTTTTTTTTTTTTTTGAGGATAAGACATGTGCAGCACATGCTTGAGACAAAGTGCTTGTCCTTGCTTTCTGAAAGTTTCAATTAAAACCAATGCTCACTGCAGCTGTCTTGCAGTCAACAAGCATCCGGTCTTTGTGCGGTGTTAGAGTGCAGATACAGAATCTCCTCTTCTTCATGGAATATGGCACTGCCACATATCAAATGGCAGTAATGGTTGGTTTGTATTAAAGGACTTCAGTCCTACCTCATGGCTGCACAGGGATGCAGCAGGTAGTGCCGTCACCTCGCAGCACAAAGGACTGATATCAGACGGGGTCCTGTCTGTGTGGATTTTGCATGTTCTCCCTGTGTATGTGTGGGTTGTCTGCAGGTACTCTGGTTTCCTCCCAGAAACCAAGGTAAATCAATGGCTCTAAATTGCCCTTAAGTGTGAATGCCTGCGACTGGTTGTCTGTCTCTATGCTTCACCCCTGTGATTGGCTAGTGGCTAATCCACAGCGCCTTCACCTTACACCTAATCCCAGCTGGGATAGGCTCCAGCCCCAAAACAGGACTCTGCACAGGATGAAGCAGTAGAGATGTTGGATGGATCTCGCCTTATAACATGATATTAAGCTCATGTTGTAAAAGCACATTGAGAGTAACCTTTAATTATCTCCACCAAGGGTGTTTTGTTTTTGCCATAACTTAAAAAGTTATGAACAGATTTTGATGAAATTGTTAGGTAAAGTTGGTCACGACAGATGGAAGAAGTGATAAGATTTTGGGGGTGATCTGAATTCCGATCCAGGATCTTTTTTAAAGATTATTTAACATCACGAGATAGAGCAGTTTCCCACATTTTCATTAATTACTCAACAACGTCTGAATGAATTTTGAAGACATTTTTGGGGAATGTTTTTCATGGCAGAGGGGAGAAGTGATTACATTTTTGTGTGCATCCAGGAGTTTCCTCAAGGATATTTAGCAGTGCAGTTTTCCACGTTTGACTCAACAATGTCAGAAATGCCTTGTAAGATTGTGTTCCCAGAGCTCTTTAAGGGTTTTCTTCAGGCCAAATAAAAGTGGCCTGTGGGCTGCAGTTGGTCCTGGGCCATAGTATGGACACCCCTGGTAAAGGTTGTCAGTACCTCTCTAAGGTTGGAGGGGTTGTCATAGCATTTCTGTGGTATAACGTTGGTGAAATACATACTGAGGATTCCTAGTGTTACGATTGTATTTTGGCTTCATTTCAGAGATGGTTGTCCAGTTTTCCCAGCGCTGCTGGAAGCATATGGCTGATGATGAGGCCGGACATCAGGATAGAGGAGCAGAGGTCACCCCCCCACCCCCCTTACATAAACACACATGCGCACACACAGCCACAAGTCAAACCCTGACACACACAATGAGATCCATGAATGCATGAGGGTCAGAGAGCGCGGAGCAGACCATATGTGTGTGTGTGTGACCTTGGTGATGTGATTCACACAGATACCACAGGTGTGACTCCAATCTGTGCATATGCATGTGCATGTGCATGTGCATGTGCATGTGCAGCAGCTGGTCGCAGGGCTCTGGCTCCATAGCGGAGCGTGTAGTCCTCATGCAAACACAGACCACATGTGTCACGGCCCGCTGGAGGAGCTCTGAGTGTATTCTCCCATGGCGGTGTGAGCTCTGTGTGGCCTGTGAGTCACTGCACACACACTCACACACAAACACACACAGCCCCTCATTAATGGCCAATATTTGGGGACGGCGCTGGGTGCCATGTGGGTAGTAAGTGGAGCGTTTGTGGCAGCGTCTCTGAGAGGCTGAGGGGCTTTTTGGCTGCTGTCTGAAAAATGTTAAAAGTCTCACATCAGATCCATCGCAGCTCGGCGGGCTCAGAGGACACTTTCTGGCAGAGGCTCCAGGAACACTTTGGGGAAACAGGATCTGAAATTCAACCACCAACACATCCAAGGCTTTTAGAAAATTTTATAAATTCTCAGTTTTTGTTGCACATGTTCAAAGAATTTTGGGACTGCCAAGTTTGCACGATGCTAACTCTGAGAGCCTTTCTTAGGGATACTCAGAGGAGGATTATTGAAACAAGTGTAATAAAAAGAGGATTCCAACGCTGAAATGTCTTCAGGGTCAGATTTTTCAATGGATATCAAACAGCTGAAAAAGCTTTCTTAAAAGAGATAGACATCCTTATATCGCTGCTTATTTATTTTTCCTCTCTACAAAGAGTTTAGGGCAGCAGAGGGTGAATTAGGTCAGGTCTAAGGCCTCTCTGATGGTGTTTTTAAAGCAAAATGCTGCTCCAGACACAAACCATTAACACCCCTCTCTGGCCCAGTGTGCAGTTTTAAACTAAAGTAAAAACACTGTGAAGACATTTGGTTTTACTTTCTTATTTTGGCATCAGCTTCACAAATTTCCTCCAACCATAAGTTTTTCTCCTGCGCGAGTTTCCATCCGTGCTCGGTCCAGTTTGTAGTTATGAGTCAAAGTTTTTACTGCTCTCTCCCTCTCTGTGGTGTTTAGTGTTTGTTACAGAGTCTGCAGGCAAACTTTTTCTCACAGGACGAGCGAGCCGAAAACAGAGAAACAAAGGAGGATGATTTAAGCATGATGAAGCAGCAGAATTCCTGCGCCTGCCGGGGTGTGTGTGTCTGACAGAAAGAGAGAGAGAGAAGGCAGCAGAAGAGGAGGAAAAGTGGGCGGTTTTGATTGGAAATATTTATTCTGGAAACTGAAAGATGGAAACCACAATCCCTCGCTCTCCCTTTGGTTTGGTCCCCCCCCCCCACCCCCTCCCTCCTGGTGTCCCATAACCAAAATGGACCACTCCACATCTCCTGAAACATTAAACCTCCTCCATCCCACCCCCTCCTCTGTCTCTGTCTCCCTTTGAGGGAATTCAAAACAATGAGATCCTTTATACTCTCTCTCTCTCTTGCTCACTCTCTCCAGACCATACGACCCCCCCCACCTTCAGCCTTCTGCCCAAACAGCAAAAGATCCCCCCGCCTTAAAAAAAGCACACTGACCTCCTCTGGCAAACATGCACACTCTGTGTTTTTAAGGACTTCCACCAAAGAACACAAACCCTTAATAAACACGTATGAGACATCTGAACCACGCTGAGATACTGGATCGCTCCTCTCTTTCTTTTCTTTCTCATACACACAAACACTCACAGCAGCTGCCATCTGAAAGGACAAAGCAGGACAACTCTATTTAAAAAGACAAAGTCCAATGAACACAAGCGTTCTTCCAAAGTAATGCTTTAGTTTGCAGCATTTTACACTCAACAAGGAGCTGAACATCCCTCCACACCTCCATGACGGCAGACTGAACATCCATTAGAGAAGCTCCTGCTCCACCACGTCACATCAGGCTGTTAAAACCTTTTCACCTGACCAGTTACATACCTGCAACCTTGACTTGCCTTTGATGCTGTCATGTATTAAGACATTATTCGATATTTCTGTGTTTAATGATGTTATTAAATATTTCAAGCTGATCAGGGAGCAACTGAAACTTTTCACATATTCATCACTGTTGTCATTTTATAATTAAAGAAACAATAATGTGCAGTACTGAGCATGTGCAGAGGTAATGTCAGAATCTAGCTTTCTTCTTATTGGAGGGCTCCCTGTTACACCTGTCCCCTGGTCTCCCCTGTTGCAACAAGCTAGGTTTCCATCCCACAGTACACATTCTGTTCATCTGATGCTGAGTACAGCTGCAGTTTTTTACTCTTTCCAGTCACTGTCTCTGCTTCATCTTTGGCTTTCCATCATACACAGCTGTCTTAAACTTATGCTTCTGTTCTATGCAGACGTACTAGCTCAATGGAAATATCAGTGGAGATAGATGTGTGTAATGTTGTAAACCGGTCTTCATTATCATCATCCCTGTAACCTGTGAGGCTGTGGTTAATGAGCGAGAGCAGGGAGTAACTCACACTGTCTGTGATGCTGTGTAAGTGCCTTCTTTAAAACATTTGGTAGAAGAGTCAGGGTCCAAGTCAGCCCTCCTCCTGGACGTGGAGGAGTGCCCAGTGTAAGCGATGTCTCTGCCTTTCTGTTTGTCCGTCTGTTTGCCCCTCTGTAGTGAGGTTGGCTGCTCGTGCACCAGGTGAGGAGGGGGGTTACAGTGAGCCAGAGCTTCATAAATAATGACCGAGTCTCAAACCTCAAGTCTGAGAACAGTCTGAAGTCTTTAAGGGGCAAATCCAAGTCACATCTTATGTTTGACCCTCTAACTCGAGTCCTCATCTCTGGCTGAAGTCCATCTGTTTAATGATTGGACATGTTGTGAGCTCTGAGTTCTAGGAGACATGTTTACAATCTTCTGTTGTCCTGTTTTGATGAGCCCAGAGCCTCAGTTTTCTGTTTTTAGCTGACAGGGAGCAGCACCTGGTGTGGTCATCTGCTACTGTAGATTAGACATGTTCTGAAATGATCTTCCTCATACCTTGGTTGTAGCAAGTGTTATTTGTGCTCTTGATGACTTTCTGTCATCTCCAACCACTCTGATCTTTCTCCTCTGATCTCTGACACCAACAAGGCTTTTTCTTTCTCTTTTTCAGACCATTCTCTTTGACCTCTCGAGATGTTTGTGTGTGAACAGAGGATCAGCAGTTTCTGACCGACTACCGACGTCACAGTTTTCTGTAAAGCTCCAGGACATGAACATCAGCACAATGATGAACTCCAACCACTGATGGACATTTTTCATAGATGAAGCATTAGATATGTTGGGCTGAAAAATGTTGTTCTTCTTCAGAAACTTTGGGACTTTTGGGAGTTGTGTGCATGACTCAGGAGAGGGTTTATGGGAGGAGCTGCTTAGTGACTGACAGACTTTGGCCAGCCTCTTGCCCAAACATGGTCACTTTGGGTCCTGTGTGAACAAAAGTGAAAGATCATGAACTTGATGCTTCAAACCGAGGCCAAACAAAACAACAGTCATGTTAGCAGAGGCTTCATTTAATTTTAATCGAGTCCATGTTCCTCTTTGTGCTGCAGTAACCTGATATTTGAGCATTTGTTGTCCTCCTGTTGTCACTTGTGTTTAGGAAGGCAAGAATGTTTTACAGCAAAGAGAGGATCATGGTTTTGTTGTTAATTTCCACTTTAATTAGACGTAGGAGACCAAAGCAGTCACCTTGTAGGGGGCATGTTTGCTTATTTATCACACTCTTTGCACTCAGATGGGAAACGTACAGAAAAGCTCTGGTGCATGTGTTTGGAATAGCTGTGGGAGAGCGGCCATGTTTTGATTAGTCTCAGATTTCTCTCACTCTTTCATTTGCTCTTTCATTTTCTCTCTGATCGCTCCGTCTCTCTCCCCCATACGCACTTCCTTTCTTTTTTATTTTCATCCCGACGAGAGCATTTCCAGCCTCAGACCTCACATTAAATGCACAAAAAGAAAGAGCGGGGAGAGAGAGGGAGAAAAGGAGGTTTATATGGTTCATGCTTTTTATGCCACATTCAGCAGAAAACCGCTCTGAGCCCAGGGGATCGGCGAGCACCAGACATGAAAACTTGCACAAAAATAAAAGAATATGGAGGAAGAAAGGAGGTGGAGGGCTGCAGTGGGAAACGGCTCGGGCTCCTCTGACGCATTCAAACTGCTGCCTCTCTCTCTCTCTGTTAAAAAAACACCCGAGTGCCACAGAGTTTGGGGACTGCAGCTAGTCAAATATTGGTTTGAGTGATGTAAGGAACATGGCATTCTGCAGAGCCACAGCCAGCGCTCGGCTCTGGAGACTGGCAGCGCGTCTCCGGGCTCAGAAACACGGCTCGGCCTCCCACTGGCGCTCGTCAATACGGAGAGCGAGGGGAAAGAAAATCCTGCATGTGTTGACTGTGGATCCCTTAAGACAGCTCATCTTACGCCTGCTGATCCCTCAATGTCTGGGGCTGAAGGGAAAATATGCTTTTTAAACAGGAAATCGCTCATATTTGAACGTAATGCATCTGCAGGGGGTTGATTTGGTTCCTGATGAACGCCTGCGTCTGGACAATTACTTGGCCGGCCGCTGAGATTTTCTCTGGCTTCAAGAATTTAGTTTCCAGTCTGAGGTGTTGCCCCCTCCCTCCTCTGCAGGGCTTAAACTCTCCCACTTATAATGATGTTTTGATTCAAATACAGCCATCTGCTGCCAAAACTGTTTCCTGTCGTCTGCCTCTGCCAGATCAATGCCTTTATCGTTCATGGAGTGCAAACAGTTTACAGTTTAGAGAAATGCACTGAACAATATATTTATCTGTTTTTCTGCACTTTGATCAGAACAGAATGAGTCTACTATGTACTCCTGATTTTCTAGGATTCCTTTTTTTACCATTTAAACAACAAAATGTGGAATTCAGCTCGATGTGCTGTGGTTAGAAATGGAGCACCAAGTTGTTGATTATTGGCAAAACAGGAGTGTCTATGCAGCTCAGTCTGCAGAGTACACAACAGCTTGATGTCATGGCGGTTGGGAGTTGGAGGTGGGGGGCCATGAAGGAGTTAGTGGTCATGTCTTATTCCTCCCTCCTGTCTGTGATGATGGTGTTGGTTAGTAAAATTCTGGGATTCCAGACTTCAGAGTTTACTCTTTAATATGACAGAGTTTTGCACAAAGTTGACTAACTGATGTCTGCAGCCTGTGGCTGCATAACGTTAGCATGCAGAGTGTGTTTGCTAACGTTTAACCAGGAGAGCGAGCATGCTGGTGTCAAACCTAGAAATGCCAAACATGATGGCCCCCAAAAGAAGCAACCAAGATGCTGAACTGGCCCTAAGGTCAGCAGAATAATGTGTTGGGACTGAAAAAAAATGAGAAAATGAAGATATTAGACCATAATAATTATAATTTTATTTTTTAAATAATTTATTACAAAAGGTTTTTAATAACAAAAGGAGACAACTTTATAACCTGACACACCAGGGTCAGTTTGATATTTAGCACACATATTTCACTCAACCACCTGGACAACAGCTCAAAGAAAGTGTTTGAGGAGGGCAGAAACTTTTAGAAATATATCCTGAAGGTGACTGGACAACAGGTTTGTCAGTAACATACAACATGGGCCAGTAAAATAATATAAAAGGCGGGCGCTGCTTCCACGAAGCAGACTCACGAAAACCCAATGACAGGACTGAAATTAATTATTTATAATTTATTTGCTGAGGAAATGTCGTCCAGTTCTGATGAAACTGCCACTGGCAGATTACACCCATGCCAATATTTTTCATAGCTCTTCTCGCCATTGTCATGCAAAGTTAACAGCTTTATAGTGTGATATGAAATTAAATTTAGACTTTTGCCTGCAACTGGTAAGAAAACAATAAAGCTGATAATGTAATATAATCTACTGTGAATGATGTCTCCTAACCTGATACACCAGAGGGACAGTTTCATATTGGAAATGTTTCAATAACTCATCTGGGAAGGAGCCGTTCGAAAATGTTTTCAGGGGCAGAACCTTCAAAAACAACTGCAGCTTGTGATTGGACGATCATTCGGCTCATTAGGCTCATCACAGACCAATCCACATCAAGCAACACTGCTACGTATGACATAGCATACATAGCAGCTACGCGTAGCGGCTAACAGCTAACAACAGTTGACGGATGTTAGCTGCTACGGCTAACGGCTACTTCCTTTCCTTTCCTGAGGATCGAACTCACGATTCCTGGGGCAAGAGGCAGTGACAGTGCCGCTGAGCTACAATGAGCATGGCTAACAACAACTAACAACAGTTACCTAGCGGCTAAAGATTTTGAGACCGCTTCAGAAGCCGCCATTGTTTTCAAACATGCAGTCACTTCCTGTTGTTGTCACGTCCACTGCTCCCGCCTCTCTTCCCTGATTGGGCCGATAAGATTCCAGCCGGAGTGAAGTCGTTGGACAATGGAGGCTGGCCAGACGGATTTCCATGGTTTCAGAATCAGGCAGGTCCGTCTGCTCTACAAGGCTAGATATTTCCAGGGATGTCTGCCCTTGGACTGGTGCTCATCATGATCTGAGTAATTTGCTGGTGGCATCTCTACGAAGTCGGGGGACTGCAACATACGTTTGGACATACTTAGACCTTTGACAATATCACAGCTTCCTGTGGATTATAATGAACATAAATGAATGCACCAATTAGGGGATGCAGACCCATTTTAAACCCTCCCCTCCTTCTCTGCACCATCAGATCTCCTCCCTGCTGTTCTGCTGGAGACGTCCACCTCTGAGCTAACATCATATTGATGTTTATGTCTCTAACTAACTTTAACAATGTTCCCTCCAACATTACACCATTTCTGACTCATTGTTTCTTCTTTGTTGTTATTTTCATGGCCTTGAACGGTTGGTTAAATTGCCCCATGCTGCTCCCATGATCACTGCTGGCAGGTCAATGCCTGCAAGCTTTGTTCCAAAATACAGAAATCAACACAAAGCACAGACTCCTGTTGGTTTCTCTCCAGTTGGTTTCAGATTTAATGTGAGAATGAGCCTTTAAGATGGCTGCCCATTATCTCCTTTCCTTAAGCAGTTGGAATCTGTTACTCTGAAACACGTGCAAAACATCATTCCTCATATCCGGTTGCGTGTCCTGGATTTTACTGGATTTCTCAAGAATAACAGCAGCATCATAACAAACAAAATCAGCACACAGAGGTTTGGGGTAAAGAATGAGCCGGCAGGGCTTAATCTTCATTTCAACAAACTGTGAGACTGCAGATTTCACAACAACCCACCAAAACCAAAGCTTCCTGCTGAACATGACTGCAGCTAAAAAGAGCTTACTAACATTGTGGCTGTGCTGCTGCTGTTTCACTGAAAAACCTGCAGTCATCAAAAACACATAACCCAAACGATCCAACACTTCACTCCTCCACAGCAGAGGTAAGGATTTCTGTTAAAGCAGTTAAGTGCTCACAGACCTCTACACATGAGTGTGTGTACTGGTCCATTTGTCCCATGACAAGGACATAAACATGTAAACTCAGCTGATCTCAGACATTCTCAATGTTTCACACTCTTCCTCTGTCACGATGGTGCTTACACAGATGCCCTGAGCTGCACTGAAGATGGTTCACGAGACTAACGTAAGAGTATAAATATGAACATGAATAGAAAATAATGCAGTATTTATGGAACAAAGAACAGCTTTATGTTTCATTAATCGGAGAATTAAAGAGCTAGTTCAGTTTTTTTTTTTTTTCAGAGTTGTTGCTAGAGCCCTTGTGAGTGTTGTCTCAGGGGGAGATATCCGGTGACACCGAAGGCCTCAGAATTAACCCATTTATAGGTTAAACCACTCAAAAAACTACATTGGCCCGACACAAAGCCTCTTAGTCCAGAACTACTTTGTGATGCAAGGACGGGCCACGTATCCTTCCGCCAGCAGCTCCCCTCATCAGATCAGGTCAGGGTGCTGCAGCAGGGTCAGATCATTGGAGCACAAACTGATATAAATCCCTAAATTTGTCTTGTAGTTCTAAATATGAACATCAGGACTCACCTCTGCAGAGACAGAGCGTTGTGTTTGTGCCCATTTCACCAAACAGGACAAATGAAAGAGTTCTGCTGAAGGTCCAGGAGAAGCCGTGTTAAGTCTCACTCGTAACAGCAATGGGCGCCTGGGCTCACAGTTCATGCATCTGCTCCATCAGGTAACCTGTGACCTGTGACCTGCTCCTCCATCCCTCTTTCTACCTGTGACTCCATCTGCTAAAATTCTCCCTCTGTAAGTCCTGTTCATAAAGACACCCTCTCATACCAACAGCTAACAGCACATCATCGTTACTCAAGTTAAAATCACTCATTTTACTTCAGTTTTAGTGAACTTTAGGCCTGACCAGCTGCTGGCAGGGGGATACATAGCCCCTACATCCCAACATACTAAAGTTCTAAACTCAGGAGCTTTGTGGAGGAAAAGTTAGACGCTGTAAAGAATCTTAATATAGCGTACTACCATAGATTTGGAGTATTTTTTTCCTATGAGTGGGTTTATTATGAGGCTTTTGATGGCACCATGTACTGCTATGTCCCAGATATCTCCACCCAGAGACAAAGCCCAAAGTTCCTTTATTGGCTCTCATATTTTCTAGAACCATTGAGCTCCAGCAACCCCACTTCAAAAAACCTGAACAAACCCTTTAACCTGTTTTAATGTGGACTTGTCAGAAACAGTCTGTTTATGCAGCAGAAAGATGAAAAACATTTTTAAGTTGATGTCTATATCGCCAGAGAAATTCTGAAAAAGGTGTTTTTATGCCAAAATGTTTAAATGTCGGGGCGGCACGGTGGTGCAGCAGGTAGTGCACGTGCCTCACAGCAAGAAGGTCCCCGGTTCGATTCCCGGGTCCGGCAGGGCCTTTCTGTGTGAAGTTTGCATGTTCTTCCCGTGCATGCGTGGGTTCTCTCCGGGCACTCCGGCTTCCTCCCACAGACCAAAAAACATGCTCATTAGGTTAATTGGTCACTCTAAATTGCCCTTAGGTATGGGTGTGAGCTTGAGTGGTTGTCTGTCTCTACATGTTGCCCTGCAATCGACTGGCGACCGGTTCAGGGTGTACCCCGCCTCTCGCCCAATGACAGCTAGGATAGGCTCCAGCCCCCCGCAACCCCGAAAGGGATAGTCGGTATAGAAAATGAATGAATGTTTAAATGTCTCAACGCCCATAATGCACCGGGCTTGTTGCCTTTCAAGGCCACGCCCAGGCTGTTTCCTATTGGATAGGTGTGGTCAACCCTTCAGGTGGTTGAATGTAAACACAAGCTTTT
This sequence comes from Cetoscarus ocellatus, assembly GCA_037902135.1. Lineage (NCBI taxonomy): Eukaryota > Metazoa > Chordata > Actinopteri > Labriformes > Labridae > Cetoscarus > Cetoscarus ocellatus. Next base: position 854,421 of record JBAMNC010001220.1, read on the forward strand.
GTGAGAAGAATTCAACTCATCCTCAGTGTTAGGACTTTTATTTAAAGCCTGAACATTTTTTTTAAATAAAACACAGGATTTGTCAGGCAGGAGTGGCTCCATGAGATGCTGCACGCTCTCACCCTCGTCACCTGCTGATTTCAGAGCAGAGCCGCCCCCTCCAAACCCAACACATGCACCATAAAAACCCTCAGAGACAGGAATGGTTGGAAATCACTTTAGTTTTTCCTTTGATGGAAAAGTAAATGCTTTGGACAAACGTTTAAGCCTGCAAAGACAAATCAGTTTGGGTGCTTGTGCTTGTCTGTGATGTCTTACCTGTGCACAAACTTTGGGAGTGAGTTACAGTACTTTGTACCAGTAACCACTGACAGACCTCTGCAAACTGACCTGACTGAACTCTAAAAAAAGAAGTGAAATAATAAACTGTCCACGAAGATCCCTCTTCTCTGACTTCAGCTCCTGCCTTATTTTCACTGTGAGACAAACTGCTACTTCATGGCAGCTATGCAACACCAAGGCTCATATCACTCAGTGAGCATGTGGAATTTCAACCAAGAGTGATTTCTGCAGACACTTTGACAGGAATATGACAAAAGAGTGCATTTCAGGGAAATGAAATGTCAGTGTTCAACAATAAGCTTAATGCATGAACAGGAGCGATGTGATGAAGGGATTTAGAGCAGCAGAATTCATGACCAGTTAATTTTGTTAATGAATAATCATACATCAAATATGCAGAAATGGACCAGTGGGCATGACGGTCGTCGCCTGTGTCGTCAGCTTAAGGGGCTACTGAACATCACAGAGTGTTAAAATGTGGGGTTAAAAGTGACGTTTGGTGTTAAAAAGTAAAATAAAGTGACGTTCAGTGTCTTTTCATGTGTGAGTGAGTGTGTGTTGACTGTTTTGGGCGACTCCGTGCTCCGTGGGTTGCCTCCCTGTCCTGCTTGTTTTTGGTTTCTATTCTTGCCCAGGATGTGGGGAGGAAACCAGCAGGAGGAATGTGTCCCATGTCCCTCCAGAGAGAACTGAACCTTCAGGGAAAAATCTGTATTTTTGGATCAAACTGCTTCTTTATTTAATAGCAGCTCTGTTTTTGTCTTCTTATAGATGTGCCTGTTTTAAATATGTGAGCATGTGGAGATTTTTTTAACAAAAATGGCTGAAAATGGGGCCTCGTTTTCCCTGAAACCTTCACTGATGCTCTAAAATGGAGTCTTATCAAAATAGACTGAAATGAAGAAGCAACAGAAATATGAAACCCGGGTCCAGGCTGTGTTTGCTCTTCCAGCACTGACATTGATGCTGGATGCTCGTCATATTTATTTGTTGTCCTGTGTTCTCTTATTGTACTGCAGCGCCTCTTTCTTGTAGTGAATTTCTATAGTATTCTGCATTGTTTGGTGGTGTGTCGGTGTCATTATGGTTTTGTTGCTGATGTTTTTGTCTGACCTGCAACAACAGATGTAAAGTAGCATTTTGACTAATCCTGGCATATTTACATTGATATGTTAATTAATACGCACTGTCCCTTTATATTAAATACATTTCACAATATCAAATTCAGTAATTTTAAGAGTTTAGCTGGAGAACACCATTCTTGGTCAACAAGTAGTACTAAACTTTGGTGTTTGATGCCTTTTGTCTTCACTTTTCTTCAGATAAACTCCTCCTTACCACAGGCTATACACAAGCAGGCAGGTATATTCTGATAAACAGCTTTTCATCAGAGTTTTGGCCTTCTGTGCACAAGCTAACAGTGTTTAAGGTCAGCAGAAACACGTTTTGAAAACTCCTTCAGAATCTTTTTGAACTTTGCACTGCTTTCTCCTCAGTGTGACACCACACGGTGCAACACTATCAGTTCGTTCACATGCATCATGTTGATAAACTTTTTGCTGGTTTCAGCATCGCTACATGGAATATTTACATGACTACACACATCTACTATAGTGCTGCCTTGACCCCAATTTCTACATAGTCCACCTGTGTAGTGATTTGTACATGGTGCAAATTCCTCAGCAAACTTCCCCCTGAGTCTTGTCCATCAGTCAGTTTCCACATCCCGCACCTCGATCCATCTCTGGTACAGATGAGCAGCACAGCATCCCCGGGTTCACTGGAAATTCACAGAGTCAATTTTCAGAAGGGGGCCACCTTAATCCGTGACACTCTCTGCCAAACAGATCAACCCAACACAAACTAACGGTCTCTGGCTCATATCCGAATGCCGATCATTTACTAAATAAAATCAATGCAAGCTACAAACTTCTAAACAACTTCTAAAAAAACCAAATAGTAGACAAAATACTATTCTAACCAACATTTAACAGCAAAAACACACACATCAGATTTTCAAGTTTTGTTTTAAATGAGTCAGCAATATAACAATCTCACAAAATTTAGAAACTGAGTAGACTGGCAGCACCAGTAACACACTAGCCTTGACAAATAAACCTTTATTCACTCATCAGGACCTCCCACTGTCATTGTGTGTTTCTGCAGATTATAAATGAAATAACTTGAAAATAAGAACTATTATTGAGCCAAAAGGAAACACAAATAACCTGTTGCTCTTCCTGATGTCTCATCATCTCACAGTTACCTGTGACGTTGTTCTGGACCTCCTTACGGTGTGCAGGGCTGTAAATACACTTGCTGTGGGTGAGCACATGTGGCATGGTGCAGCATGGATGGGATGCTATGCAGATGGATGATGTGAAAATTGTTGGTCTGATATCACTCCGCAAACGTAGCTCTTGTTTTCAAGGCCCAGTGTTGGTGTTTCACGAGTGACTGTGTTGACTGGTGACTGATGATGTCTTGTTTCAGTGGTTCTGTCGTTACATCAGATGTTGAAGCTGACTTAAATACTCACAAATGCTTCTTAATTACATATAATTTTATGTCTCTGATTAAAGTGTAAATCAGTAATGCTCCAACTTGGGAGGGGGGGGCAACATGAACAGCCTCAAATCCAAATGCAAATTGCAAGCAGCCACTGGAAACAATCTCAAAGTTTAAATTGAGGAATCGGTATGTTTTAATGCAACGAGAACAACAGCCTGTCAACTGCTGCAGCGCGACAACCTGACTCCAGTAGGGAGGCAGGGGCGGACACACCTGATTAAACAAGCACACATTCACATCCGGGGCACACAAGAGGTCTGTCACTACGCAGCCAAACAAATACAAGAAACAGAAAATATCAAACAAAATACGACCAGAGTCATAACAGCTGCACTGAAACATCCTCACTGCAATGGGGACAAATCTTCACAAAACATCTAATGTGCTTTAACATGATGCCTGAGAATGTATCCATGAATAAGCCTGATGTAAGGGAAAATGCTGACACTGCAGATTCATTAATTCTTTGATTTTCTGTCTCTCAGAGTGTGGGCGGTGTTTTGTTTTTTCCATATGCCTCAGGATTTCAGTGACACAGAAACTTTGTCTTTGTTGTTGGAGTCTATAACAGCTTCAACAGCAGTGAACATAAAGAGCGAAGCATTAAGCTGGCATTCCTTCAAACACAAACACCTTAATGAGAGTGATTTATTCAATTTCTCTTCTCCCATTCTTAATCCCATAAAGGCAGAAAACACCCTGAAGCAGCACGCAGCGCTCAGCCTGCATGGCAACTTCCCACCTCTGCGTGCACCGAGGGACGGCGGGGGGGAGTCGATCTGCAACATCAAACCAGCTCCGCCAAATAAGATAATACCAGCAACTTTAACTGAAAATTAGGATTTTACTGCAGGTATTCTCAAGCACAGTTGGATTTTTTGGTCCTGCTGCTGAACAGTATTCTCTGATTTGGGCTTGTCCTGCTTTCTGTGAATCACTCTGCCTGATTTTTCCAGAAAAGCCAAACATAATCAAGAGAACTGCTGTCCTGTAAGAAACGTGTAGATTCACAGAGAAACATCATCTTGTTTTAATTGTAATTTTTATAGTTTGTCAAAAGAAATTTGACAAGTCTTCCCTCAGAGATTTTTTTAACACATTTCAAACCCTCAGGCATGCAGTGGTTTGAGTTCTGTGGTACATAAGTGTTAAAAAATGTTTGAAATGAGAAGATTGAGAACAGCGTTGTGCTGAAGGCTGGTAATGCAATGTAAAAGAAGTCATTCACTGTAATTAAGAAGCTCCTTATTCTCACAGTGTGCAAACTAAGGTCACATGTTTGGGCTCTTCTTCTATATTTTATTCAGGGCTGCAAACTTGTTAAAAAGTAAAAGATGGGATGTCAGAGAAGGGTGTATAAAAATGTCAGGATTAAGTGTGTTTGCATCGTTACACCAGCTAAAGGCAGGCGACGATTCAAGTCAGAGTGTGACGTATTTTGTGCCCTATGTAGCATTGTGGCGTTAGAAGGCAGATGAGTGTATAGTTACAGAGCATAATTAGCCTTGTTTTGTTTATTAAACTAACAGAAATATTCTCTTAAAAGAGCTGAAAACTGAAATAATAAATACATGAATATATATTTGAACTCTTTTATTTTAAAAGGTTCATCGTTTTTGAAGTTGGTTGTTTCGGGTACTTGACAATAGTCTCTGTGTTTGGCACTATTTTTTGATACAACAGCTCTGTGTTCTTCCGCCTGAGTGCATTGATTCTGCTCACTGTGGATTTTTTTCTTCTGTATACTTGGGAGCATAAAGGTAAACTACAGCAAAAGGAACGTCACCATCACCTGAGTTATAATCACTCATATTTGGATCAGTGTTAGTTTCCTCTGCTGTTGTATCTTCATGAGTCTGTAGAGTGAAACAACAGATCTGAATCAATGTGCACAGGCCAAAGAACACATAGCCATGCACTGCTTCATAAAATAGACTTCCTGGAAGAAAAATAAAGTGCACTGAAATTTTTAACCCAATCCTACATTCAGCCAAACTTTAAACATACTGAACTATCCCTTTAATATTTAAAGTGCATTAATTTTACAGGAGAAAAAAGCTGACTGCATGTTTTGAATATCAACGTCCAGGTGACATAAAAGAAAAGCGAGAGCAGTTTTGGTAAATGGATGATCCTTTGTGCACGCGTACTTCAAGCTGCTTCTGCAGAGGTCAGGAGAGGTCAGGTACAGTTTGGTACAGTTCTGCTCAGTGTGGTGCTCAATTACAGGTGTTTCCACCGTCATATATGGGGCAGGGTACCTTAATGACTAATCTGTGGTGTCCCACTCATTGGCACCCCTCTGGAGGGAAGCTGACCCCAAAGGGTGGAGCTAACAGCCCTGCAGTCTGCTGTTTGGTTGCCAGAATCGTCACTTATTGTGCAACAGCAGCTGAAATGACAGTAACATACAACGCCATGTTCAATCGCCTTCTCTGCTACGTCTGATACCAAGAATGTCCACATGGAAATGTGCTGCATGAGGACCTCAGAGGTGCACACGTGCAGAGTTGGTGCGACAAAGCTACGTTTGGGCTTGTTTAACAGATCTGGTCACTTGTTTCTCTCACAAGATCTGGCAACACTGCTGAGAATGGCTGAGAAAGTTGCGGGGGGGGGTCAATCTGCACCATTGGGGCTGCGGTGAAAGAGACAGACGGCAGCTGAGGGGGGGTGACAGATGCCCTTTTCACCGCCAAGTGCCGCCTTCCCCAGAGGTCAGAGCGTCACACGGAGGCTGGAGACGGGACAGATACGATGATCGGGGTCACTGGACTCAGCTTGTGGACTGTGAGAACACTAGTGAGAGAGCATGACGTGCCCCAGTGCACTAAATACACACCACAACACGGGTACAGGGTATGCATGAGCACACACACTCAAAAACACAGGAGCGTAAGGGCAGCGCTAATGCCATCTCTAATGCCTGTGCATAAAAAATGAAAGATTTACTCACGAAGAGAGCAACGCTCAGCCCGAGGCCGCCGCTCGTAGGAAAATAGATCCTCTCTCCATCTCTGCGTGAGCGTGTGTTGTTGTTGTGAATGAGTTGTTGTGAGAGGCTGGCAGAGCACGGCTGCACGCACACGCACAAAGCCGAGGATGTTGGGAGAGGTAAATAATACGTCCTATTTTTAGAGGTCTGCTCCAATTTGTGCTCCTCTCGTCTGAACCCAAACAGAGTCAGAGCTAATCAGCTGCAGCCCCGAAGAATCACAGAAGCACCAAGATAGGTGTGTGTGTGGAAAAACCTGCTCCTGTCTGCAGCTCAGCAAATAAAACACCCATGAGAACGTTTTTTAATGTCTGTCCAGACAAACTAACGTCTTCATGCTCATTTATCTGTTTGTCTCCACGCTGTACTTGTTGCATCTCAGCGTGGAAGATATTGAATTCATTTTTGATTACTTTACCTACAGAAACACACCTGCTTCACCCTAAAGAGTAAATGTGTGGAAGCCACTTTATTAGGTACACCACTGCAGCAGTCTGGACCTTCTTCACCTTCAGACCTTCATTCAGCAAGGTGCTGACACATCCCTCAGAGATGTTGGTCCATATCTCCATGACAGCATCACACAGCTGCTGAACATCCATGATGTGAATCTCCTGCTCCAGCATATCCCATATGTGCCCTTCTGGATCAAGATCTGGTGACGGTGGAGGCCACTGGAGTACAGTGAACTCATTGAGACATGGAGCTGCTGGAAGTCTCCATCAGAAGATGGTCCACTGTGGTCATGAAGGGATGTGTCAAGAAAACCTCCCCCACACCATCACACCAGCACCAGCAGCCTGACCCGCTGATCCAAGGCAGGATGGATCCGTGCTTTATGATGTTCACACCAAATTCTGCTAATGTGGAGCAGAAATCCAGACTCATCAGAGACATTTTTACAAACTTCTTTTAATTAATTTCTGACAGACCGGCCAAATCTTCTCCGTTCTGATGCTTGGTTTGAACTCAAGTAGGAAACCTTGATCGTATCTTTATGCCTTAATGCATTAAGCTGCTGGCATGTGTTGAATGACTAGTTCTTTACTTACACAGTTGTACCTTATAAAGTGGCCAGTGAGTTTAAATAGGTTTAACAAGCCTTACTGAGGATCTCACTCATGACAGAAGCAAAAAATCACAAATTAAATCAATGCAAACAGTGAGTCGACCTTGGACAGGAAATAAAACATATTTTTTAACATGGCTGTTATGGTGAAGGCGGTGAGAGGTCAAAGTTCTTCCCCCATCCGTATGATCTGATGCTTCAAGTCTGCAGAGCTTTCAAAACAGAACCAGTGCTGAAGGGAAAGTGTCGTCAGTCTCAGCATCACCAGGGCACAGACGGAAAACTAAGCAGGTGGACTATGATGAAATTCGGGGCTACTTGAACCGCATTACTTGAGCATATGGGAGCAGGAGAGCACGGGCACAAGGAAAAACAATCACGCACATGGCAGATTGTTTGTATGCGGGACAGTTTTCTGCTCTGGCAGTAAAAGTGTACACTCCAGCAGAGAACAGTACGCTAAAGTCACGGCTGCTTGATTTGCGTGCATGGCTCCTCTTAATCCTCATTTTTTTGTCAGTATATTTACTTTTTCGAGGCTGTTTGCTTGAAATTTCATTAAATTTTCAGCACATATGTGAAGCAGCCTCTGAGTTCTCCTCCTGATGGTGACCGGGCTCCTCTCTGGCTGCTCCCCGCGGGGCTTCCTGCTGCTGAACTGACCCTGACCTCTAACACATGCCTCCATCCCCGCTCACATGCTCTTCCTCCGAGTGTGTATATGTGAGTGTGTGCGTGCAGTGGTTGCCCCAACTCGTGATTGGTCGGAGGATTTTAGCTCCAGCACACAGAGTTTTGACCTCCATCTGAAGAGTGGCTCACATATATGCAGCATGGATGAACACTGTCCTGCTCTCATAGCTCACATTCCTCCGGGTTCGCTCGGCTCCCAAACTTCTCCTGATTAGGGAAAGATGAGAACATTGACCTCGTCCAGTCTGAGGAACGAGGGAGGGGGAAAACCAGAGAGAGGGAGGAGGAGATGAAAAATAATCGGGTCACTTCAGTGCAGAAACGTTACAGTTAATGCGCTGATGTTTATCACTGGCCCACAAATAGTTCAGTGGGTCAGGGTCAGGGAAGAGCTCGGCATTTTTCATTGTCAGATGGGGAGCGAAGTGGCTGTATGAACACATTTATATTCATAAAAACAGATTCTTTAAAGCTGCTCTTTGTTTAGGTCTGACAAGGACAGGATGTTGGCCCATTGTGTCCAACTGATTCTCAGGTTTCCTAGTTATGCAGTTTATTCATTTCACATATTTTTGATATCCAGAACTGCTCTGGTGTTAAACCTCCAGCTTCAACACTGTCCATCTGTGCCTGTGATTACACAAACACTTCATGATGGGGTCTAATCACCAGCAGGAGTGGATAGTTATGAGGTAGATTAACTTGGGTACTGCACTTAAGTACATTTTTGGAGTATCTGTACTTTCTTTGAGTATTATTATTTTGGGAAACTTATGACTTTTACCCCACTAGATACTTTTAACTCCACTACTTTTCTATGAAGGGTCTTGTTACTCGTTAATTTTCAGTATAGCTTTGAATTCAGCAGATGAAATTTCTTTTCTCTTCTAAAATGTGATCTGCGAGTGATTTGTTCAAGTGCCGATGCCGTACCTGTACCTCGCACATGCTTCTCAGATCGGGCAGGTAAACGCTGAGCTAACGTTGCTCAGATAATGGTTCGTCTTGGCAGTAATGATGGCTACAGCAGATACAGATGGCTATTCTACACCATGGACATATCCGAAGTCCAATTCAATCGTGTTTCAAAAGGCTTTTCTATCTGCTTCATATTTTAAAAGCTTTTTATTCTACAGGTTCTATAAGCAGGTCAGTGCATTCAGTAGGTAGTATCAGTCATTATGTTTTGTAGATTCACTGTGGCAACGATACAATAACGCGTTGACATTAAAAGCAAAATGTACTTTTAATACTCAAGTATTTACAAAAGCAGGTACTCCAGTACTTTAATTCAACAAAAATTTGACTGAACAACTTTCACTTTATAGGACCAATATTTGACCAGGAGTATCTATACTTTCACTCAAGTAATGGAGTTGAGTAGTTTGTCCACCACTGATCACCAGAGACAAATAATCACAGAAGATGAGGATGATTATTCATTCATACAGACCAGTGGTATATTACGTTGTTTGAGAACAAAAGAGCTACAGCTACACTTACAGTTCAGGAAACAACTTTATTAGACCAGCGCGTTTTGGCTTGTGGCCTTCAGCAGGGCCATCAGAAACACATTACAAACATCATTCAAGAAGAGTTGGTTTGAAATTGAAAAAAAAAAAAAAAGTTAAATAGGTTCAGATTTGACCACTTATGTCCAGCCACATCTGGGTCAGCCTACAGAACGGCTGCAGAGGTGGTCAAGTGGTTTGGGTGAGGGGGAGTGTCCAAAAAGGGGCATCAATGGCACCATTTTTGGTCAAAGGCCTGAGAGACAGCTTCCATTGGATAGTATTAATGCAGCAGTCAGGTGCTTGTTGACCAAAGGATCAAGAAGCACCTTAAAATGGCTGCTGCATCATGAAGGCCACAAGTCGAAACGTGTCAGTCTAATAAAGTTGTTTCCTGAACTACAAGTGTGGCTCTTTTAATTTCTTAAAGATCTTTTCTCTCAAAGCATCTTGAAAGGTGAAGTTGCAGAGAGTCTGTCCTGTGATATTTCATTATTCACTCACATTTAGGATTATTTTTGGTCTAAAACAATCTTTATCCAGACAGTTTACACCCACAAAATACATGCAGCCTTAAAGGTGCAGTGTGTAGAAATTGGCATTTTAGCAACATTGAGCATTCAGATTTTGGAATGAGCCCATCCGTTACTAAAACATCACATCACTCAGTGACAAGAAGGACCGTGAACAGGGCATCATTTACAACAGTTACAAACACTGGTCCGTCTTCTTTTCTTGTAATACCCGCTCTCTCTCTTCTTCTTCTTCGCATGCCATCCAGGTAGATTTCAGGACCAGCGGCCAGACTCGTATTCAAAAATTGCGTTTTGCTCTTTTGTCCCCAAAACCCACCAGTAGACAACATGGCGGATCATTATGTCAGCCTCCACAAAGGGGAGACCCGCGGTACATAGATATAAAAAGCTTGTTCTAACTTAATAAAAAGAAAACGAAAGTTTTATGGGGATGATTGTACACCTGCCTAACATCAAATCATATATTTACCGTTTCTGTTTAGTGAAATGCTGCCAACTTCTACACACTACACCTTTAAAAGATATGCTTAAATATTTCTGAACAACAAGTTTGTCTCCAAGGGCAAATGAATATCAGGGTTTTCACATCAGTCCCATTATGATCATTTGTTTGTGTACTGAGTTAGTGAAAGCTGCTGCACAAGGTAAAATATGCAGATAAATTAGAGGGAAAATTTGTGACGGTATTTAATTCAAGAATCTTCTGCTTATATGTAATTTAAAGTCACTTGTATGACCTAATCATATGTAGAGGGCAGAGATTAAAGCCCAGTCTCATGTTCTGTATGCTGGACAAAAGCTTATGTGGCAGTAGAGCATCACATTTGGCTGCAAACTGCAAGATCACAGTGCAAACTCAGAAGTTGTCAGTGGAAATAGGAATGTGTAGCAGACCTTAGCACACAGAGGGAGATGTCTGGCATCAATCCTGGTCATGCAGGAACTCTTAACATGTGTTATTACACTGACATGTCTGCAGAGTGTTACTGTGAAATATGGAGCTGATCTTCATAGGCTCCTCTCGTGGATGTGTGAGTGATTATACACATAAAGAAGAGTTTGAGATCCAGCCTTGGACTTATGAGAACATGATCTGCTCCAGAAGATGGGGAGAAATAAAGGATTAAACACAGAAGAAATCAATAACAGTCATGAAGTTACACATGATTAAACATGCGAAGAAAGCTCAAGAGATAATATAAGCTAATCTCTGAGGCCAGATGCACCTGATTAACGTGTTTAAGAATGTTTTTTGTCACTGATGGGTCTGGATTTGTATCGAGGTGGTGTTGACATTAACCTCATTTTTTGTTCTTTCAGTCAGTATCTTGCATAAGGATGGAAGGACCAGGAGCAGAAGTCCTCTGTAAAATGCACCGTGAACAAGTGTGAGGGAGTGAAGATGTGTATCTGATGAGTGACGCACAAACATAGACTGTGTGACTCCATTTTGTGGACATAATACTAGACCTCCAGTCGTTAACCCTTTTTTAAAACAGGGAAATGATTTTAAATTGTTATAAATATTATCTGCCTTACACAATCAGGCCAACTCTCTGTTATCCTAAGGCATCCTCTTTATCACAGCGCTGCTTCGGTTGTTTTTGCCTTGTTTAATCATATTTAATCATTTTTACTCCGTGAGTTTCTGCCTGTGAAGCACCTTCTTATTCTGATTTACAGAGGTACCTCAGCATAAATCAATATTTTCTAATTCATCAGTCCAAACTCAAGATAGCCTCTTTTCCTGTTTTAAGATTTCTGTGGTCAGTTTTTGACAGCATGGTCGACATGTTGGCTGCTGCACATCGGCCTCCAAAGCCCACCTCAGCAGCCAAACAGCTGACGTCACCAATGTTTGCAAAAGTTTAAGGCTGGGGCCCAAATGTGGGTCTTTTCACTGTTTGGAAAGCCCCAGGCGGACATGCATCCATGCTATTGATTTCATCCTTTTGTGTGATGATGACTTTTGATTGTCTTTCAAGAACTTGGCTCATTTATCTCACGATATCTTGGCATAGCAAGAGCTGCATTGATCAGAATAATTAGCTTGTTTCTCCTCGAGATCTCAAAAACAAAGAAAAATGAAGTAAACTGACACTCACCTATGAATGTCCCTGTGAACTGCTGTTGTTGACCTCTCTGTGTTCAATTATATATATTTTTTTTCAATTTGAGGTTGGATATTCTTTCTTTAGTAAGTCTGAGTTGCTTGAAATCCCTCACTGAAGTAGAGTTTAGGCTCCAGGGACCAGCTGAGTAGCCACTGCACTTGAGACTTGTTTCGCAGTATGCACAGCGCTCAGCCTGTGTCAACATGGCTCCAGGTTCTGCAGCACTGGGTCCAAACCGGCATCCCCTCTGGATCCTCAGACCTTGCTGTGAAGGTTTAAACATGTCCTGTTGTAAAACTGAAAGTACACCAGGACTCTCTCTCACAGCTGCTCTTTCTGAACACTTTCCTTAAGTCTTCGCTTCTGCACACTTCGCTTCAGGGAATAACCCACAATTCATAGTGTTGCTCTGTTAAAAATAGGGACGACAGAGGAAAAAGAGCCAGCAGGAACGAGTTTATATGGAAATAGCTCATCAGTAAGTGCTTGCTGCAGTTGTTTGACTTATGATGACATGATGATGATTACCAGATGTTTCCGTCTGATTTCATCCAACTGAAATTTGGATTTTGCTCATAAAATAAGAGGTGGAGGAATTCTGCAGTTAGTTTACGTCTAAAGTTCAACATTTTTACTCTATGGCTGCAATGAAGGGTCTGCGGAGGTCATACAAACAAAACCAGCTGGATCAAGATGTGCCTCTGTTAAAACTGTGGGTCAACATGAATGAAAATCCATGAAAGCACAAAGTTTGGCACTTTCTCGTGTCAGAGCTCAGCTCGTGGGCTGAGACAAACGATTTAGGGAGTCAGGATTTAACAATGACAAATAAATATTATAAAAAAAGAGTAAATCAACAACAAAATGCTGACCTATCATGTCCTGCATGAGCATTGTGTGGTGTGCATGTGCAGAAAGTGTTTAAACCAAAGATAACTAAAGTAAAGTAAACTGTGTGGGCGCTGATTGAGTGATGCAGGGAATTGGCTTTGACAAGTGATATTTTGTCCAAAACTGAAGCTTGTAAGTTCATTTTTGATGACAGGAGCCCCTTGATGGAACAAACTCTCCAAAACATGTCAGCAGTAGAGTAAAAATACCCTTTCTATTGAGAAATGCTTTCTGTATTGTTATTTGTTTTAAATTCAATAAAGCATCGCAGTCCAGGTCTGAAAAAAAAAGCTTACGAGCCGTCACTTCCTGCTGTAGCACCTCCCACCTGTTCCTGCTTTTGAGGACTCTGATTGGGCCATGCCACTTTGGGTCATTGCAGATCAGAGCTTGATGGATCTGTTTGATGACAGACATTGAATTAGGCTGATCCAGCTGCACTGCAAGGTTACAAAAACCTTCACCTCTGATCCACCTCTATTCTCTCTCTGTGTGAGGTGCTCTGTTGGAGCTCCTGTTGGTTTAAGGCTGCCTGTCCCATGTGGGCCCTGTTCACTCTGACTGGCTATTCAGTTCAGCACCACTTGGCACCATGTTGTCAACAACTCTGCATTCATTCTAATGTCTGCATTGAGCTTGCTACCATGAGCCAACAGGCTAAAACCGGTGATGACACAATGGTAGGATGTCACATTGGTGGGTTCATTGGGGGGGCAGATACTGGTGCTGTAGGGAGGAGTAAAGGAGGTCCTGATGCCACAGACTGTTAGGGGGCTTTCTTCGACTTGGACCACTTTAACTCAGAGGTTTTGGTTTTCCTTCAGGGATCGTGCCTAGTACCTGTTACAGCTTTTCCATCGACTCCACTGGGGTTCCAAGTGAGCTGAGCTGAGACTAAACATGACGTGGAGACACTGCAGACCTCTGAATGGTCTGAGTATGGCTACAAGTTGTGGATATCTGAGTCAGAAACAAAACGCCTCCTGTTATCGACTCTGTAATGCTGCATGACTTCCCAAACTTTACTCTGTTCTAGATAGTTTGTTGTTTTGGAGCCTGCATGCACCTTTAGAATGAAATCCATCTGCTCACTATGACAAACACATGAACATCTGGCATCAACTAGGCATTTTGGCCCATATAACTACTGCTCACTGGATATTTACTCCTTCTTGGACCATCCTCTGTAAACATCAGAGATGGTTGTGTGTAGAAATCCCAGTAGATCAGCAGTTTCTCCATTAGACACCAACAACCATGCCATGTTCAAATTTGCTTATATCACCTTTCTCCTCCATTATGATACTCGGTTTTGACTTCAGCAGGTTGTCTTGATCATGTCCACATGCTTAGGTGCATTGAGTTGCTGCCATGTGATTAGATAATCTCATATTTGCATAAATGAGCAGTTGAGAGGATGTGCCTAGTAAAGTGACTTGCAGCTGTAAATGGAACGATCATACCTTGAACACAGGGGCACCAAAACTCAGTCACAGACAGGGCCAAAATATAAGGCACGGTCTAACAAACAGAGTCAACATTTATTCATCAGTCTACAGCTGATTATGTTTCAATCATAAATATGAAATAAGAACAGCATGTTTAGTTCCAGACAAGCTCAGACATCACTGTAAAATCACTGACCAGTGATCAGGCTGATATTAAAGCAACGGGATGGGGGGCTGGTGCTCCACTCTTGGCCTCCCGGCAGCTGTTGCAGTGCATCGTGGGGTTTGAGTGCTACTCAACAGAGGGCCATTAATAATAGACATGGAATTATTTCCTGGGCAGTATTTTCTTATACCACGGGCTGGATTTGGCACAGGGCCTTGAGTTTGACATGTCTGCTTGAACAGATTTCAAACAGAGGTTCAGATTGAGGACAATGGAGCTCTGTTATTGATGAATGCCGTAAAAATACGTCTCTAATGAAGGATAGAGCAGTTATTGCTCTGCAGAGCCCAAAAATAACAGCAGCAACGTTTACTCTAGCAGTTAAACTCAGTCTGGTATGCATATAATTATATTTAAGATCAGATCGAAATCTTTCTTGTTTTGTCTGCCCGTAAGTCCAGCCCTCGTCTGCACCCCTCGTCTGCAGCTGCTCACATTAGAATCACGTTAGCATCAATGATTTATCGACCCTGACATATGCGCTCATGTATTTACAACACGGATTTATCTCCCCGTGTTCTCCCGTGCACCTGTGGAGCAGATTTATGAAGCCCAGAGTCCCACATATCAACACACGTGTCTTCCACATTAACAGGATGAGAAATCGCCTTCACGCTTCATTTGAATACGAGAAGTTTCCTCCTGTCGAGGTTTGATTTGGGAAGCAGCAGCAGAAGAGAAAAGTCTCCCCTTTTATGCCTCTCATTGTTTATGCAAAGTCAGCTGCTGCACAATCCTTTCACACCGATAACAGAGATGAGATCGCCGCTGAGGATCTGCAGTTTTCTGCCGACATCTGCACTATCTCCGGCTGGTGCGCACACACATTCACCCTGAGGCGCAGCAGTACACATTTACACACACACACACTTTCTCTCTAATCTGATTGTTCCGGAAAACTGAATGTAAAATTGCAATCAGTGTAGTGCAATTATTAGCCATCCTGCAATCCAATCTGCACTCTTCTGTGCCTCCTCCACGGCTGGAAATCAGCACGTTTAAGACAGACAGAGAGGGAACAAGTGGGAGGAAGGAGAGACAAGGAGAGAGGTGAGTTAAGATGGAGAGAGAAAGAGAGAGAGAGAGGGAATGAAACTCAATTTCTGTCACATTTATCGCAGAGAACACAGCAGTACGAAGACACGCAGAGGAATAAGTGAGAATGAAATTGGCACAAAGAGAAAGGCGGGGGGAGGGGGTGAATCTGGAGGAACAAAAGCAAAAATAAAGAAATCAATTAGTGTCACAGCTGCTGGAGGAAGTGGAGCGACGGGGAGAGAAAGAAAATGTTGGAGAGGGGAATCACATCTGAAAAGCAGCATCTAAAATTCAGAGAGCTTCTTTCATGAATCTGCTGAAATATTCAAATGGTAGCAGCACGGGTACGGCACATCCATCGGACTAATATGTTTGATATTTCCAAGTAGGAATAAAAGCCAGGGAGTAAAATATTGATATCTGCTCCTTAATGACCTGTGAAGGAGGTGGATGGAAATGATGATGTATAGAGGAGGAGATAGACGAGGGATGAATGGGCTTGAGCTTGTATTGTTAATACAATCCACAGAGCATAATCCATGGAGTTTCCGTCTTAAAGGCCTTTGATCATGTGACCCTTTCCACTGTCAGGTGTTTTACCATGTTTGATTTGCTTTATTATCGTAACACTTTGTGAGTTTTATTTGCAAAAGGTGATAAAGAAATGAACTTTACGTACAACAGTCAAACGAAGTCAGCACAGCGCATATTTCCTGCTATAATCCAAACCCCACAGACTTCCTGCTGATTGATGCTGATTTTAACAGGTTTGCCTAAAACTTTGAGCCATTCCTGCAGCACTCTATTGTCTCAAGAGGCTGGGAGTATGTGAGATTTCTTCTAACAGCTCAAACTTTTTATTTGATCGACATGTTCTCCCATGAGTTCTAAAAACCTGCGTGGTTATCCCTCGTCTCAGGAGCTTAAACCCAAACATTTTAGTGATCTCCTGACCCATCTGGCACAATCTAATCAAATCAAGCTAGAGTGCTGTTAAATTATCCGGGCATGTTACTATCCACCCGACCGTCTATCCATCCGTCTATTCGTCCATCTATCCGTTCATCATGCCCCACTGAGTCTGATCCCGGTGATATTTAATTGCTCAAACTGTCGCTCCTCTCCATCATTTTTCTTTGAGTGTGTTCTCCTGCTGTCATCAGTGCAATGACCCAATTTAGCTCCGGGGTTCATTAAAGTTTGATCTCATTTTTTATCGTTTTATCTTTAAGCTCAGTCTAATAGACAATGTGCATGCTCATTGAATTAATATAAAGGAATAAATCTGAGAGATCTTTTCCTCTTTTTATTAGACAGAAATGGAGGGAGGAAATGAGAGGTGGGGTTACAACACGCAACACGGCTCTCTGCCTGGATTTACAGCCTCAGTCTCTCTAAAAATCCCAACTTCTTTTGTTAGAGAGACCTGAGGATAAACTCAGGACCAGGGAGGACGGCAGTCAGGATGGATGGGGATCAAAATGTTTGGACTTTTTACTAAAATTAAGACTCCCTTGATAATCAAACGGCTGAAGAAGATAAGTGCCTGTGGCATTAGGAAGTGTTCTTTCAATTAGAAGTGCTCTTGGACTTGCACTTGTTGCTCAGTTACAGACACAAGGTTGTTTAAAATCGCTCTGTGTGCATCATACTCTCTTTAATCATGCAAAATGTCAAAATATCACCCAGGAAACGTGAACACGAAGTCTGGAAATCATGTCCTACCATGGATAGAAGCTGAAGACCAGGGAAAAGTTCCCTTGTTAATATGAGGCAGCTCATTTTCACCTTCGCCGTTGTTTATACAGAAGAAGTCCCACCCTTTCTTGATTTTGATTGGTCAGTGAGGGGAAAGGGACCTTGTCCAGCGCAGCACTCTCTCAGAAGTTGAGCTGTTTTCAAATGAGAGCGCAGTGACAAAATCAGAAGATGCTGAGGTGCAGAGCAGTGAGGACTCTGGACCACGTTGGTTTTAAATCCAACAAGTGAACTATGCTGCCTGTGGACAAAGTGCCTTTATTGCTTTCAGTTAAGGGACCAGCACAGAGCCCCTAAGTTTCAAGTTTGTCCAAGTGACTAATCTTTACATCCGATAAAACAGCAGTAAAACAGAGATTTCACACTAGGTCTTTGGCCCTCTTGACCTTTAATGGTTTCCTCTTGTAAAGCCTGCAGACTACAGCTGGTCAACAAGCTGCAGGAGAACAGGTTAGCGGTACCGTGTGCCAAAGTAAAGCTCAAACAAGGTAGTTTGTTAGTGGAAAATTGAGTTGCTATAAGTGTGTTCAACACAGCCTTCAATCACCCGATGCTGTTTTGTGGCTTGTTATCATCTAAAACTCTCTAAATTATGCAGAGAAGGTGGCCCCATGTCAAGTTACACGTGGCTCTAGCTTGCATGCTGACTCTCTCTGTACAGATGCAGAGCTTAACTCCATCACTGTGGCCAATGTGCAGGCTAATGCCAATTTAAAAAAAAAACCCAAACTATCTCTTTAAGCTATTATTTGCTCATTAACATTATTTAATTAAAGTATGAGGATAGCTGAAGCTTTCACTGTTATTAGGCACTGATGTTAAATAATTAAAAAAAATTCTAATAATTCTTGTCAATAAATCAACACAAATAAAAAAAACATAAAAAAGAAAATAAAAAAGGAGTTTGGCTTTGACTCTGGCTTTACTTTTTCATGTCTTCAGATAACATTTATTATGGTTTGGGGTCATACAAATAAGGATTAACTGATTGACTGATGCTGTCTGGCAGGAAGTCGTAGTTTACTTAAACTGGCAGAATATGGAGAAATCTTAAGAGAAACTCTCGACTAAAACCTGCAACCATTGTGTGTCCAACTGGAGCATCTGACTCTGGAGAGCTGCTGTTTGCTTCTCTCTGGGTTTTCTTTTTTAAATTTGGCTCATAGAAATGCAATTATAGTGATCTGCGTATCCAACTTAACTAACAACTATATTTTCCTCAAAACAGTAGAAGTGAAACAGGTTTAATCACGGTGGTGGCAGCCAAGATGGTGGATTTTCTGTGGCTGGACAGCAGATGGAGGCGTCTCTTGCACACCTTTGGTTGGTCCATCAATGTTACCATGTAAATATTGTTATAATTCACGTTGTTTGAAGACGAACAAAAACAAAATCATACTTTCAGAGGATTATTTTAGAGGAAACGTGGACTGTGAGGTTGGGATATTTTTGGCAACACTAAAACAGTGTTTCCTTTGCTGCTGTTTTCTTTCCTCTTGTGATTTTTGTGAGTTTTAGACTAAGTATATGTTCCATTGATGCTTTGTTTAGCCCCTAATTTAATAAACTACTACTTAACGTCTGTATTTCCTCTTTGCTGCAGCACAGTCTGAGATGGGCTGTGCAGTAAAATCAAGGTCTGTGTGGAGGCTGCTGCACTCTGATGAGGAATAACTCTGGAGAATATTATAAAATAAAGGTTCAATTCCTCCTAATCCATCCAAGTCAAAGCTTGCTATGGCTCTGAACTTTATATCCACATTACATTATCGCAGCACATTACTGTTCCATTAGGCGCAGTCACTGCTTGACCAGCCACGTCTAATGGAAAGACACCGAGCGGTGACTGGGGCCAGCGCTGGACGCTCCGCTGCTCCACCAATATTTTGGTCAAATGATTCAATTACTCCTCCAGCAGAGCGGAGAGCCAAAGAAAGCAGGACGCCTGATCGTTTTTAGACCACGCATGTGTGTGTGTGTGTGTGTGTGCCCGTGCATGCATGGACCTGAAAGGGGACCTAATTGAAACCAGCTGTTCCACTGAGACATGCTGGAAGGAGGCCAGAACGCCACATTAGTGTGACATGGATAGAGCGAGCGCCGAGGAGAGGGGAGATGAAAGAAAGCGCGGCTCGTGCAGAGAGTCTGCGTTTGAAGCTCAGAGGAGGGGGGTGATGGATCTGATTGTTTCTCTGCACACTTTGGTGACAGTTTGATGTTTTTTGTACCTCGCCCGAGCGTCAGATGTGACGGGGCAGACTGGCAGGCAGGCAGACAGCTCGCTGACAGGAAGAGCTCATCACCATCCGCCGAGCTGCTGCAGAACCTCGTCGTGAAAAGAAGATTACGCAGAGTGAATAATCACGGGGCCACTACAGAGGAAGTTTGATCCTTTCTCTCTCTACACTTTAACCCAGATATGACAGATGTATATGCTGTGACATTTGGGGGAAATTTGATCTCTGGTTTTGTTTAAAGCATTTTCATTTCACTGTTTGGTTCTAACACTGCAACTGTTGAAGAGGAAAGAGCCGAGATCATTGATGCTACCAGAGATTTAAAGAAAAGCGAACCTTCTACCAAGCTAACTCTGCTAAATCACTCGACTCATGTCACTAAAATTAAGCAGCCTTATTGAAAACTTTCTAAGCACTTTTAAAGTCATTGATTATACTTTTAATTCAGAATATTTAAAGGCGAGGACAGCGCATGTGATCCCAGAAGTCCGTCAGAGCACAGAGAGTGAGCATCAACCATGAATAAATGCAAATAAAAAAATCGTGCATCCTAAAGCAGGGCTTACAAATGTTTTCCTCTGAACATCCCATAGTTGTATCTAATAAGGCTCAGGTATATGTGAGTATAATGGAATAATCTGAGCACTTTAGAACATAAATATAAAAGCACAGAATGAAACAGTGAAACACGTTTGGTCTCCAGGACCTGACGGAGCAGTGATATCACAGGGAGGAGTTTTAAAGTCTGAGGAGCACAGGCAGGGATGACTTCCTGTGGCACTCTGTGGTGCATCGTGGAAAGTCTGGCATTGGATGAGCTCCTGTGTTTGTCCAGCACTTTGGTGAGGTGAGCAGATGGGAGGTATTGTCCATGATGTCCTGCAGCAGTGTTCCTGGTCCAGTCCAGGTCTGAGTAGTAGTTTGTACTGAGGAGCCCACATGATATCAGAGCTGCAGCTTGTGCTGATCAGTGGTGTCAGAAGCATTAAAAGTGTGTTGGAGCATTCAAGAAGTATCTCAACGTCCCTCTTAAAAAACTATGAAAGGGCAGATGCCCCTTTGCATGTTGTGATGCATTTCAACATGTTTTGATTCACCATGAGACACATTCGGTAAATCCATTTAAATGAAAGTGCCAGCTCCTCTCAGATCATTTAAATATAAAAAAGTAAAAGGCATCTTTATTCAATGATTAATGAATGAATGAGGATCTCTTAATGCTCGCATGATATTTATTTCTTTTATGTGATCAAATCAGTGAGTTAAGTGGAGAGGATGACTGTAGTCAGACATCATTTCACAGCAAACTAAACTCAGTCTCCTGTTATTAGGACTATAAGGTCCAAACTGTTAAACTGTGAGCTAGATTTTGATTGGCTTTGACACAGAGACCAAGACACTCTTCACATTACATTTAAGGTGAATGATACATAACAAAGTACAAAAAGTCAAGCGCTGTAGTTACTATTACTATTTACTCATGAATAAAATGGTTTCTGATGCCATTGTTGATGAGTATGTCTTGAATAACCAGTGGAGCTTTAACTGAAGTTTACTGGATGGTCAAGAGGCCTTTTGTTATTCTGGGCCCAAAGTAAGAGCCAGTCTTTGGTGCAGACCCCCTCTTTATGCACTTACATTAGTTTATTTGTGATTATAAATGTAGAACAAATGCAAAACAGGGCCCGTTAAAGGCTTTAAATCCTCCTGTGACCAGATCCTGTCTTTTATGTAGAACCTGAAGGAAGAGAGGGTCTCATGTGCACCAGACTCTGTCAGTCTCAAGGCTTTGACAATGTAGTTTTTATTAATCAAAACACTAATAACACATTAAGAGCAGACTTCACTGCTCTAGAATTTGTCCATGATCCATTTTTTTTTAAACTGTGATCCATTTAAGCAGTTACAGTTGTCGTTTATGTTGCACAGCAGTGCCCTAAACTTTTTTATGGTGCTGCCTGTGGTGGGGTTGGGGGGGCAGACCCATGGATCCAGAGGATGCACAATCCAGGTGCAAAGCCAGATGCAGAGAGGATGGATCATGTGCCTTGATTATACTGAGGTGTGTTTTGAGCATAACGTGAATCTAACCAATCAGAGAGTCTCATTTGCTGTAAATGCTGAGAGCACCTGCAAGCTCATTTTTTTGTTATTTGCACGGCTGATTTCATGAAGTGGTCCAAACTCCAGGTGAGGAAAACTGAACACCAATGTCAGCTGGGATAGGCTCCACTCCGGCTTTCACACTACACACAAACCAAACCGTGGTACAGTTTGCTCCAGACAGAGATCACCTCTTTAGGTTGGACCAAAGTTCCACTGTTAGGTTTTGGGGACAGTTTCATGCCTGCTGTTTTGGTCAGCCAGAACACCACACCTTTAGGGGCCATTTACACGGCAACTAAAATGGAGAGTTTTCATTGCGTTTGCTCCTTCCGTTTACACGAGAACGGTGCCCAGAATGCCTGAATCTGCAAACTTTTGACACCAGGGTCCAGAGTGAAAAGTTTTGAAAACGTTTTCGTATCCATCTCAGTGTAAACAGGAATCAGCATTTCAGGGAAAACGATGATGCTCGGCACATGCACAGTACTCGGGAACAACCACAAATCTCACACTCCAGTACAGTTGGTGGCGGTAATGTGCCTCTAAGTTGGTTTGCCAACCTCCATTAAAAAACAAAGAAGAAGAAAAAGAAGGCTCCCAGTCAACATTCTCCTGACATTTGGTGGTTTTGTAGTTGAGCACCACGTCCAGTAGCAGCCCAACTTCGTCCTCCGTCCAAGCAAAAAACTCCTGTATTTTCTTGCGTCCACTCGCCATTGTTGTTTGTGAAAAGTTTGTGTTCACCGGAAAGGTTTGTGCACAGACCCATGTTGACACACTGCTGTTTAAATACAAACTTACATCGCCAACTACTGGCATGCACACTACAGCGTTTTCAGTTGTTCTAGTGGATCTGTGAGAGTGCAGATTGTTTTCACATCATCTCCATGTGAAAAACTTTTCTGTTTCTGGTGACAATGCTGTGGTGTAGACAGGGCCTTAGACAAACACAGCCATGGTTACTAGTAGGACTGTGTGTTCATTTACCACTGAAACAAATGACACTGCATCAGATGGAAAGCAGGAAACACACCTGCACCGCATGGCCCTGAGGCTGGACCTGCTCTTTAACTACAGCTCTGACATCCTAACAAATGTAGAGAGTATCTTTGTGCCCCCACAGACGCCTCACATCCTTGTTTCAGTCTTGATGGGTTCTTATTTCACAACAGACCGTTAGTGTTTGTTTACAGCCACGTCCTCTTCAGTCAGAGTGAAACTGAACAAACATGAGCAGGACGGGGGGGGGGGGCAGACAGAGCAGGTTATTTTCTGAGAGTCCAGCTCAGCATAATCATCCCTCACATCATCACACAGTTTATCCGGACGCTCCTGTCGGCTGTAGGAAGCTTCTGTCTTAAAATGCTCCGAGTGTTTCACAAGAAGTCACTGGACGGTCACTGACCCACGTGAGCTGGAGGTGGAGATGGTTTAAACTACGAGATAAACATCCACAGATCTGCAAATGTGTTTGTTCGTCTCTCCAGGTGATACAGACAAACAGGGTCAGTGTTTGGTATGAGCAGGAGAACAGATGTTTCTATGAACTTTAACATCTAATTTAAGCACAGGGTCCTACAGTAACAAAGATACGGATACATGACCTTCACATCCTGCATAAGGTCACCCTTCTGTTTTGACCACCAAGTTTTTATGTGGTCCTCATGTAGCTGCATGTCCTCCCTCCTTCTCCTTTAGTCTTCCCTCTCTCCTTGTTCTCTTCTCATGCTTCCTCCCATCCCATCATCTTTATCTCTGGTCATTACAGCTTTAGCGTCAGTAAACTCAGACAAAGACAGAGACTCCTCTCTGCTCCACTGATGATACAGTTTGATCTCTTCTGTTTGTCATCTGAGTCGCCTTTATATCTCTTCTCCTCATGTTTTCTTTTCTCTTTTTCATTGCCTCTCTGTCTCTCTTTCTCTCTCTCTCTCTTGTGACAATCGACAGGCAGTGTTTTTTTGTGTGTGTGCCATTTTTCAGGCAGACAGCCTCTGATTCATGTGCCCATCATCCCGTCGGCCCGAGGGCCATCGGCCGGGCACAAAAGACGCAAGCAGTCAAGCATCTCTTTCTGCTTTTCTCTGCAGTGGTTTTCATGACTCTCTCTCTGACTTGTGTCTCTTTCTTCTCCTCTCACTCGCCTGTCATTTTGTCATGCTTCTACTGTAGGTCTTTCTCTGCCACTTCTTCTCCTGCTGTCTCTCTTTACACCCACCATTCATCACTCACTCTGCTCCTCTCTCTATTTATCATTTGCTTTTCTTTGCTCTCATCTGTTTTTACTCTGAATCCTGCTTTTCGAAAACGTCAGTCATCACGATCACTTAGCAGCGCAGAGAGAATGTGGGACAGGCTGAGAGGTTATTTACATTTACATTTGAATTTATTTGTGTTTCAGGTCCAGATGAAGACGAGGACTGAACCAACGTCTGATGGTTTAAAAATGAGATTCAGCTTTTGTTCAGTCTGAGACATGGACCACATCAGCATCTCAAACCAAAGAGAAATCCCTCACAGGTTCGAGGTCTCTATAGACCGGAAATAGTCTCATGCAGGTACTTTGCAGTTGCTGACACTCCAATAAGAGATAATAATTATAGACTTAAGGACATTCTGCAGGAAGACAGAGCAAAAAATTCAAATGTAAGCAAATGTCTTTGTATAACTTTTGCTCAATTGTTGACCTTACTAATCACATGGACTGGTCCTTCAGGGCAATGACCCATGGACTGTAGGGAAAGCAAGAGTGACTCCAGCTGTTTGGTTGTCAAAGAAGCCTTTCATCACTTAAAAACCAATCCATGGATGCAGCCATACTGTAAACACCATCTCAATCTGACTTTAAATCAACCTACTGCAGACAGAGAGGCCAAGTTTAGGCAGGACTTAAGACCGTCTGACCAATAGTGACAGTGTTTGGGTTTGCAGCCATGTCAATCACGTCTGCTTTTCTTCCTTTTGTGTGTTTTTGACTTGTGCATCTTGTAGTTTCTTGTTTCTTGTATTAATTTAGCATTACTGACCGTATATACTGCATACTTAAATGGTATTAGTTTGTGGTTATTTTGCAGTTTGCTGGACCCAGCTGAGCTGATTCTTCTTCTTTTGGTTTTCTGGCAGGCGAATATCGTATTATAGTATACAGACTAAAAGCAGGTTAACAAGTGATTTCACATCCATGTAAAGACTCAAAAAAAGTGAAATCAGCAGCTTGATTCTATTTCTATTTCACAATGCAGAAAACAGCTTTGTGTTCCTTCACCTGTGTGCATTTAATCAGCTAAAACACTAGTTTGCTCAACAGCAACAGGAAAAAAAACAGTGAACCAAATATGAGGCAGTTTGACTGCAGTGACGGTGATGTTCCTTTTACTGTGGATGCACGGCGTTACTTTTATGAACCGGAGTAACCGAAGAGGAAATTTTTCAGTAGGCTGAAAGAGAGAGGGGACAAGCTTGTGTGGAAAGTGCGAGCCCATGGCCTGGAGGAAAGAGAGTGCTCTGAAATCTTTTTCCCAATTGTGCACTTGGCCTAATATTGTTTTGTGGCTCATTTTAATGTGTCACTCACACAATCATGCAAATTAACTGTGCCCGCCAACAGCAGAGTATCTCACAGGTCAGCTCAGGTCATTCCTCTTAAAGGTGCATTTCACTGACTTTTGTCAAGTACCTGATACAACCCAACAAAAAAAAAAACAACAAATCCCTGAACCTCTGACAGAGTTCCTCCTGTGCTGCAGAGTGACTGAGGCAGTGGCATAAACACCTCTGATTCTGTCTTTCTCTAAGTTTACATCCACGTGCACGCTGCCTCTCTGAGAACAGCTTTATTGTGTGTTCTGTGCTTCTGTCTTTATGCATTTGTGTGACATTTTTCTTTGGTCTAAGTTGTTTTGGCGGTTGTCACGGTGAAGGTAGAGCAGTGATTGGTGGATCCTCCTTCTCTTTCTGTTTATCTATTCATGTGTGTGTTTGTGTGTGTACCACAGAGTGTGTCTGTGTGCATGTGTGTGTGCCATGTCAAGTCGTGCGTTACAAGATGAAGTGCAGTCGTAGTGAAGGACAAGCGTTTCTCATCCATTTATGAGGCCGTCAGCATAAAAGCCAGCCAAGCATCTTAATGACCTATGACTCAACTCCCAGTATAATCTGACACACACACACACACACACACACACACGTACACACACACGCACACTGAGTCACATAAGTTCACATGTATGGCACCAATAGAAACACACTAACACACACATCGTGATGCACTGTGTAGCTACATGAAACAAACATGAGATCCCGTCCTCCTCTGGGAACCAATCAGACGTCAGAAACATTAACCTGATGATGACAGCAACAGAAAACAACTGTACGTCATAATAAAGTGGGCGGGGCTTCAGAGGCTGTAAGACTTCCTCCAAACAAGTGAATGACGTGACATGATTCACTGATGTTCCTCTGCAGGACTCACAAAATCAGCTGTATGGTTAAAATCAGAAAGGGTCACGCGAGGACACCTGTGAGGCTTAAATCATGGATTCATTCCTCGGCTTGAGGTAGACTCCTGACTGCACCTTCATGTTCATGTAATGGCTGCCCTGCATTTATTTAAGCCTGCTCTTTGCAGGCCCTCCTAAACTTCTGCTGCTCTGCTCCAGGAGGCAAACGGGACATGGGAGAGAAGCTCAGGTCCATCCTGAGGAGCAGCATCTGCCTCCCTGTGTTTGGCTGATAAATGCGTCCATTTTACCCTCAAAGAATCCATTCAGAGCACTCTTTGTTAGTGAACATGTCCCATGATTCACACTTAAACTCCTTTTCTTTTCATTTTATCCTAAGCCAGTCTGCCACAGGGTTGTAGATCATTTCATACCGGGCTGTAGAGAAACCAAATAAAGTTCTTAGTAACAGCTTTTAGAGGTCGAAGGGAGTTTGATTTTGAAAGAATGGCCAGATCCTCACATCAAATTATACTCAGGCTCCCTGAATCTGTCACCGCTGTCATGATTAAAAAAGTACAACCTGTGATGCCCTCCTGCTCTTCCCCCTGCTCTCTGGATGTAGCTGTAAATATATTTGACTTTGCATGATGTGTGTAAATGTGGGACAGTTCAGGCACACGAGAGGTCAGAGGTCAGAACTGATAAAAAATACAGTCAATCAATAGAGACATCAGATCAGCTCAGACTGATGGAAAAAGCACAGTCAGCACCGTGTGCACACTGCTTTTACAGCTTCCTCCGTGCTCAAAGGGTGTAGTGGTTTAAGTAGTTACTGAGTCAGCAGGTGACTTTCAGCAAACTTAATCAGCTGAAAACAGATTGATTCTGTGAGTTCTGTTAGATCGAAATTAAATTTTGATTTTTTTTGTTTTCCTCTCGTTTGTTTTCCAGCTTTTAATACAAGAATCTTGACGTTGATACAGTAAATACACCGCCGGGCCAAAAAAAAAAAGTCACCACCAAAAGATAAGGTCACACACTCTAATATTTTGTTGGATTGCTTTAGCTTTGTTTACAGCTCGCATTTGCTGTGGCATTGTTTCGATAAGCTTCTGCAATGTCACAAGATCTGTCCCAGATCATAGCACTGCCCCCTCGGGCTCGGACAGTAGGCACTAGGCATGATGGGTGCATCACTTCACCTGCCTCTCTTCTTACCCTGATGCTCCCATCACTCTGGAACAGGGTAAATCTGGACTCATCAGACCACATGACCTTCTTCCAGTCCTCCAGAGTCCAATCTTTATGCTCCCTAGCAAACTGAAGCCTTTTTTCCAGTTAGCCTTACTGATTAGTGGTTTTCTTAAGGCTACACAGCTGTTCAGTCCCAATCCCTTCAGTTCCCTTCACATTGTGTGTGTGGAAATGCTCTTACTTTCACTATTAAACACACCCCTGAGTTCTGCTGTTGTTTTTCTTTCATTTGATTTGGCCAAACGTTTAAGTGCTCGCTGATCACGATAATTCAAGATTTTTTTCCAACCACATTTCTTCCTCGAAGACGATGGTTCCCAACTATCCTTCCAATTTTTAATAATGCGTTGGACAGTTCTTAACCCAATTTTAGTAGTTTAGTCTTTCAACATTGTTGTTTAAGAAATGAAAAGCTACTCATTGCATCAGCTGGGGTTAAATAACTTGATGCCAGCTAAAAGATAAATGCCCATGCAGTAATTATCCAATAGGAGGCTCGTTCCTTTGTGCTTAGTTAAATCCAGATGGCGACTTTTTTTTGGGGGGCAGACAGTGTATTTTCTGACAGCCGGGGTTGAACTGAAAAAAAAAAAACAACAATAGCGATAAGCTTGATGGTTTCACAAGGTAAAAGATTTACATGCTTCATTACCAAAAAAGTCTGTGTGGAGTTAAACAAAGGAATTATCTTGGAGTTGTAAGGGTTAAGGTATTCACTATTTTACTTCTACTACATTCCGTTTTCCTTGATTCCTGTTGTAATTTGCCCTCTTTTTGTCCTTAAATTAAAATTGTACCTGCTAAAGATTCACATATGACTGAAACATCTCCTTCTGCAGCACCGTGTCCCTGCCCATTACTGATGTTTGTCCAAATAAAAATCAATGAAGAGGACACCTTGAAGAAAACACTTACCTCAAAGATGGAAATCAACAGATTTGTGTTCCAATTTCTTCAAAGATAAAAGTGTTAGAATCACAAAATTCTGCAAAATCATACCCTTACTTTATAAAGTTGGGCTCTCAGAGTGTGTCTGTTTTCTCTCTTCGTCTGTCTCGTCTGTCTCGGGGGAGTTTATCGATCTGCGCTCAACACGAGTTTGTTTACTCCTCAGGGTTTAGGATTAGCAGTTAGCATACTGGAGAGATTAATTTTCTAATCTTTTAATCAGTGGTGAATATTTATGATTTTATTTGTGATTATGCTGTTCCACAGGGCGAGTACGAAGAGCTGGAGGAGGCACTGCGTGTGTGAATGTGGTTCAGGTGTGTGTGGCGGGGTCTCTGGGGTCTTAGTTGTTGTTTCATATCATCTGTGGAGGAAGAGAGAATGAACTCAAACGGGGCCCGAGGCAGTGCTGGTCAGGGGGAGGGAAGAAACGTAGTTATAAGGGATCAGATTAATGCACAGTCATGTTTATTAAGCACATTTAAGTTTGAAAAGTTTGATCACTTAAGAAAATGACAATAACAACTGGGAAAGACCTGTGGGAAGATATTTCTTATTGAAGGCAGAAGTTACGCTCCAGGAGGCGTCCACTGCCTCGAGTCCTCAATGAAAGATTTAATGACACCCATGGCTAACCAGCTAAAGACCACCAAAACAAGAGCATCTCAGAGTCTCCTCCTGACAGTTATTTAATTATCCAATTAAAAAGTGAGATTATCCTCAGAGATTATCTCACCGAGGCCACGTCCTCCTCTGAACGGCTCTCATCGTGTTAGTTCTGCAGAGAGAATCAGAAGTGACGGCCCTCTGAGTCTCCTCTGCACCGACACTCAAACTGAGACTGAATCAGATCAGCTCTGAGCCGCAGGTCCTGCAGTCAGAGAGACTCCAAAAAACTACTGGAAAATAAAGAAACTTCACTTTAAGTATCACAACATGGAGTGTATCCCCAAATACCCAGAGTAAAACAGAACTGGATGTAAAATGCTGGCAGCTCTGGCCATCATCATTCTTGGTTCTAGTAAAGCTGAGCTAACAATCCAAGATGATAAGAACTTTTGTTTGGTTATAACTATGATTTTGTCCGATTCTCCTCTGATATTCGAGACAGGAAAGATAATCTATCATTAAGTCATTTGGACCAAAGAGTTTGACATTTTCTCTGCAAAACAGCCTCACTGCAAAAACTGTGATCACAGGCTGCAGAAGTGACAGCCACACAGTCCAAAATGAAAAAGAAAGACTGTGATGAGGATGTATAACTACTCCTCAGGACAGTCACAGCTTAAAATAAACATGTTTAGGGTGCTGGTGTCAGTGGTTATATCCAGGCACCCCATGTGCAGAGATTTTAGAGCAGTACTGCACTCATAAATGCCACTTCTCCCTCATGGACCAATCAGAATCAAGGAAGGGCTTGACTTCTGGTGTCGACTTTGTCAAACACTATGGCAGAGTAGAGAGCCTTTTAGAGGGATCAATGGAGATGATTTATTTCTTATTTTCATACTTCCTCTGTGATAGTTGAATGAAATATTGATCACACAGAGACATTTAAAACAATCCTACGGCTGCAACTGAAGAAAGAGGAAGTCAGCTTTTGTATCTTAGCAACATTACACAACAATTTCACCACAAATGAAAATAAAAATGGCGGCCGTGGACACAGGCCCTTGAAGTTATTCATAGCTCGAGGCATTGCTGACATGGCTGTAAGTCTGCATGGTGTCATCAACTTCTGATGGCTCATTCACGGATGTGACCACACGCCATTTCTGTGGCTGCACTTTTTTATTTATCTTTTTTTATGATTCATAGTTTATTTATTCTTGAATTAACAAGACCAAGAGGCTTGAAAAAGTGACAACACACAGCAACATACCAACTCACACACAAAAAACAAAAACATCAAAAAAATGAATAAATAAATAAAACATGACATATTAAGACATGAATAATATAACAAAAAGTATACAAGAGGGGGATATCTCGACTACAACTTAACAGTGATGCACAGACAGCTTAAAAATGCTTCTTCTTTCACAAAAAAAGCTAAACTACAATGTTTCTCAGTTATTATGACTTATGTAGTTCTCGATTGATTATTACATGAGCTGGTAACATCAGAGGACGATCAAGAAGAGTGGTAATGCCCCGTCCTCCACCTTATCCAAGATTCTATGATGGCCAATACAAGGCAGCCAGATGGCCTAGAGATGCAAACCAATCAGATGGAGCAGGCACATTTTTTTTAATGTAAGTGGAGAGTTTGGCACCATGTGCAGCATGTATAGCATTAGCATCTGTCCCGAGGTTTCTGAATATAGAGAGAACTGAGAACTCTATGTGTTGTTTTTAAGTGCCTGTGAAAGTTGAACTAGGCAGATGCTGCTGTGTATTTTTATTTCCTGTTTGATCAAATATGTGCACAGCTCAGAGTTAGAACAGGAGAGCCTCCTATTCCCATGATTTCCAGTGTAACAGTGAGTTTCCAGATGCAGAGCATAACTCTTGCTCTGACCAACAGACGTATCCTCGCCCACAGGAAGTGTGTTTACAGCTCTGGGAGCTCGAACATGAGATCTAAAGATCACGAGAGAACCACAATTTCACAAGGTACCTGTGATTTGACAGGAGGAGAAACATGTAAACAACAGGTTATATTTCCTGCCTGATGTTTGTTTGTTGTAGGAATTGATATTATTTCTACTTTTCCACTGTATTATGAAATTTCCTGAGAACTCGGAGTGCTTGTTTTTCCGCATTGGGTCGACTTGCTTGGCAGAGATTGATGCAGAGATGAAGCAGCTCCTCCTGATTTTCTTCTTTTTTAACCTTAATTTAACCAGATAAGTCCCATTGAGTTCAGGATTTCATTTACAAGGGCGACAGCAGCACACATGATAAATACAATTTCAAGGAAAGTGTAAGGCATAAATAACAAACAATACATATGGAAAAGTATTAAACAGTTTCACAGTGGAAGGGAGACAGTTTTGAGGACAGTAACAATTAAAAACACAAGCGTTGCTCATAAGATTCTCGCTGCCCAGTAAAATGGAACAAAAACTTGGACTGAAACTATTTCCAGTGAACCAGTGCAGAGCAGTGATGCTGACACGATCCATGGATAAATCAAAGTAAACAACTGGTTACAGAGACTGGGGACATTTTCTGTGGAGTGCGTGGCCAGTACAGAACATGGGCCACTTTGTGTCTGTAAATGGGTAGAAGTGTTGTGCTTTTCTGCTCATTCTGAAGATGTAATTGACTGAGGTAGCTAATGATGTGCTGTTAGTGACTGCAGTTCATTCTCAGTCACCAGGTGGTCTGTCTTTGCCTCAGCGGTGATGACCTCCGATGCCAAAAGCATCTTTTGTCCAGGTTATCTCGTCCATCCCAATCCTGTGACAGTGAAGTCTCAGGGACATTATGAGCTGTCCAATTCAAACTTTGCACAAATGTCCACTCTTACTGAAGGATGAATTCATCAGATTTTGAGTTCAATGATCAAGGTCTTTGGGATGCCCTGGTCTACTTAACTTTTCTCTTCTTGATGACATTATAAAAGCATTTAAATGTGAGGCGGTAGTCCTTCACTTGTTTTTGATTTAGTAAAGAATGCCCTGAGAATCTGCAGCTTGAACATTTGTCCTGTTTCAGGTCTGCACACACCTTCACAGAGGCTAGTTGGCTGGAGTTTGGATTTCTCACTTCTTTTTCCTCCGGCCATTGAATGAATCGATGAGGTTTTATGATTGTGTCTGCAGGATGAATCCCAGCGGCAGACAGCGGTGTTTAGAGGGGATTTAGCTGAGTCAGAGAGAAGATAGAGGCAGTGCTGGGCTCAGTGTGGCAGCTGCCTTCCAGTGGACCGAGCCAAGCAGATAATAAAGCAGCAGCAGCAGCACCTCGCTGACCAGCGGCTCAGAAAACCCTCATCTCTCGCCGCTCAGCGTGTGTGTGTGTGTGTGTTCTGCTAAGCAGGCCGTGATATTACCACTCTGTGTCGTGGGGGTCAGAGGAGAGGCTTCAATGAAAAGAGACAAAATCGATTTTTCTCATGTGAAGGCTAACTTTGGAGAAGTGTTCATGAGAGTGGGCTGAAATGGTTTGTGGCTAAACATGATGGTAAAAAAGGAGCCGCAGAACGAAACAAAGACGCAGTTTAGACCAATGTTTGTAAGAGAGAGGGAATAAGGTCGTAGTCTCAACCAAGGGGCAGCCTCTGGGGTTAAACCAGTGTTTTTCAACCTAGGGGTCGTTGAACTTATTATTATTCTTTTTCAAATGTAAACAACACACACAATCTTAAACAACTGTATTCTGTAAGTTCCCTTTCTCAAACATAAATGTAGTTAAAAAAAATGCAGCATTTAAAAATATCTGAGCTGATGCAACGTGACTGAAGGCCGCGATCATGTGACTTTACAGTTATTGTTGCTTGATAATAAGCAGCGAGTGTACTTCAAAAAGGCTGAGATGGTTAGTGAGCGGGCACTGAACGCAACTTTGTAGGTGAGCGATCTCATTGCTGCGGCTATGAAGCTGCATACCATTGCTGAGATGTAATATTGCCAGCTGCCATCGAAATGGTAAAAACAATATCCGGGGAGGAAAAAGCTCAAAACCAAAAAACAACAAATGAGAGATTGATTATTCAGTATTAATTATGAATAAAGTCTATATCCTGATCACAGAAAATAAAATCGTCACTTTGTGCACTAATCCGGGCTACTCTGGCTATTTGCAACACAGTATAACAAACATGAAGAAAAATTAATTCTAGGAACAAAAATGTCTCTGGAGTCCCCAGAAATTTGTGATGTTAAAATGGGGTCACAGACCAAAACAGGTTGGGGACCACTGGGTTAAACAAACAGAGCCTAAGCAAGAGTGCAAGATGTTGATCTCAGCAGCAGAGGGAGTCACGCTCACAGCCTGGTACAAAGAAAATCAGGGATGGACATTAACAAAGTAGATTTACTTGAGTACTGTACTTAAGTACATTTTTCGAGTATCTGTACTTTACGTGAGTATTATTTTTTGGGGGGGAAACTCGTGACTTTTACTCTACTACATTTGAAAGACAAATATTATACTTTTAACTCCACTACATTTCTATGAAGGCTGTCATTACTTTTAAGTCTAGCTCTGAAGTCAGCGGATGCAATTTATTTTCTCTTCTAAAATGCGATCTGCGTGTGATTTGTTCAACTGATGATGCTGTACCTGTCCTCCGCACATGTGCTACTCAGATCAGGCAGGTTAACGTTGAGCTAGCATTGCTCAGATAACGGTTCGTCTTGGCAGTTATGGTGGCTACGGCAGATACCACACTGATTCCAAGCCAGAGCACCCATGGCCATATCTGAAGTCCAATTCAATGGTGTTTCAATGGGCTTTTCTACAGGCTTCACATTTTACAAGCTTTTTATTCTACAGGTTCTAAAAGCAGGTCAGTCACTCTTTCAGTTGAGTACTTTGTCCACCACTGAAGAAAATTCTGCTCCTCATCCATAATGTGTGAGAACTGTCCAAGTGAACTCTTTATTTTGGAGGTGTCACAGCTTTTTTTATACTAGGCCAAGTTTGACTGAACATGAGCGCTGGATGTTGCATCACATCACACTCTATCGCACACCTGCTGTCCACACTGCATCAGTTAAGAATGAAAATCCATGCTCTATATTTTCTTTGTAAACAGAACATCAAGTCATTTTAGTGTGTAGCTGGAGGAAAGAGCGTGGAGTGCTTTAAATAACGAGGAGGGTCTCAAAGACTCACTGATACACAGCTCTTTGTGAGCCAAAGTCTCTCCCTCCTTGTTGAGGGTAAAAGTGAAATAGAAATAGATGACTGTTTAGTTATTTTCATCAAGTAAAACCAATAAATGTGCTCTACTGAGTGAGAAAAGCCAAAGAAAACCACAAAAATCCCTCCTGCACCTCGTCGAGATCATTCTCTCCTCGCTCCTCATCCATGTCGGGGCAACAGAGGGAAAAACTGAGATGGAGCATCAAGGCAAAAACATTGCACCACATGGCTCATGGTCAGTCAGGACACTGATATATTATTCAGTGTAACTGGCCTGAGTTTTGTTGTAGTGCGTCATGTTAGGACAGTGTAACACAATATTGTTGTGGACCGGTCGTTGCAGTGGAGGTGAACAAAACAAACACACATGCTGTACTTATTTCAACTCACCATGACCCTGGATCAGACGGAGCCATGCTTATGTCATGAGGACTCGCTCTGTTTTTATCAGCTGACTCACAATTACATCGAAACAATGAAAGTTACCAGTTGACACAGAAACTAATTCAAACACAACACCTGTAGAGTTCAGTGGAAAAGGCTGGTAGTGTTTAGTGCTGACCGTGTGTTTAATCCATCAGTCATCAGTACGAGCCGATCTGATTGGATGATTCTATTAGATTGGTTAAAAAAAAGGTAAATACGGCTGTTTAATAAGTGCAGGTTATATATATATATTTAAGTATGACAGGAATTTAAATACTGAAAACCAAACATAGAACTTTTAGAGATAAGGCTTTTATTTTTATCAGTTTAAAAGGTGGTGCAGCACTCCTTCAAGAAAAGAGGACTGAAAGTGGCCCCTGAGATTGAGGCCCCTGCTATACTGTAAACTTATCACTTTCACATGCTGCTGTCTACACCACTTGGGAGCACATCGGGGTTCACGGTGTGCTCAGTGACACGCAGACATGTGGACTGCGATGGCTGACACTGAAGCGGCACCCTTCTGTTGAGAGGCAGACTCTTCCCTTGAGCCACAGCCACCCCTGTTGGCATTTCTGTATAAAGCTGAGTGAGATATTAAACCTGGGACTTCCCTAAATGTTGGCATGTTCCTTTAAATCCAAACTTAGTGCTATCAGTCTCCCCAAAACTCCACTTTTACATCCAGCCAGCAGCGGCTCCGTGAGTATCCAGCTGTGCAGCAGAGCCTGCAGCTTCACTCCAGCTATTTCTCAGAGCTCGTGGGCTAATACTCCTCCATAGCTATCAGCAGCCGGTCCCCAAACAGCCCCCCCCTCCACCCACAGCCACAGCTCCCCGAAGTGCTTACACAGGCTGCCTCGTCTTGGCAGGATATGACACGCCATTAACCGGCCGCCACGCCATGACGCTTATTTAGAGACATCTGGAGCTGAAAATATTTCATGACTTCTCCGAGGACTTCCACGGATTAAAAAAGGGGGCCTGGCTGGTTTTTAAATACAGAGCTGGGGCGAGCGAGATAGGGGAGCAGAGGGGAGAGGGAGGACCCTGTAGAGGAGTCCGATGGTGACAGTGCAGCCATAGCTAATGTGATTCCCCCGCCGTGACTCATAGAGGAGGTATATAAATACCCCCACAGGCCCCTGTCGCTGACACGCAAACCCTCCCCGGCTCTCTCTAAACCCATGAGACACCCGGAGACAGAATTTAAAGGGCAGACATTTTTCTTCTTCCTCCTGAACTGTGAACTTTCTGTGTTTGTGTTAGAGGGTCGGAGGCAGAAGAAGAGATGGACGATAAGAGGTTTCCTGGAGCCTCAAATGAGCAGAGCGAGCAGAAAAGGAAAGCAAATGTTAATGAGAAAACCAAGAACCAAGATGGAGGGCTGGACTCTGGGGCTGGGTGATATGGACCAGGAATTAGCTGGATGGCGATAAACAACAAATATAGCAGAGCTATAGATTCAATATGACTTTCATGATTTTGAAATAACGGTTTTGAATTAGAATGAAAATGACAGTATGTAAATGGTACGGTCATGACCTTCAAAACCATCTGGAGGCATTTCAGCATAAAGACATTATCACGACGTCAAAGGTATACAATCAAAGCTTGTTAGTAATGAAAATAATAACTTTATTTGCAAAGCACTTTAACAAACAGGTTTACAAAGTGCTTTGACAAGCAGACAGAAACATACAGACAGTAAAGCAAAAAAGGAACTAATCAGGAAAAAGCACAATTTAAATCAGAGACCTTCACAAACAAACACAAACAGCAGAATAAACCCAAACAAGAAAAGAACCCAGAGAGAGCAGGAGAACTCCATGTCTCTCAGACCAACAGTGCTCATGAAAGTGAAAGACTTCAAGGAAACAGAGGAGAACCAAACACCCAGGCACCCAACACAGTCCAAAAACACAAAAGGCCCACAACCCATAGGTCCAGAAACACCAAAAAAAAAAAAACCCTACACCAACATGGTGCTCCCAAGAGGCCATATGGCGCAGCCCCCAAAGTCTCCGGCCCCACAATCAAAGGCCCCTCAAATTTCCCAACCACACCAAGCACCTGAGCCCGGATCCACCGTGCCCCTTCGCTTTGGCCCCAACATAACCTCCAGAGAGGCAGAGGTGATTCATTCAACATAATTTTCTTGCACCGTTTTTTAGCTGATACTCCTCGTAGTTATTTTAAACTTTCTAAGCAGTTTGATAAAGCTTTTAAATTACATTTTTCCTGATCATTGTTAGATGTTTTTTACATTTTTGGTTTGTATCGTGATTGTTGGAACCCCAAAAAGTCCACTGACATGACAAATGGGTCACTTTATGTTTCTCTCTGTGTATTTTGGCCTTCACTGGACTTTGGCAGCCATTTCTGTTGTTCATTTGTTGTTGTTACTTTTTCAATGAATCCACTGAAGCGCCAACAAATTAGCTTTTAGACCATCTCTGACTAGTTAGCTGCTAATTACCGACATAAGACTGAGCATGAGCTTGCCTGCAATATTCGTCAATAAAAACATCAAATCAAAATTTACCAAAAATGAAAAAAGATTCACATTTTTAACATCTAGCCTAAGATTCTTTTGACTGTTAAGGTTATTAGTAGTTGTTCTATAATCTGAAGTCTGGGGTCTATTTTCAATCCAATAAACAAAAAAAAGTGTTGTCTCACTCTTTATCTAATTTGAAAATGTATATCGATATGTCTTCTAAACTCGTCCACCAGCCAGCCCTACTTCCCTCTCTCTCTGTGAGGCGACTTGTGTTTGCGTAAGTCTTTTTTTTTTGGGTCTGCAGCTGTTAACACATGACAGAGGAGACGCTGCTCACGTTTGCAGCTGCTGTGCACATCAAGCTGAAGGATTTGTTTGTCTGTAAAGCTTTGGTATGAAGAACTTCACCTGTCGTCCTCATTAATGGTTTACATTTCAATCCTCAGACTGCAGATCATCTGAAGACACAAAGGTCAAATCTTTGTCCTCTCAATTACACACATGGTGTCCTCGATGGCAGTTTAGCCATGCTCACAGTGACACAGCCACTGATTCAGTTCATCATTTCATTATTATTTCCACATATCATGCAAAAAAACACTTTTTCAAGGCTTTTGACCACATTTTGGGTATTTGTTCTTCCTCCCAGCCCACAAAATGTGATAGTAGACAGCAAAACCTGTATTTAGCAGGCTGCATGAATGTAAACTCATGGTATTGAGTGAGCTGTTGAGTCTGTGGATATACTGTTACGTAACAGTATATTTTTATTTGAATACCTAACCTGATTGGTCTACCTGAGTATCCCCCCCAACACCTCCACCCTCGCTGGAGATACTCCTGTGCAAAGTGCAGCCATGTTATTTATATTCTTAGTGAAAGATCGGTGCTCAGCATGTCTAAACTCAGAAGCTGCCTCTGCTCGGTTGTTTGCCGTAAACAGCCACAATCTGTCACCAGACCTGATGATGGAAATGTGAGTATTTTAATGCTGTATAGTATGTGTTTTGCTTGTTGCTACAAGCTAATGCTAACAGCAGGAGTAACTTCACATGTTCTTCACTGTTAACGTTACTTGTTCAAAGTCTGAAGGGTAACCTTAAAAGTATGAACATTCCTACATTAGTCAAGAGGAGTTTAACAGCTGGCTGAATATAATCAGTCCTTTACCCACCCCATTACCCCTCCGTTTCTGCTAACGTTAGCCCAGAAGGTAGACTAAGTTGCGGCTGTCACACTGCGGTGACTAGGCAGCGGTTAGCATGTTGTGCGTTAGCCTGTGATGTTATGGGGGGACGAGCTTCGCTGTTATCTGGTAACCGGCGTGAATTTGTGGTTCCTATGTGTTGAGGACTGTATGCGGCACGTGGCTGGAGTGCCAGAGCACTGTACTTTGCATGAGTTACGCAGCAGGTCTATTGTGAAGTCCTCGTATGTACGCTGCTCTGCTCTAGCTCATTAGCATATGAAAGCGACCGCCTCAAAACCAGCCATTCTGAACAGAGCAGTTATGTGAACGTGGAAAGAATGCAGCTGTGCTTTATTCATAAGCTTTTTGGACCAAAGCATGTTACAAACGTTTCATGAAGACATCAAGGATCCATGTTAAACTGCAGAAAAGGAACAAAATATGGGACCTTTAACCTTTTTGTCAGTGGAGCCCACAAACCGATCTAATCCCTGCACTAAACTTTTTCTTGCTTTAGGTTTGAGCTAACTTTGAGGGTTGTGACTGATGTTTTGTACTCAAGCTCTGCAGCAGTTGATCATGAGATTCATGCCGCTTTATGTACCAAGCGTTGAGCTCTGATGAGGATTTCTTAAAGGACATAACGGTACCGAGGAGGTGTGGGTAAGACTGTCACAGCCTCACGTGTTCATTAGCTAACGGTGCAGCCAGAGACATCCTGAACCCTCATTACATCCTGGACTAATGAAGGCCAGGGATGTGAGACATCATCTCTAAATTACTTTTTAAATGAAGAGAGGATCCTGATGTTCTACAGCTGATTAGCAGGAAAAAGGACAGGGAGGAGAGCGCAGTTAGTGGATCCTGTCAGCTGTGTAGGTCACCGCGGTGCCGATATTAGCTCAGAGACCTGCGAGGAGACGTCCTGAGAGGAGAGCCGAGGAGAGCTGCGGAACAAAACAGAGTAAATCCAGTCCTGACAAAGCGAGGAGAGGAAGTTTTAGAGGATTTGCTGCCAGTTTTAAAGGCTGCACAGCAAGCAAAGCAGTGTCTTAAGTCAATTCCTATCAGGAGAGCCTTAAAGTGAAGGTATTTACTGAGAGGAGCCACCGTGAAGATGTCTGAGGGGAGACGGATTTAATTCAGAGCTGGGAAGGAAATGTGTGATGAGAGTGGACATGCTGTAGAGCTTAATTGTCTGGTTTATTATCTTTGACTCCTTTGGTTTGCAGGGTTAGAGATGAGGGTGTGGTCCTGAAGATGGACAAAAGCCTCTGTGGTTGCATCTGTTCTGGGCTTTCAGACGAAAAGTTTTAAACGCATTAAACTGTGAAAATAAGCACACGGATGTGACTGTTTCTATGAAAGTATGACACAAAATGTAAGTGTTAGCACAGAGGGTTGTAGCATATTGAGGACACAGATACTTTTGGCTGGATGACTTGTGATCATCAGGCTGACTTGACACGGCTCTTTGGAGATAACATCCACGCTCCAGGTCATGGATCAGTGCCAGACCTTGTTTGACTTTTACACATGGAGCGCTTAAAAATTAAAAGGAATGTACTCTTACAAGCCACAATAAATAGCACACCTATCAATGGTAATGGCCAATAAGCCAATCACATAACAGCAGCTCAGAGCATTTAGGCAACAGATGTGGTCTAGACAGCCCACTGAGGTTCAGATCAGGCATCAGAATGGAAAAGAAAGTGATTTAAGTGACTGATTTAGTAGTATTTTCTCACACAACCATATCTAAAATGTACAGAGACTGATCCATAAAAGAGAAAATATCCAGTGAGCAGCAGTTCTCTGGGCCAAAATACCTTGTTGATGCCAGAGTGGTTGGAGATGATTATAAGGCGACAGGAACTCAAATAACCACTCGAGGTCTGCGGAAGACCACTTTTGCAGATACAACACATCAAATCTTAAAGCAGATGGACTACAGCAGCAGAAGACCACACCAGGTGCCGCTCCTGTCAGCTAAGGACAGGAAACTGTGGCCGCATTTAGGATGGGCTCTTCAAAACTGGACATTAGACTGTAAAAGTGTCTCCAGTACTCTGTTGAATCTATGACACCAAGAATTAAGAGGATCCAACCTGGATTTAGTAAGGTGTACCTAATAAATTGGCTGGTTAGCGTATATGATCCTAATTTTGTTGATGCTTTGTTGATGTTTTTGGCAAATTATCATGATAATCTGGAGGCCATTATATGAAAAGTTTGAAGATCTTAGTTGAACTGACTTCACACTGAGGGAGTAAAACACTCCTCCAGCGTTGTAGCCGTTTGTTTGGGGCATTTAAAGGGTTAACTCATCATGTGTTTACTCGTGAGTGTAACTTTGAGAGCGTGTGGGGGAGTGTTAGTGGCTCTGCCTGTCTGTCGGTGTTCTGCCTGTCAGTCTCTCTCGTTTTCTCTCAGATCCTCGCTCATGAATATTCATGCTCGCCGTGATTATACTCGCTCTAATCCAGGAAGTGAGTGGGATGATAAAAAGCCCCCCCCCCCGAGCTCCGCGGCCGCTCCTCCGACAACGAAATAAACAAATAATAATCACAGCTTCTCAAACACGAGTTCAGGAGACCTCGCCACTCTTCTCTGACATGGCGGCGTGACGGAGGCTGATGGGAAGTGATGGAGGGTGGCGTGCAGAGAGCTGAACGTCAAAGCAGACAGACGGTAATGTGTTTGAAAGAGGAGCAGCGAGAGAAAGAGTGCTCTGTGATTTCATGACCCGGCCCGGGCTGAAATAACGTGACTCTCATGAGAAGGCAGAGAAAGAAGGCCTCTTTCTTGTAATTGCATCAGCACTTCATTAACAATAATTCAATTAAACGCAGGCCCCTGGAAGACATGCTGCTAAAAGGAATTTTCCCTCCAAGCCTCGCTCTGTTTTCCCACATGAGGCCGAGGTATGTTAATGTCAATTGGATTCTGCCTGTTATCTCTGCAGCCGCCCTAATCTGATCCCTGGGAAAGTCAGCAACAACGTGTCGAGTCAGTCCAAAAACTTACAGGCTGATAAGAGAGGAAGCCTGGATTTCTTTTCCCACAATGCCTCAGTGCTGTGGTTTGAAATAATAATTAAACAAAACATGAAATTAAAGAGAACAGGGCAGCAGCAAGGAGAAGAAATCTGTCAGTTGACACAAGGAGGTTCATGATTTAAAGCATCCAAATTGAAGCCAGTTTGGGGTGAAGATGTTTTTGGAAAATTCAAGTATATGTATGAGATTATATCTTTTATCAAAAAAGGAAAACCTCTAAATTAAAAAATACCTGCCTACCTGTGGACATTCCCTGAGTTTGTTTAAGACAAAATTATAAAAAAGGATCTTCTGCAGCCTGAAGACAAGTTTAGTTTGTAGTTTATGTCCCTGGATTGTCTTCATATTTTATATCTTACCTGGATGCAAACAAACGACAGGGATTAAAGGGGCAGTTCTGGGTTTTTGAAGTGGGTTGTATGGGGTACACTAGCCTGGCTGACATCAGCAGATCTCAGTGAGTTCCAAAATAGTTGGCACAGAAGCTAGAGCTACGTACTGCTTCACCGAATATGAGTGACTTTGAGAATTTTGGGTGAAATCAAGCCACAAAAACAGCGTAAGATGAAACCAAGCTACAGTTGAAACAGATTATTTACAACAACTTACCTTCCCACTACCAAGCCGCCTTGTTTTGACACTGTTTCTCTGCAGGGCTGGGTTTGAACTTTTTTGTGTGAAACCAAGCTTTTCTGTTCTCATAGTTTAATC
Source organism: Cetoscarus ocellatus (assembly GCA_037902135.1). Taxonomy (NCBI): domain Eukaryota; kingdom Metazoa; phylum Chordata; class Actinopteri; order Labriformes; family Labridae; genus Cetoscarus; species Cetoscarus ocellatus. Next base: position 896,305 of record JBAMNC010001220.1, read on the forward strand.
CCAGTAGGCCCCACAAAAGCTTCATTTGTGCTCGACCTTAACTATAACTTTCCTTTGTGGTGGACCCCTCCCCCCAAGACCACCTTTTGCAATTTTTTCCAATGTTTTCACATTTGATCTCTTTAAAACCTGTTTTATTCAGAATTACCTGCGAACAGGTGACAGCTAGCTGCTTCATCTAGAGTATTTTGTAGGCGGCTCTTCATTTGCTGCTGTACGGAGGCCACAAAATGTCACATTTGTTGAACAGGAGACTTCAAATGACATCATTCATATCACCTTAAGGATGTACAGGGAGCTCCTCTGCTAATGTCTGATCATCTTATAAAAACTTGAATCAAAACATGTGCTTGTGCTTCAATCCCTAGAGTGAACTCTCATGGACAGAAACTTCAGTTAAAGCCTGTGCTGTAAAACTCTTGATGTCGTTAACTGACAGTAAACTGGTGAAACAAAAGAGCAGCCATCTTTAATCTCTGTTGCCAAAACAGGAACATCTTGCTCGGACTGGCTGCACACTTAAAGTCTTTAAACCTTATTCTGGGTCAGATTTACATCCTGAACAATCAGAGGGATTTAGAACAATATGGAGCTTGTCACAGCTGATTACTTTTCCCTATAATCCTAATGTTTATGGTGTTGTAATATTCTTTCATTGCTCCCCATCAAGGCCGTAGTGCCTCCCTGTCCTCGAACTGTTAAAATTACACATTTGACACGTATGTTTCCGGGTCAGCCTGCCTTTAACACAGTACTCCCAAAAGCCACTGAGACTGGAAAATGTCACCAATTAGATGTTTTTTATTTTTACAGCTTAGAGACATGGCAGCAGACATGATCACAGCTGTGCCTAAAGCCAAGAGGAGTATTGATAGAGACCCAGCTGGTGAAATAATGACACAAGTACAGAACAGTAACCCTGTTAAGTCTCCATGTTAAAATTTTCTTTGATTTTATGTTTGATCATGCATGTCTCCGTGACATTTACAGCCCCATTCTGACCAATCATAGCGCCACAGAGAAAGATGGACAACCATTAGCGCTCACATTCATGCCTAAGGGCACTTTGGAGGCACCGATAAACTAATGACCATTTTTTTGGTCTGTGGGATGAAGCCAGAGTACTCAGAGTAACCCGCACATGCAGGAGGATCGAACCAGCAACCTTCTTGCTGTGAGGCGTATTCACTTCTATATGAATAGAATTTTTAAAAAATTACTTCATGTACTTTATGTTCCTAAAATCACTTCCCTCTTTACATAAAAAATTGCAAAAAGATAATTATTAAGGCATCTCTTAAATGGTAAACCCCCATAAAATAGTATTTATATGGTAAAGAGAGATCCCTCTTAATTTTTCTTGGAGGATATGAGTTTATGCAGTTGTCATACAGAAGAGTGTGTTAAATATTTAGATCTTCAGATTTAACAGGTTGTAGAGCAGAACTAATGTAAGATCTGCAGTATTTAAAGCATGAAGACTGACTATATGATCAATAAAAAAACATTTTAAAGACTTAAAATGGTCCAAAGTTCTGTAATATTTGTGTCTTTAAACAGATTAACATGACTATAATAAGCCTATTAAAAACAGGCATTTTGTCATACTCATCAATTTGTTGCTCTCCTGATGCTTGGTCTGAGAAGCTGTGCAGAGCTTGTTGGAGTTTGGCAGAGCTGCTACCTTTTCACTGGGCCTGTAATGCCTGTTAGCACCCTGGTCTTGTGAGTATCCATGTTCATATATATCCATATCATGTTTTCAGAGGGGCATCAAGTGAGACAAGCCTGAACTTCATGATCTGTTTTTCTTTGTTGCCTGGAGCAGCCCTCAGAATAATGAATATTTAGTCATAAAATGAATCCAAAGTGACCCTGGATGTGAAGCGTTTCCGTCATCAGTGAACTTTCCCAAACTCCCCAACAACAGAGGAGTTTGTCCTCTCTTTTTATGCCGAGCATGCCCGGCTACCCCGCAGAAGGACATTTATTCATCCATGTTAATGTTTTAGTGGGAAATAAAAGATGGGCGGAGAAACAAAAGGACAGACAGTCGCCCTCTGTCTTCCAAGGAGGCAGACGTTTGACCTAATTAGTATGCAAACGTATGCGTGAGTGCGGGAGGGCGTTCGGTCGGAGGTTGCTGGTGATTTAAGGCGGGAGAGGAGAAAGCATCCGTCCACCTCTGCCGCTTCCTCCTGGCCTACATTCGCCCCCAGACATCTTTGTGTTGGGGCGGCTGGAGCACCCGGCCAGGCGGGTAAGACCCCGCATCCATAAATTAAGACGCGGGAAAAGTAGGGAAAGCGGGGCACGAGGCTTTACTGTATTGTTTTTCTTCTTGTGATGTGATAAGGGACAACAGTTGGTGAGAGAGCTTTGTTTGTGGGACGTGTTCCTGGCATTGTGTGAGACAAAGATGCTTTTAGTCGGGCGCTCAGATGATCCTCGAGCCGAGGAGATAATGCCAGAGTACCTCACTTCCTTTCCCCTGCAGCAGCCGCACAAAGCTGCAGTAATGATGATGTAAATCTGAAAACAAAAGAAATGGAGAAGGAGGGAAAGCTGAAATTGAATGAGCACGTTGGCATTTGGTAAGAAGGGCACTGGCAGACCCCCGCTGCGTCCTCGCATCACACATCCCAGACACACTTCCCCTCATCTCCTCCGGCCTTTGGCGCCAAAAAGACATCGGCGCTAATTGTCTGTGATGGTTTCAGTCCCGGGAAAATCAGACGAGGAGTCGCGGAGGACGGAGACCAGACGAAGGACGGGACGAGATGGGACAGGAGGGAGGGAGGGATGGGTAATGAGGGAGGAAATAAAGCAAAATGAAAGCGAGCACGGGAGGAAAGGGCAAAGACGATGTGGATGGACTGATGGAGGGCGAAGAAGGGGACGAGGAGGAAACAAAGGAGGGAGTAATAAACGTCCCACAGAGGACAAGTGAAGGGTTTTACAGACATGCGAGAAGGGTTCAGGTTTAATATCAACCCCGACAGGCAGCAGGACGGTTTATTATGATATCAGGCAGGTCAGGACTTAAATTATTCCAGCCTCATGACAGGCTTGATGGGGAGAGGAGAGGACACGCAAAGGAGGACAAAAAGGACAGAATTAAGGAAAAGAGGAGGAGGAGGGGCATCAGGGGAGTGAGCGTGAAGAGAAGCAGGGGAAATGAAATGATATGAGAGGGTCAAGGAAGGCAAATAGAAGAAGGAGGGAGGAAATAAGGAGAGACGAGCAGCAAAGGAGCGAAGAGGAGAGATGAGGAGACAAGGAAACAGGAAGGTTTCCAGCTCTGTTTCATCAAGTCATGATGTTCGATGTTCTTCCTCCGTAGGGTTCAGCACTGAGCTCTGAGAGGCCTGTGGAGAAGGATGTTAATCATGATGTGGTGTGTAGGACGGATCCAAAAGTGGTTTCCACCAAGTTTGGTACATGGAAGAGTTTCCACTGTCAAGGAAGGAGAAAGGTACCCAAAGAACTGATCCATGCCGCCCCGCCAAAAACACTGCAGTCTGTTGATCTATTGTCACTTCCTGTGCAGCAGCAGCTAAAACAAAAACAACATACAGCGCCTGTTTAATTCACTTTTACTTTAAATAATGTCTGCAGGGAGCAGTGTGACTGGTGCGACCCTCATCTTCAGGTATACACCCCCATCCCCAGGTGAGGGCAGTCGAAACACAAGCAAGATCAGGACTCACTAATCCATCCCAAACTGTTCTGAACTAAACCAGATCAGTGAGTGGAAAGACTTAAGAGACATGAGGACTTATGCAGCCCTTGACCTTCCTGCTGTCTTAAGCTGAGTTCACTCCAAACATGAATTTCAGCTTGTCCTGCAATGTAAATACATTGTGCAAATGTATCGCTTGAAGTCGTGGTACAACAGCCAATCAGCATCAAGAGTAACAATAACATGGATGACATCACAGACAGAGGAGGAAGTGAACATCATGGTGTGTTGGCATCGGATGATGTTGATGCTGATATCTAAACACATATTTAATCACACAAGGGAACAAAACTTAAGGTCAAAATTTCACCTTGGCGAACTGATAAGACTTGACTTCGGTGAAAGTTCATCTGACTGGATGTAGGCTGATAAAGATCACTATGAGGTCGGTTTGGGAGTTTGTGTTGTGATCTGAGTTTGGTGTTCTTGTTCTGAAACAGAGCTCAGAGTGGGTTGTAAAAAGTCAGAACTCTTAGCAGCCTGCAGACCAATCGTTGAGTAATTGTTATTGATCAGAAGCTCCATCAGCCCCCTGCAGATATATTACCCAGTCACTGTGTGCACTGGGACGATAAACATGGGAATTATTTTGTCTCGCAGCGTCACAGCAGCCTGAAGGGAGAAGTTCAGCGAGGACTTCAGGGATGGAGAGAGGTAAAGGGGGGAGGAAGAGATGGAAAGATGGAGGGATAGAAAGGCTGCTGAGGAGGCTCTGTTCTGCCGGGTCCTCCAGGGTGCAGGCATAAAAGCCCTCCACATCAACACCATTAGAGAAGAAGAGAAGAAGAAAGAGAGGAGAAAAGACGTGAAGAGATGGAAAATGACATGTGGCCCTTTTATTCTCAGAGAGCCGGCCTGCCATCGCTCAACAATCTCCTCCTTTTCTCTGGATATGAGCTGTCCTCTCTCCTCTTTTGGCTCCACCAGTCCATCCAGCCATGTTTGTGGATTCTCCTCGTGCTTCCATCTCCATCAGTCCAAGATGTCATACAGCAGAGAAAAGGCAGAGATCAGCAGGAAGGAAAATGCAAACGTTGAAGGTGATAAAGTTTTCTGAAAGGACTTGAACCCCACAACCTCATTGCTAGGAGGCACCAGCATAACCTGCTGCACCACCTGCTGCACCACATGGGAATGAAACACAGAGGTCTCACTGATGTGTAGCAGTTGCTTTTACTGCAGTTTTGCAAAGAAGAAAAGAGAGGGACATCCAAGTGGATGAAGTGTACAGCTGCTGAATCAGTTGGAGGATGAAAATGTTTTGGGCTCATTCAGCCTCTGAGAGACATGGATGGGGAATTACACCTCTCACCTTCTGGATGTAGATTTAAGAAAAGAGTTTGTCCTCTGCAGCCATTCAGTCACACGATTGTACAAAAAATAATGCCAGTAAACTAGCCCATGCTTTTGTTGGAGAATGATTGATTTAGATGCATAAATAAGATTTTCAGAGAAGTCAATTCAACCTCTAATTCCTTACAAAGAACAAAACTCGTTCCAACTTCCAAAAATTGTATTGGAGATTTTTCGTTCTTATATCTTTAAGCCAGATTTTGTAATTCTTATAACTCATGTTCACAACTTAGTGAAATTTAAATTTGACTTGTGGGCTGCGTGTGGCCCTCAGGCTGCATTTTGCCCATCCCTGTATTAGATCAACCTGGCAGTGCAGCTGGATCTACCTGATTTATTGTCTAAAATCAGTCAGCTCCATCTTGCTCAGAGATTAGCATAGATGCTAACAGTTTCAGTAGCAGTTTCATCAGATCTGGACCACATTTCTTAAATAAAGGAAAAACACACTGGAAGCCTTTCTTTATAGAGAGGATATTTTTGCTCCACTTCAGACATGAGAGAGTTTGTTCTGTGGAGTGACTCACATTTTTTATTTCACACTGGGGCAGAAGGGGGCTCACCTAATCCATTATCTGATTGGCCTGTAATGATCATGATTGACAGAACAATCGTCCAATCACCTGCTTGATTATGCTTTTGAAAGGTTCTGCCCTCATGCATAAACATCATACAGGTACATGTTAAAAATACATTAATATGGTATTTTCAGAGCAGCACGGTGGAGCAGCGGGTAGCGCCCCATGCCTCACAGCAAGAAGGTTGCTGGCTTGATCCCTGTGTTGGTCAGGGCCTTTCTGTGTGGAGCTTGTATGTTCTCCTTGTGCATGCATGTGTTCTCTCCGGGCACTCCGGCTTCCTCCCACAGACCAAAATCTGCCCATTAGGTTAACTGGTCACTCCCTTAGGTATGAGGGTGAATGGATGTCTGTCTCTCTATGTGGCCCTTCGATTGGCTGGTGAACAGTTCAGGGTGTACCCCGCCTATCAGGATAGGCTCCAGCCCCATGACACCGCAAGGGAAGGGTGGTATAGATGATGGATGGAGGGATATTTTAAGTATTGAAAGTTATCTATATTTGCCTTAACTGAATGACCTCCAACAGTCAGCCTCTAGTTTTGTGCAGGTCATGGTTGACATATTTTATTTCATGTATTTGTCACATGGAGTTACACGTATGTATCCTTCAGACTTTCTTCGTTTAATCACTTGAAGTTCTTGACTTAACCAAAAAGCTCCTTCAGTTCACTCTGCAGCTGAATAAATGAGAGCATTGGCCTACTTTAAAGCTGCACCTCTCCACAGGAAGTGCTCTCTCTCTCCCATCACCTGGTGAATTCTGCAGAAACTCTCCCGTCTTCTCCACCCTAATGTGAAGCCGAGCTCCCCCTCTTCAGCTCCGAGCTCCTCTTTCCTCTTTGGTCACAGTATCCTGAGGGAAAGGCCCACTTTCAGAAATATGCTAATGATTATGTTATTGTGCCACATTTGTGTTTTTCCATATTCATCCTTTTTTTATTTTTATTCTTTTAAAGTGCAAATGAACGCAGCACAAACACAAAGCTGGCTCACCTACAGAACATCCATCAGCGAGTACGAGCTCTGCAGGAGCCGCCTGTCACCCTGAAAACTGCTGCTAAATACAACAAAACGTCACTTTTATCACTAAAGTCAAACAGCAGGTTGGCTTTTTAAGCCTCTGTATCAGATATTGGTGTTATTCAGATTCAGGGTGCACAAATCTGATGTTTTTAACCAACTTATTTTAATAGAAAGCAGGGGAGGCAGGGTTTGCAAACAGACAAAGTATCATTAATGAAGCTAGTAGCAGCTGTTTAATGTTAAAGCATGGATAAAAACAGATGTTTCTCTGTGATCACAGTGAAGGCAGAAACTCTGGAAAAAAAGGGACATGCTAATCAGGCCAAATAAAGAAAAGTCCACGACCATGTTGGGCTGGAAAAGGAGACACCTGCACCGAAGATGATGCTCTCCAGGGGGCGTACGACGAGGCCCATTGTCCTGTAGTCAATATGTGTTTGTGCCCAGTAAACCACTTACAGTAGACGTGCCCACATTCTGCCCCATGTGCCAACCTGTTCCCCGTCTGCTCTGACACGCCTGCCACCCTGCTGCATTGTTTTAACCATATTACCAACAATTCTCACCACAAAGGACACACACACACACACAGCCTCCTACACATTTGTCAACACATTAAGCATGTGCCACTGGAGGTCTTTTGTCCCGCGTGCAGACGGGGTTCGGGACATCATGGCTCTTTTGTTTTCAGGCCGCGCTGCAGAGCGACGTCAGCTGAGACAATGGAGGCATTGAAAGTGAATTTGTCCCGACAGATCGGGGAGTGACGGGGTTTGGCTCCAGGGTGTGTGGGACAGGCAGCATCATGACTGCTGAACATGTCAAAAAATTAGGATATGTGGCAGCCTATCACACAAAAGAACTGCTTTCAGACTCATTTGTGTGTGTTCCATATATAAAAATGTGGTTTACAGAGATGATGGCATACGAAACGAGTCCTGTACTTTTTTTCTTTTTAATTGTATTTAGGAATCCCGGAAGAGAGATGGTTTTACACCTACAGCTAGAAATGTGCTTATTTCCTTTGGATCGTTTCATGTGCACATGGGAGTATTTTGATTCAGGCAAAAGGCTGTAGCTGCCTTTATGCCAGTGTTGCCATGACAATGAGTTGCCCTGTGCAGTATGCTAAAAAAGCTAGCAGGCTAAGCTACCCAAAAAATGATAATAAATTAACAATCATGTCAGAGGTTAGATGTCCTAGCATAAGATTATACAGATGAGCATATTTATCATCGACTGACATGCCTTATGATATGAATATAAACCAACTCTGTGCACAAAGAAGAGCACTGTAGAGTGTCTACCATAGAGGACACCAGACAGCATGGTAGCTTGTTACAACATAACACCTTCAGAAGAGTCGATGTGTAAAAGTAGATGCAGCTTTGAAAGGATAAATCCTCCTGCTGGACTAAACTCTGAACTAAACCAGTTCTTGAGTCAGTCCATGTGTTGAGTCCTGTGATGATCTGCTGTAGAGACGCTGAGTGATGTTAAAGGAGCACTTCAACACTTTTGTTGTTTTTGTGTCTTGCCTCACTTGTCTCACAAGCAGATAGACACCATCCTTTTGACTGTGCGTCCAGTAACAAGGAAGAGACGGCCAAAGCTTACCCACCGCTAGGTAGCTTAGCTCAAACATTGGGAGTCAGTGGGTAGTGTTAGCCTGCCTCTGTCAACAGTCATCAGATAAACTCTTCAGCAGCTCTTAACAGTCCTGTGTACTTGTTGTGACTGGTATTTTCCCTTTATGTTACATTGTCTTCTACTATCATCGTGGTGTCTTCTTCTACTCGTAAACAGAGGCTTTGTTTTGTTGACCTACTTCTGCAGTGCTTTTTGGTGAGAGATATGACCTTCTCCAACGAGTCAAGTCTTTTGAACGGCTCTTTTAAGTGAATGATGAAAACCGATTCACATTTCTGAGTGAGCCTTTCGTTTGCGAGCCATTCTTAAATGAAAATTGCCTGCAAATTTAAGAAATAAATGGCTCACGCACAACTGCAAATCGGTTCTCATCCGATCAATCTTTTTCTCTTGTACTCTTGAAGGAAGTGTCCAATCAAGAGAAGACAAATGTCAACAACAGACAAAATCTGTCAATTTCCAAAAGAGTTGGAGATGAAGTGAGAGTAATTTGTCCTTTTGTGACACTGAGACAGAAGTTGCTTTCAAAAGTGACTCAAATGACTAGATGGAGCAGAACATCTCTGGAAAAAGGATTAAAAGCGTACATTTTTTTGTCCGTGAGTTCAATTGCATACTTTGATTTTGTTGGCTTTAGGGAACCATAATCACCATCACTGATTTGGGTGTGATTTGTACAAATTCTGCAAGATTTAAATTTTGGCTCGACTTGTTTGGTTTTGTCTCTTTAGTGATACAGCTGTTAATATATCAACCTTACATCATTTTAGCTTAAATGAAAAAGACACTGATGTCTCACACTTGATCTAGCTCAAAGGGTTGAGATTCTCCTTCAATTAAATTAATAAAATCAAGGTGGACTGATAAATGTGTCTCTGGTCCTGGATAAGAAGATGGACGGATGGAGGTCTTTGTTTTTTGCTGCAGAAACACTGAGACAAAGTCTTCATTGGCAAAACCAACTTAGAACCAAACCAGATCTGATTTCTGATTGTTCAAAGTGCATACTCACGTGTTTAGCAGTTGAAGATCCAATTGCCTTATCTCGTCCTTTCTGTCCTTGTCCCTTGTCTCTCCATCCTCATCTCCTTCCCCCCTCGTCAGGACGAAGAGCTGACTAACGTGTCCTTAAAGGTATCCCGACTCCTCTGCACAGATCATATAATAATAATCATCTCTTCACAATCCTGGGTTATTATTTCTCTGAGCCTTGGGGCGACTTTTTCCAAGAAGCCTCTCTGGGTATACATTAGCATTAAACCCACTAACACACGCCTCTGGCTTTATATAAGAGGAGGCTGTTCGCTCCACACACGAGCTATAAATAATGGAGTCTCACAGGCATCTCGATTCTGCTGAGTTTTTTATTATTGCCTTGCTTTTCAGGAATTTACACATTAAAGTCTGCGACAGAGAACAATGAGGAGAATAACTGCTCCGAGGATTAGAGTCAAAGGACTGCTTAGAGTCAGAGATAGAGTCGATTTTGAATTCGTTGATCACTGCAGTAAAAACACAGAAATCCAGAGAGTTAATGATTTCTTTATTGTGCTAAGAAACATAATTTACTGAAAGAAACTCAGGACTTTGCAGCAGCACCTGTGCCTACGTGGCTTTCCTTCTTGTGTTGTGTTACTGTGAGTTTATTAACATGAGATTATTGTCTGCAGACATTCATAATCAATGAATGAACACCTTTGTGCCTCTGCAGAAATGCTCACTTCATCTTTTCATTGATTCTGATGCAGGAATATATCAGTGATATTGAGTTTTACATTTTTAGAGTGTACTGTGTGAGTTTTTGAGTTTAGATGTCGAATGTAAGGAGAGAAAGGAGTAGATACATACATATTTTTTAAAACAATCAGAATTTGGAAGAACAATGATGTTAAAAGGTCAAGAAGGAACCAAGAAAATACAGACTAAAATAAAGTTTTGAGAGTAGACTTAGGGTCTCTTTTACACCTAAAATTTGGTTTGGTTTGGGGGATGAAGTTGCAACACTGCTTCATTTTTCACTTCATTTGGTTTTCCTTTACTGTGCTCTGTCAGGTAAACCAAAGCCTGTCAAATTCTGTGTTATATAATCATCTGCCTCTAGTTGAAGTTGTAGCTGAAGTCTTCATCCTGCCATACTGCAATATGACACCACCTTAGAGTAATGGCATCGTCTAGGTTGAAGCAGCTCTGCTGTGTTTTTGAGTGATAAAATAAAGATAAAATTGTATTCAGCCAGATGAAAACAGCAGCTTTACTGGAATGATTTGTAACCATATTCAACATGAACTCCTAGAATTTAACCCGTTGATAGTCAGTGAAGGCCATGTCATCTTGCTTACTGTGTTTTTTATTTGACCAAATTCAAGCCCCATTGCTCTGCTTCTAGGTTCATCCACCTTGTTTTTTCTGGATGGCTTTCACACCATCACAAACAAAACTCTGACTTGCTTGGAGGCAAGCCAAGACCCCTGTTTTTTTGCTGACTACTATGTTTTGGTACATGTTTGTTGCTGGAGATTTTATGACAAAGGAACAATCAGTTCTTGAATGTCTATATTAATTTAAAAACTAAGACATCTTGTTTATCCATTTCTAGAAATACATGATATCAAAAATATCTCTCTCTCATTATTCCTCTCTCCTGCCTGCCCCAAAATGCTGCCTCGTCATGTTTGGATGTAGACTGTCACAGAAATATCTGCACAAATACAGAGGAGACAAAAGCAGGATTGAGGAATTAATCAGTCTGTAAATGAAAAATGTGCCTAAATGTGTCCATGAGTATGACTGATATAACGTAGAAATGAGGTTACCACATTCACAGAACAAGTGACGGATTGTTCTCGAGATGACTCATCCTGTCTAAATGTTTCTGTTTTAGAAAATAATATCTGCACGCTTGAAGACAGAAATGAATCTTATGCAAAGATCTGACTTTACCAAACAGTTCAGTTCAAATAACACAGAGGGATGTAAGAGAATCTTCGGAGTGTTTTTGCCCCAGATATGAAAGTGAAACCTCGTTATTCTGCTGAATGATTATATAAAAAAGTAAATCTTAGACGCTGCTCTTATCTGCAGAGACAATAAGAATGAGATGCTTGTAATGTGAAATTCTGACTCTGACGGAGCGTTTTCTTTACTCATCAGTGATCAAACAGAGTCTTATTTCTGCATAAGTCTCACACACATGATGGATCCTGTTAAGATAAAGAATTCAACTTCAGCATCTAAAAACCATCTAATAGATGGGAATGTTCTGTCTTTGGATTCAGACATTCTCCTTTATGGACCAGGAGCAGGACACCTTCCCTCTGTTTGTTTATTCTTGTTTGTTTGTTTCAAGTATTTTTTTCTTTACTTAAATGTTTCAAGGGAAGGGACATGCAAACTAGAGTCCTGGTTTTAAGGAGCCTATATTCTGCTTTTTTAGTTTGATATGACCAACAGCATATTTAAAAAGTGTCCTCTGCATTATAGAGCTCTTCTATGAAGGAAACAAGAGGTCCAAAACACCCCTTCCCCTCTTTGTGGCACCAGCTGCTACCTAATGCCTAAAGAGAATAATAAACATGTGCCTGGAACCAAAGTATGCATGTGCAAAGACCTGGAACCAAAGTATGTATGTGCAAAGACCTTGGATTATTGCACACGTGCAAGATTTTCAAAACTCATTGCCTGTTTTCATGGAGACTGAAGATGCTCAGATTTCTCAAAAGTTTGCTTACTGACAGTTTTCAAACCTTTCTATTTTCAGACACCAAAACTTTGTGGTCATGTCAACCAACTGCCAAAATGCAACAACAGTTTTCTGATTTTTGGTTGAAGATGTTCTGCTGAAAGAGTTTTACCCAGCCCACGGGAGAAAAAAAAGTCTGTAATCGCCATTCCTTCTTCTCCCATTACCACACCCATCTGATCTTGCAGGCAGGGAGAGGTAAGGACAGGAAGTGTTTAGTCAGCATTAAGGCGTTGTTGTTTTGTTGTTTATTAAGGTCGGTTTTTGGGAGCAGCCACTGAAACTCTCTCCTTTTGTTGGTGAACTGCGTTGTGACTTACAACAAAGTTTTGCGCCCAGCGACGCCCACTTCATCACACTGAGCACCTCCACTGCTCCATGTTCCCTCTGAGATGTTTTATCAGCCATTACATTTTTTTTCCTGAGACTAAAAGCAAAGAAAGCCATCCCCCTGCCTGCCTTGTTTTATTTCACAGAGCTAAAAACTGGAGGGGAGAGACGGCGTTAGTGTTAGAGAAATGGCTCTGGAGAAAGGAGGCGAACAAACATGAGATAACAATGAGACAGAGAGCGACAGTGAGACGCTTCTGGGCCTGAAAAAAGGCGAGGAAAAACAAGAGGAGGAGGCGAAGAATAGAAGAAAGAGAGTTAAGCCAGATTGAGAGTGTCTGCCTCGGGTGGTACTAGTCACCCTGAATTATAAATGGTCTCTCACTTTCCAAGCCAAAACACACAACCACAATATAATACCCACGATGCATTTCCACTGGCAGGCCTCTGCACCGTCCCCTGGGTTGGCCCTCGCCACTAATCTCCGTCCTCAGCTGCAGCCCCCTCTCTCCCTGTCCCTCCCCGGAGTGAAGGATTTTGCAAACTTTGCCCTCCGCTGCTCCCTCCATCCTCCTCGCTCTGGTCACCGAGTGCTCGCGCCGTGTCACAGGGAGCTGCAATCTCCTCAGAAAGAGCCCCTCTCCCCCGTTCGCCCCTCCCTCCATCTCCTGCCCCGGCTCTGTGAACAGTGAATATTCCCTCCACCGTCCCTGAACCCTCTCCATGCTCAGCTGTCCCACTTTTTCTCTTCAGCAGCTCGCCTTTCACATTTTGTTCTCGGGCACATTATGCCGCTGCCGCTTTCATCCTTCATATCTTTTTTACCCAGGCTGTTTGCCCCCTCCTCGCTGACAGATCTACTGACCTCACAGGCCGCACCAGCCGACCAGCGGCCTTCGTCTCGTCCTGCAGACTCACAAACCTGAAAGCACGCCAAATGCAGCAGCTGCATTCAGAGAGCGTGAGGCCGAATCTCCAAACTGACTCATGATCCACACGAGAGCAGCATCATTTAAAGATGCCAAATGTGGGAAGGTCATGAGTATGACCACGATGTGATCAAACCCCAGAGTATTAATGACAGTGACTGATGTGATGGTGGTGGTGATAGGCCTTATGATTAGGGACAAGTAGACATAAGGCCCTATTTTTGGCTGTTGCAGGTGTCGTTCATACGTTGTGCACTCACACTGTTCAAAGAGCAAATCGACATGTGCTCCCATTCGCCCCCTCGGGGTGTGTTTGTCTGAATACGAGGAGGAACAAAGCTGGTGTGTTCCTAACATGAGGAAGAAGAAATTGACTGCCCTTTAAACCTCCTCATACCCGCTCTGAAGTCTGTGATCAGAGTGTTTGTGCTTTTTTGAGGAAGCATTGTTGGTCGGCACTCGTCCGCGAGATCAAAACTCTTCACTGAGGTTGTTCACTCACACAGGATGCACAGCAGCGCCTCTACTGTTAAGTATCAGAGCATTTGTTGGAAAACAAATGTGCACGCAACAGTAGGGTGACCATCTGCTTTTGCTCAGCTTGTTCTACAGACGAAGCTGTCGCCGGTGACAGAAAAAGACATGCATGATTCAAACTATCATAGCTCCTTGAGTATCCACGCTATCCAAGTAATTCCAATGGATTCTGAAAGCAGAGAAGTGGCGCTTTCCACTGATGTACGGTACATTATGGTAAAGGTTGGATTGTCTGAGGGGAGGGACTGGAAGTGAGCTGACTAAGCCAGAGAGCAGAGAGAGGATTGAGAGAAAAACATGAGTCATTTGTCGGTGGTTTATCGGTATTTTCTGTGTAAATAATGTTAAAATATTGTAAATAATGACATCAGTATCATTCTGAAGTGTTTTCTTGCCGTTCTTTTGCCATATTTTCACCTAGTTCATCTTTTTTGTCATCATCTTTTTCATCACAGTTTGTGTTTTATGGTATTCATAAAAAGTTAAATAATATAACAATATGAATAATATTCAATATTAATACTAAATAATAATATATATAATATTGTTATATAATAGGTTGAGTTTCAGTTTTGTCCTCTCAAAAGTGTTGTACATGTTCATTCAGAATTGTTTATAAAGAGGGACCTGTTGAAAATCATTTTTGTGTCTTTTCTTGTAGTTACACACTGCTTTAAGCATTTACAACTTAATAATGACAAATACTACTAGAATGTTTTATTTTTACCTGAAAAAAGGTGCAAAGTAATTTGTTCAAAGGGCATTTTCTGACACATTTATTTACCAAAAGGCAAAAAACAGCAGGCTGCCATTTTATTCATAGTATTAAAATGGTTAATATTTATAATAAAGCGCTGCACTGGACCACTGGAATTATTCCAATGTACTTACCTGTCAGGATGTTGAGCGTCATGACGTAACACATGTAGCTGAGGGTACTCTTTTGGATTTTCAGAAAATAAATTGTTTAAAGTCAGTTATTAGGTGTACTGAAAAAAGGTCTATCATATAGAGGTCTGATCAGGACAGTTTTAACTAAAGATTTCAAAATTTAGCGAGGTTTCTTCACACAGAAGTTTCAGACTCGTCTTTTAGATAATTTCTTCTGCTCTTGATTCTTCAGTGAAAAAAACAACTCTTATTTGTAACCAGGACGTCCCAACCTTTGAGATCAAAATGAACGCACCCCCCCATCTCTGCTGTAGCCTGCCTTCTGTCTCCACTGCTGAGAACACACGTGGGACATGATGATGTTAAATGTCCAAAGCAAACTTTGAGGTCCTGGTTTGACACTTGTTTGGATCTGCTGACCTGCAGAAATGAAGAAAATCCAGAAATTCAGCACTCAGATGCACAGAAATCCATTTTAATTGTGAGAAAAAAACCTGCAAAGACAGTATTTATCACAAGCTTTATTTCGGCATCGAACCAAAAACTTCTCTAACATTCCTGAGGACTTTAAGATGATGGAGGCTGACATGCTAAAACAATCATTTAGCTCAAAACTTCAGTTCTGATGGCTGCTGATTTCCAAACTGTAGGGCCAGAAACAAGAGACTGGAATCAGGACAAAGGGGAAAACTCACAAACTGCTGCAAACACACACACACACACACACACAAACACACTCACATACTAACATACGTCCTCTTCTTCCCTCATTTATCATGTAGTGAGAGAGGAAAATCGAATCATGTGCACTGCCATCGACTGCCAATGAGCTTCAGTCTGCTTCCAAATATTCACTCCTGACAAGACCTCATCTGTTTCCCATTTTCAGGCTGTGGAAATATTTCTCTGCACGCTGTTCCCTTCTACACTAATGTGTTTCCATCACTGCTGCAGGCTCGCCTTGGCAGCGCACACACAGACACACACTTGGCTTAATTCAATAGAAAGTCATCTGGTAAAAGCCGAGTTTCTGGCAGCTTTATCTCTGTGTTCCAATGTAAACTAATGTGCGTCGGAGCAGGAGTGAGGAGGGATCTGGCAGGAGCCGCTCTCTGATTTAACTGTGTGACAAAAGCTTAATGCAGCAAACACATCAGAGAGGGAACACCTCTTGTGTCATGAAGTAATATTTGCATAATTATGTTCAAATGGAATCGTTGCAGGAATAAAGAGGATTCTTCAGAATTGGAGATGTGTGCATGTTCACGCTCACGCTGAGGAGCTGTGGCCTCTTATCGCTGCTTTGATACACACACGTATGCATGCATGAGTGTGTGTTTATTTCATGTGTCCTGCCTCACATTTGCACTGCAGGCTTTAAAAGGGAAGCCGTCTCGGAGAAGCCCGGCTACACCTCCAGGCTCCGAACAACAAGGCAGCGCTTCGTGTTTGATCTGTGTGTCTGAGATCAGTTTATCACAACATCTCCTCCCTCTCCCTGCAGGCTGAACCTCTCCAGAGCAGACTGCATGATGAGCGAGAGCGTGAGCCACTGAAATGCTACAGATGCTGCTGTAGAAGAAGATCAGTGTTGACTGTGGCACCACAACCGTGTTTGGTCCAACATTTTTGGAAAGAACAGCGTATTCATTGGATGCAGGAGGGGAAATGTGGCCTGGCTCGGTCAAAGAGAACAAGTCCAATAATTTGATTCTGGGGGAAGTTACATGCTGATATTTGGTCAGGCAGACGGGTGGATGGAGCGATGGAAAAATAAATGGGAGGATGATGGAGTGATCCTGAAGGAAAATCATGTTTCAGAGGTTTATTTAGACGTGCAGCAAAGGAAGAACAATTAGGCAAGCTAGCAGCAAACAGAAAATAGAATGACAGAGAAATGAAGCCCAGCATGCACCAGAGGACTGAATTAAAACTTTGTAAAGACTTTTAGCGGACTGTAGCGTAAACCCTTCTGTCATCTAAAGACACCAACTGATCATCAGCTCAAGCTCGATTCACACTGACTTCACTCAACATCGCAGCAGCAAGGCTCCGTTCATTCCCACACATGCACGCTGAGCATACAAGGCAGAGACGCTTCATTATTATTCTGTTGGTTCTGGCTTGTGTGACAGCTCACACGATCTCTGGTGCAGACTCATTATGGTCCTTCTGTCTCGGCCTACCTCTCTGACTCCGCCCATTCACAACCCAACACAGCTTTAGCGGATGGCTGTTGGTTCTGCTGCCTCACAGATTTTGTCTGATCACTCTAACTGTGGCCAACGGTGGCAAAGGGCTACACTTGTGGTGGACTCACATTGGGTTTGGGATAAAATAAAAAGATAAAAGAATGAGAAATTAACTGAAAAATTAAATCTGATGGCAGCATGGTAGTGCAGAAGGCAGTACGCATGCCCTACAGCAAGAGGGTTTCCTGCCACGGACAAAAAAACATGCTTGTTAGGTTAACTGGTGATTTTAAATTGGATTTAAGTGTGGTTGAGTGTTTGAATGGTTGCCCGTCTCTCTTGAGGCCCTTGATTGGCTTGCAAGGATGTACCCCGCCTCTTACCCAGTGTCGGCTAAGATAGGCTCCAGCCCCCCACGACCCCAAAAGGTTAAAGCAGTACAGATGATGTATGGATGGATAGAAGTCAATGAAAAGAATTACAAACTGAGGAGTGCGGCACGGTGTTAATTTTGACAGCACTTTCTAATTTAGTATTAGTCTTTTGCCTTAAATATCTTTTGGTTTTAGTCATAATTTAGTCATCTAAATTGTTTTAATTTTAGTCTAGTTTTAGTTGATCACATTTCACAACTTTTTAGTTGATGAAATCTGCTGTAAATTTAGTCGACTAAAATCTGAAGTGTAAAGGGTAAGGCATTTTTATGTTTCCTTGAATTTCTGAAGTCATGTTTTTCACTTGGATAAAATCAAACATCTAATAACCCTTTATTGAATGCTAGTAAAGTCTGAATGTATAAATGAACAGAAACAAATTGAACTTTTGTGTGAAATGCAGTCACCTTTATTTAGGCTACCTGGCAGAGCATCTCAGTTACAATACCAGAACTGACAACAAACAGTGAACCTGCTCTACATGAATATATCAATTCATAAAGAGAGGAGCTCTGATTGGATCGCTCCACAACTTATCCCACCACCACCAAGCTAAGGCAGCTGTGATTGGATGCTCCTCTTAACTCATCCAACCTTTCCACACAACCAAAGCAGCTGTGATTGGATATATTCCTAACTTGTCTCTACTTTCTACATGACTGAATGAGGTCTGATTGGATTAAGTCTCTGCCAAAAAATTAGTGTAATTTTTATGTGTTGAGGAAAATGTCAGTTAATTCAGTTTTTGTCCATGTGCACTTGTTTTTTTTATGAGTTACTGTCTAGTTTTTGTCAGAGGAAAAAAAGTTGTTGACGAAAACTATGATGAAAATAATTAGTCAACAAAATTAACACTGGTTTGGCATTAACCTATATTTTAGTGTCTCGAGATAACATTTGTTGTAATTTGACACTATGCATATAAAGATTGATTGATTGATTAAGGACCAGACACTGGTCTGCCTGAAAACAGGGGGTCTTGGTTCGAACCAGAGTTTGGTACAGCATTGGCATAAAAGCCATCCAAACCAAGCAAGTCCAGATTAAAGAATTAGAATAATATTAAACATTAGATTTTTTCATTTGACCATGACTGGAAAGACTGCCGTAAAACTGCAAAAACCAGCTCGTTACATCTAAAGGCTGATAACAAGCAAGCAAGGCCCTCAGGATTTTTGGACAACTTTAGAGATTTGTCTGCTGGAAAAATCATCAGGTGTCTAATGAGATGGGCCAATCACCGTCTTATCGTGCATCCATTAGTCACTATTGTTTTTAAGGGAACAACAGAATTTATTGGAACAAATATTCTTGATTGATTGAGTCACAAACTTCTTATTGAAATTCAGATTTGACATGTTTGCATTTGAATACTCATGAAGTGAGTGAAAAATTGATTGGAGAAGCCTTCGATCTCAATGTCTCCCTGAAAAATAATCCTATTTGGGCCCAAAGTCTTCACAGAGTTCCCTCTTCTTATTACACTGATGCTTACATGTGATCAGGATTACTATGTGCTGTTAATCTAATATGTTTGTAACAACAGACACGTCACGGTGCAGACCCAGGGTGTCGGCGGCGTGGCTCAGGGCCCGGAAATGTCCGTCTGTGTCTGGATCTGTGCAGCACAGCGCGGCGGCTCAGCAGAGCTAACTGGGCGTCCAAATGTCAGCGGCAGCATTAAACCTCAGGGCTGTTTGGGAGAACAAACACACACGCCCGAGCCGGAGCGAGAGGGAGTCATCACCTAGCCTCTGAATGTGTCGGTTTCACAGTGCAAAGGATGCTGGGAGCCAGGTCTCATTAGCGTTGTGTTCTTTGTTGACAACAGCCTGAAGGCGGCGGGGCGTGCCAGCGTGTTTGTTTCTCGTTGGGTGGATGCTCAGCTCCTCATAATCTGAGGGCCATGTTCTGTTGTTCTTTATCATTATCATAAACAACATTTCCCATCCTGCCTCGGTGCACCCCTGCCGGCTCCTCCATCACTTTATCATTAAAACATCTTCAGTGAGTGTGTTATGTGTTTACCACACGAAACACTTTCTTAAGGCGATGTCAGGGAGGAGGCTGGAGTTTAAACTCAGACTCCAGCTCACAAACATCTCTTTGGACTGAACTTATGACAAAACTAAAACACTTGAACATGCCTGTAGGCTCATTTGTCTTGATTTTATGATTCATATCATTTAAAACACTTGAAATGTAAGTTTCTTTTAGACAATTATGGATCACTCCTTGCTGTCTCAGTCCCAGTGAGGGCTCAACTCTTCTTAGTTATATCTAAAGGGGAGCTTCAAGGAAACCCCTGCTGTCGGCCATATTGACTCCTCGAATCGCCTTATAGAGCGGTGCAGGGATGACGCACTTTGTAGGCCGTCGAGAAGT
Source organism: Cetoscarus ocellatus (assembly GCA_037902135.1). NCBI lineage: Eukaryota > Metazoa > Chordata > Actinopteri > Labriformes > Labridae > Cetoscarus > Cetoscarus ocellatus. Next base: position 916,090 of record JBAMNC010001220.1, read on the forward strand.
TAGTGTGGTGCTGGTTCTCTCAACTTTCATGATTTTGAGCCTTAACAGAATTGTCAAGGGTTAAAAGCTGTCTTCATGCTACTATGGAACTACAACATGGCAGTTTGACTGAGAAGCAGCTACAGTATTTCCATGCTGTTACCTCTTGTTTGAGAATTTCCTCTTAATGAAATGACCTGATCAAGTTGGTCCTCATGGCTGTGGCTATGGTGTATGAATTATTTACCTTTATAAAAAAAAAACAATCAGTCAGGTCCCCGGCCATTTCTGTAGTCCTTGTTAGCAGTTTGTTAGCAACTGCCCTTTTAAACATGATTATGCTCTGAAATTCAAAAGCAGGACAATGTCAGATGTAATTTATTACTCTGAATGAAACTTTAAACTCTCGTACATGTGCAGATCATTTAATCTTCCCCACTTTCCCTGATGGGGTCTTGGCTGGTCCATGGCGGGGTCTGCCCACCCTGAAGGTATTAAATCTTAAACTTCAGAGCATGTGTGTGAGAATTTGTGTTGTCAAGTTTTATTTGGCAGCTACTCTAATAACCAAGGAAAGGTTGAAGCTCTGTCATCTTGTGAGGGAAGCACCATCTCAGGCATCACAGGACAGATTTTATATGGCGGCCCTCTCCATTGGTGAATGACATACATTAAAAAAAAATATATATATATATATAGCACTTTTTTACCTTGTCTTTACTTTATTAGATAACATGTCACCTAATTTAAATACCTAAAAATTTACAAATAAACACAAAACAATCTGAAATACAACATAAATACCCTTACCACAAAATGAAAATCCTGTAAATAAGTGAATAAATAATAATTACTTGTTTGCTATTATCACTTCTTGTAATATTAATTGGTCATTGCTTTACATTTGAATCAATGTGAGCTTTTCCATTTTAAGAGTAAATAGAAATAACTAGTTTTAATATAATTATATTGAAGGATATTGTGTGGCGCCCCCTGGAGGCCACAGCACCCTTAGCATTTGCCTATATTGCCTAATGGGGCAGGTGGGATGTGAAGTACACCTTGGACTGAGTGCCAGTCAATGAAGAAACATTAAGACATACATCCATCATGCGAAGCAATTCACTAACTGACCTGACAAGGATGTTTTTGGTCCATAGGAGGACACTGGAGCACCCACACATGCACAAGGAGAACATTCAAACTCCACAGAAAGGCTCGGCCTGACAGAGAGTGAAGCGAGGACCTGGCTCTGAGAGGTATTAGTGCTAACCCTAAATACTGTGCAGCTCTCTGGAGAATCATGATGAGTATTTTCTCATGTCTCAGCCTGACATTCTCTCATTTTGTCTTTTAATCGCATCAGTCAGAGTCAGGGACGGGTTGACTCTGTTCAGTGAACATCAGTTATTAACAAAACAGAGTATAAAAGAAAACAGTGAAACAGAGGAAGAGGGACAGATCTCTGTAGCTGAGGGGCCTGAAGGTGGAGAATCACAAGGTTGTGATTCATTGTTGATCTGGAGGTTTGAGTCTTTTCAGTTACAAAGTCAGGGTGTAAGGAAACAAGGACAGAGAGCAGGTAAACACAAAGGAAATCAAACCAACTAAAGGACATCTGGAGGTGGCTGGAATGTGCTGGAATGATGGATGAAGGTGAAGCTGAAACTCGGTGAATAAGCTCTTTGTGCAACACGGGCCAAAACATTTTCTGTGATCATCAGCAGGGGAGCAGACTCAATGTCAAACCACAATCCAAGAAATGACTGTGTCGAAGGAACAAGAGGGGAAGGCTGAACAGGAAACATACTGCTGGCTTTAGAGGCGCATTCATGACAAAATGTCTGCAGGGTGGAGCTGAGGAGTCAAAAACATGCACTGCAGAGCTTAGTCTGACTTTTGGAGGGAGATTACACAGATACAGGCAGCAACATTTACAAAGAGCAGGAACAAACTCTGCTGTAAGTCATCCAGTAACCATGTTTTATGTTACCTGCATTAATATTCACAGAGACAGGTGCTTAAGGGTTTTCTCTTTTCACGTCAGCAGCTGAGAGTCTGCCTGGACAGCAGTGGTTCTCAAATGGTAGTGGGGAAGGCTATGTCCACACATGGGCTGGGACACTGCAAAAAACGAGATCTAAGGAAGGGCATTTGTCCAATTTCAAGACAAAAAATCTTTTGTTGTATTTTAAGCCACAATATTCTGACATACCTGGTCTAACGCCTTAATTTAAGACTTAAAAACTCAAATTCATACCTGATTTGCTTGTAATAAGTAAATATGCCAATGAGACAAGCAAAATTATACTTGTAAGGTGTCTTAAAAATGAATGTACTATCCTTAGTAGTTATTAAAACTCAATTTAAGTCATTCGCTGGGAAAAAAAAAACTTGCAGATATTTTCTCATCATTACAAACAATTTAATGCCTTGTATTTGCTTTTTATTCCATGTTGTGAGACATTTATCTGGACATGTCAACTGCATGTGGATTAAAATAAGTGTTTTGGATAACTAACTTTAAATCAGACAAACACACTCTTAAAGGTCTGAGTTTTTGCTGTGTATTTTTAAAAATGGATTTTCTGTGTTTCGTTCTTCTGTCCACACGCTAACAGAGTCACTGAAAATGCATATTATTGAAACTCCAGCTAAGGTGAAGACCTGGACAGGGAAAATGGCGAAACACGATGGAGAATGTCACACTCTGCATGTCTTTCCCTTTAGAGCCCTAGAATGCTGATATTATCAGGACAATGGCCGGGTAAACCACCCGGGCAATTCCTTGACAAGGTTGTTCACACTTGCTCCTCTCAGCAGGGAGTATGCCCTGCTGGATGGGGGAGAAGTGGTGGAGGGCGGCAGTGGATTATAATATAGCAGATGACACAGCAGAGCTTTACGCTATGATCACAATTTATGTCCTAATTTTAGTGATTGTTGTTAAAAAGTGTATTAACAGCATCGGTTGAAGAGCTGAGAGGTGAACAGTAGAACAGAAGTGAATATAAAGCAGTGTCTGTACATGGACGACACCAACAGCAACAGCAGAAAGCTGTTTGGATGTGCAGAGACCTGGTGGTGATCGTTTTAGAGCAGATAATCTGCAGAACACTGATGATGTGCGGTGGAAACAACATTTTACATAGTCCAGATGCACATTTGAGTTTGAGTTGCAATCAGTGGAACTTCTCCCACAGCAGTGGTTGTTTTTATCCATCCTGTCATGTTTCCCTTTTCTGGTTTGGTGCTGAGAATTAGCTGCTGAGTTCACACTTCAGGAGGCGCAGTCAGGGTGAAAAACTCGTCTGCAATCACACATATGGCTCATCCGGGTAAAGTCCAGATAATTCAAGGTTTGGGTGTGGATAGGGATAATGTGATGTCACACTATGTGACTCTCTCTGTTGCAGTGGACGTGGCTAAAGTTTTCACTGGACTATTTCTGTGCTAACACAGACTTTCAGCTGCTCCCTCACTATGATGCTGCCGACATTTGGACGAGACCCATGTAATTCTTTCACAAGTGACCACGCTGACTGGTGGGTGACCCATGACTGCCTTCATGCTTGGTTGCCGGGGTTACAGCAGTTGTTATGTTTTTTTTTTTTCCCTTAAATTCTTTTAGGGATGATAAAATGCACAGAAAAAGCCACATTAAAGATAAGCTTCACATAGACGTGCCCTCAGTGTGCCTGTAGCTTGGCCTTCCTGCTGGACTTTACAGCAGCTCACATTTAAGATTCAAATGAGTTCACTAAAAACCCTGATCAAATCAAGGAGGCAGGTCACCGTGGTGCATAATTTAGATCCACGACTAAGACTCCTCCATCAGCGCTGTCTCCACGAGCCCCTCATGCCCCGTTTCCATCAGTCTGCCTTCACTGAGGACAAATATATGCAGAGGATGTGAGATCTGCGCTCCACTCCAACACAATAAACGCTGATCCGTGCCCTGATTTAAGGACTTGACGATCTCCGGATTTCGTCATGTTGTCACGGTGTGTGTGTGTGTGTGTGTTGTAACAAGGAGATGATGCAACGCAGTAAAACAAGGGAAAGTGAAGAAAGTGAACTCTGCTGTTCGCCTTCAGCTGCAGCCTGCTGGCGTCCTGCGAGCTGTGGAGGGATGCGCCTCAAAACAAGACGCTCTGAAAACACACACACACACACAGCGAGGCTCTGTTTAATTATCTAAGAATGAAATGAGGTGTGATCGCTGGCTGTGAGGAGTGTGAGCTCTGTGTGAGGCTGCATCTGTGTGCAGTGAGCACTTGTCTGTGAGACGTGTGTGTGAGTTAGAGCAGTTATTAGAGAGCATGAGGGAGAGGTGGGTTATGGGGAAACAGAAGGCGAGTCGAGCTGTAATTCCTCTCCTCATGAATTATTCATGTGTGTGTGTGGCTCTGGCTCCGATAAAAAACTACAACAATAGCAGTTTGTCAAGTCGGCAGCCCCGACTATCTCCCTCCATTAAACCAAATAAAGGCATTTTCAATGAGTTCACCAAAACCCACAGCTACTACGGGCCTTACAGCAGACATTGATTTCCATTATCTTCTCAAAGCATTGTGGGAGAGAGCCCTCCAGTTGGACGGCTCTATAAAGAGCCGGGAAAGGTTTAGTGAGAGCAAACAAATCAGAGAGTCTGGTACATTTACAAGTTTATTAGTTTTTAGTCTTTCCAGAAATTCACACTCATGTAGAGGAAAGCAAACAAAGAGCACAACAACAACAAACGAAGACCGCTGCCCGAGAGTTTAATGTCAGAACAAGGCACACAAGAACCACACAGAAAGGCGTGAGCTAGAGTCTTAACATGAGGACTTCTGACCTTTGACCTTAAAAATATTATCACCTTGTCCTCGTGTCATGGTGCAAATTTGGGCCAAATTTGAAGAAAATCCTTCAAATCCTTTAAAAGCAGTGGCCTACAGCTCTTTGTGCCAGGTCACTTTTTTTTTAAATACCTTGTAGCCTCGGACTGTCAGGTATGCAGCGTATTTCCAAACGCAGCGTGGAGGGCAAGCGTGCACTGCTGTTTGAAGATTGCATGCAGGTGGGACATGGTACAGGAGAAGCTGCAGCGCAGCCTGCGACTGCAGAATGAAGCCATCATCTGGAGGTGTTCAGAAATAACTGCTGCTCATTTTGACCTTAAAATACGTCAAATCAGAGCTTCAAGATAAACATTAATTAAAGATCAGACCCTTTGAGAGGGAGAGCGCTGGGTTTGTCACAGAGGGCAGAGAGGTCTTTTCTGAGGTTCAAAGCCTCAGCCTGTCACGCTCTCAACATGATTTACAGATTATTCTTCACCGATTCTTCAGACAAGCATGCCCTGCCAACAGCTCCACATCTAAATATAACATCTATCGTCTCCCAGTGCCACGGGAGCTTCTTCTGGAGGTTGGAGCAGACAAACCAGAAGAAGTGAAATTTTCAATTAACCCACTTTGATGGGCCTCTTCACTGTTTGTATTTTTTAGGTGGGAGGAGACGTGGCTCCCAGTCTTTTCTGATTTGGAGTCCTGTTATCGTGGAGGTTCATCACACACACACTCCTGCTCACTGTATTCAGATTAACACACTCCTCTCTGCAGTCAGCCCACACGCTGGATTAAAACCAAAGCAGAGCCCAGGTTGCTGCTCTCATCTTCCCCTTTCTTAATTTCCTCGCTCTCATTCTGAAGCAGCCGTCTTCGCTCCTAAATGAGCCTCTTCAAGGAGATGAGCTCAGCTTATAGCTGAAAATCTGCATTTCAGTGATTAGAGCCACTTGATAGATATCACAACGCAGACATCGGTGCGGCTGTATGGAGCTTCTGACCCTCAGATGCTGATTTGTTTTGCATTTTTGCTCTAATCTGGATTCTGAGCCTTTCATGAGCTCGTGTCTCAAATAAAAAAAGGTGGAGGTGATCAGTCCTGTGATCCTAAAGGTGCCAGAGAGGCTCATTTATCCGTCTGATCCTGTATAATCACATATTACACAGCTGTGTTAAATACTTGATTCTGATTGGCTTCCATGCGCTACCTCAGATTGTTGCTAAGAACAAACCGTCACTAAGAAAAGCAGATGGTGCAGTGGGTGACATTTGGTTAATGTGGCGTTAGTCTGATTATTGAGAGGAGGAAAAAGAGTGCAGGGAGAGAAAAGGAATTTAAAATATTAAAAAACTGCAACAGGAGAAAGAATTCAACAAAACACTGAAGTGACATGAGACATCAGAGAGCATGATACGTATATATGTGTATGTATAATTGGTTGACCGATGGATAGATGAAAACTACATTACACTAAATTACAACATGCTTAACATTTCTATGCATGTAAGAAATAAGATATAGCATGTATTATTCTGTCTTTAATATAAGAATATGAAACCTGAAGTGTTTCTAGTTAAAATCTGATTTAGATAAAGTATTGTAAAGCAATAGATCATAAAAATGAATGATTTTATTCATTCATATTTTATGAGGTCAAATAGTGTCCATTGAGTTGTTATCTTCATCAGAACTGTAGTTCAGAAGCATCAGTTAAACAATTCTAATGTGTTTGCTTTATTTTCAATAGATTCATTTCTGCAATTCTTCAGCTCTGTTGAGCATAACCTCCTATCTCCATTTTATTTTTTCAACAGTGTGACTAATTGTAACCTTCCATGCCGGTGAGTGGGTTTTATAAACATTTAACCAAATAAAGTCAAAAAGTATTGTCTGTAATCAGGAAAATATAATATTTATTCTTTCAGCAGTGGAGAATTTTTGTTTTTTATCTCCTGAAAGGGGCAGTTTTGCAGTTTGTGCCCGGCAGCAATGATAGATGCTGCACTGAACACATGCGTCAGAAAATGATCAGCCTAAAGCTGGGCAACACTTAAACTTGAAATCTTTGTTGAAATCGAACAAAACAGCAGCATTAACTGCGGTGTGTGTGACACTGCATGTCACGTGCATGAGTGTTTGAATGGCACAAAAGATTCAGTGAAGGCAGAGAGGACGTCCAAGACAATAAGCGTCCATGAAAAACTTCTGAGAACATTCAACAAACTGATCAAATGCTTGGAAATGATCAACGACTCAGAGTAAGAATGAGAGCAGAAATGGTCTCCGTTGATAAAGAGACACATAAGCAGATTATGCAGAAAATTTGAACCTGTAAAATGTGTGCCAGCGTTGTCCTGAAACACTTTGTAATCACTCCTCCTAAAAAGACTGGGTTTCCATTAATTTGTCCTGAAATGTCTCCCCAAATATGTTTTTCCTTTCCATCAGGATTTTGCCTGAAAACTGCAAAAGTCAGCCGGACCTGAAAGATTTCACTTTAAATCTGCTCAATGATCACAGGAAAAATCACCAGGTGTTCGGCCAGCATTAGGCCACTTGAAGTATAGACCCCACCTCACAGACGATCATGTGTCTCAGCATGAACACCTCGCTGCTCCGTGGTGTTCCTGCATTTGTTGTTTCTTTACTAAGTCACACTGCCTACTGCAGGCCTGGCATGTGTACTGTTTACACTTTTGGAGATTCACAAGCAGGACGATTCTCATGGAACTTTTGCCTGCAGGACTTTGGAGATTAATGGAACAGTGGATAGTTTTGTATATTAGAAGTCTTGTGAGATGGTTGTTATCCCAGAGGGACCCTCAGGATGAGCAGCACCCTCAGCGTCATGCTAACGTGTTTTTCACCTCGTTCCGGCTCTTTCTCTGCACGCTCCCCTCAGATTTCAGACAATGTAATCAGCACACACTTGTGTTTCCGTGTCAAACACAGTTTGGCAGCACTTGTTTAACAGTCCAATACTCGGTCTGATTTACTGAGACCCTCTGTACTTACAGTGAGTGGAATCAATACTAAACACATCAGAGCTCGGAGCAGAGGAAGGAGGCAGCGTCTTCACCATCAGGATTACTTACAGTAAGGCCAGAGCAGACGATCACCTACACTGACCTTAATCAACTTTGGAGCCATTAAGGCCGACTGCAGGAGACAGAACAAATGAAGGTCATAAAACAACTTTTAAATAAATGTGCTCGGTCGTAATGTCAGGCTGATTCACTGCTGACTGATAATGACCCCATAGGAGATGATATCTGTGCAGCTCCATGTGGAGAAAGTACGGAGGCCCACAACAGCCAGGGAGATGAAAAACAGGGAGGATCAACAGTCCAGGATCTTAAAATCTCTGACAAAGCCATGCTAAAGCATCATCCACCATAATGAAGTTGGTAGAGTTTGTCTTTGTGAGCCACAACTGAATCACAACATCAATATCTGAAATTTCTAAATAAAAGTCACACTATTACAGGACTCAAGATAATAAACAGATTAAAGTTACAAATGGAGAATGTTATATAAAAAGTTTTTGATAATATTTTTGCAAATTTACAAAAATGGCTAAAATGAAAGTCCTAATATTCAAGTACTAAACTACATTTGTAATTTAGCAATTTGAAGGAAAATGTATATACATTTATAAAATAAATGTTGAAATACAACAGCTTTGAAGTCCATATTTCACATCTTAACTCAAAGTATGAGGGCATATATTCTGGCCTTAAATCTGGTTCATATATTCATTTAGATCAGGGCAGGATGAAAACAGGTCGGACTGTGTGAGAGTTTTCATTGTCACAAGTCATGAGGGCTAGTTGAAGTGGCAGCATGTCAACAAGTCCTACTTTCATTACAGGTTGCACTCAATATTATAACAGTTACGGTGAAGTTGAACAAATGTATTAAAATAATTTGGTATTTGAGCTCATTGGGATAAGAATGCTGTACTTCATGGCTATTCCAATGATTTTTTTTAGCCACATTTCTATTTTCATGCACCTTTGCAGACTTTGGTGATCATCTAATTTAAACAAATTGTTACATATTTTATTTGCCACAGCTTAAATACAACATGCAAATTATTTTGACTTTAGATCTGGAGTACCTAAGCCTTCTGATATAAAGTAAGTTTCAAAGACTGCCAAAACATTTTAATACTCATAAAGATCTGTTTATTCATCCACCTGCAGATCCTTAACATGTTTCAGTCTAATTTAAACCCATAATAAAGTAACAGAAGTGCATGTAAGCTTATATTTAATATATTACACTTATCTCAGTCTGCTGTCTGTTTGAATTTTGATTAATCATCCTCTAAATAATGTCCCGTGACTGAAAAGTAAAATCAAAATGTCTGATTTCTATTTGTATTTCATCTTTGTTTTGTCGCCTCTTCAGGCTTCCATAGTTGAGCCTCCCCAGCAGTAGAACATTTTTCACCATCTCATTATTCTCCCTCGCCTTAAGAACGGAAAGGCTTTTAGTAAAGTGCATCTTCCTCCCACATCGTAAAGCCTTCAAGACTAATAGAGTCAGCGGTGCTAATGTTGTGCAGCAGCATCGGCAGCTGTTCTCACTTCAAACAAGCTCTAACACCATGTTATATGTATGATGCACGGCGGGTTAGCTCAAAGGCTTTCAGATTTATTATTAAGTGAATGAAGAGGTACCTGTGTGTATCAAAGCTTATTCAAATGTGCACTGGTGTCAGCCCGTGTCTGTGTCTTCAGCTGCATAAATCCAAGTTTGATCTGCGGGGATTTTATTAGTGTAATGAAAAGCAAAGCAAACATGCACCCTGTGCTCACCTACAGGGAGAGCAGCTTCATTTACATCCCTCTGGACAATCTACCTCACAACAACGCTGCTAAATCACACATACGCTCGTTTAAGGTGACAGCACAGCTAAAGGCAAGCTGTCCAACAGTCTTAAAAACATAACGCTTTTTCTACCAAATTATCTAGAACAACTTTTTTAAAGTAAAACAGAAAGTGAGACCAGATTGAACCCAAACTGCCGACTGTGGCTGATGACATAGATCATGATTAAAGTCACTTTCACACCTAAAGTTTGGCAGACTTGGTTTGGTTCAGGAGTGAAGCCTCAGCACTGTTTCTTTCACACTGTTCTTTGTTTGGTGTACATAAAGCTGTCAGATGATGTGTAATATGACAGTCCACCACTAGTTGGGGCTGTAGCTGTGGTCTTTGCTCCTGCCATCCAGCCTTGTGTTGCACGATGACCCAGAAATACACCAGCTTGGAGTAATAACGTTGACAAAATACAGATGAAGTTGTATTTAATAGCGGTGGACAGAAATATCGATTCAGCAATGCATTGCAATTATTCTTCTCCCAATTCAATATCAATTCAGCAAATCCTCTGAATCGATTCACCTCCTGGTCAGTGGGGGGCGCTGTGCACCTTGTCAGTGTTTATCCAGCTGCCGCCAGTCGCAGAAGAAGACATGCTTGCAGAGTGATAAGACTGAGCACTGAACATGAGAGTGATTTAATGGTGGTTTATCAGTATTTTCTGTGTAAATAATGTAAAATATTAAACACAATAGCTTTAGTATCATTCTGGAGTGTTTTCTTTTTGTTCTTTTGACGCATTTTTTCTGTTTTGCCATATTTCCAACGTCTTTTCTGCGTGTTTTATCGTCTTTTTTCTTCATTTAATGTCTTTTTGATCATAGTTTGTGTTATATCGATTCCATAAATAGTAATTTTAGAAATATTGGATTAAGAAATGTCAAGATCTCTGTCTTCAGCTTGACAGGAACTGTTTTAGGGACTACCATCAGTAAAAAAAAACAAACGCCTGGACATGGTCTAATATAACAGGCTGTAACACGGACACTAAATGCTGTAGGAAAACAGAAATGTTTGAGTTTATGTAAAATAGGTGAAGTTTATTTCTGGTCATCTAAGAAAATTTCTACATGTTCATTTGCAATTTATGAAGAGAATCCTGTTAAAAATTCAAATATGTTTTTATTATTTTCTTGTAGTTACACACTGTTTTAAGCATTTTTTAACATAATAATGACAAATACTTGCAAGAATTGTTTACTTTTATTTGTCATGAAAAAAGGGTGAAAAAATGTATTCAAAGGACAATTCCTGACACATTTATTGACAAAAAAAGACCAGGTTGATAATTATAATTATAGTGATAACTGTCATGTTTTTTTTTTACTTTTGTTCTCCTTATGCAAAAATAAGTTATTACTGTGCAAAGTTTTATTTTCAGATGTTTGCTCAAAAATATGAGTTGACATACCACATACGTTCACATTGGCATCAAAATAAAAAAAAGTCAAAAATTGTCAACAGGTACTCTGATTATATGTGTAGGTCTACTTCTTACTGAATCGATACTGAATCGAATCGCCACCTAAAGACTAGAAATCGAATCGTGAGGTTCTTAACAATGCCCAGCCCTAGTATTTAAGCTGCTCAGATGAAAATGTCATATTTACTGAAGTATTCTGTAACTAAGCAAAGCCAACTGCATGACATTGTCAGTGAATGCTACATTAGCTTGCTGACTGTTGTATTCAAACCAAGTTTAAGCGACAGTTCACTGCTGTTTGCTTCCCTTCCCCCCTCGGTCCTTGTTTTGTTCAGATGGCTTTCACACCCACTGCGAAATGAACTCTAGTCTGCATGGAAGCGAACTGAGACCCCCTTTAAGGGTGACCAGAGCTCATGTCATTGACTGCACTAGAGTTCATGTGAGCTTTCACATCACCCAAATCAACCAAATGCTCCAAAAAAGCAGACCAAACATGTTAGGTGTGAAACAAAAACAAGATATTCAGGGGTTAAAACTAGGCGGACACTTGTTCTTTTGTTTCTTGGCTATCATGGGAAAAAATGATTCTTAAAATCTTCTTATTTGTTCTAGGTGAAGCCCAAATCACTGCAAAGCAACACAAACCTTTCAGCCATTTAATGACATTTTCCACTGAGTGTTGGACTTAAGGTGGTAGATGTAGGTTGCGGTTCATCTTTTTTTCTTCTTTCTCTTTCAATTTGAATGATGGACTCTTTATTGGCTCTTTGATTGGTCCACTGACTCATCAACGAGAGACAACTGTTACAACCTTAATGCAGGATCAACTTTTGCATGGGCCTTGTATTGTTGGCATATAGTGGTTATATTGTGCCTTGATTTTGTACCCTTGGCACAGTTTGTGTTTGGATGTCTGAAAGACTCAAAATATTCTCGACATAATCCAGGAGTATATTTCATCCTGTTCTCTAAATAGTCTTTAATTTTGGATTAGACTTTGTGATTGACAGCACTAATAATGAACCCACCAGCAGTCAAACAAAATCTTAAATAGTGTGAAAGAGAGAATCATTTTATCTTCTGGATGTCCTGTTCTGCAAGTGAATCTAACGAGCAGTTAAGGGACAAACGGATAACGATTAGCATTTCATTTGCTCCAGCTTTTTTTGCATTTGCTTTCCAAACTTGTTCTTTGTGCTCTCTGGGTTTTGGTTTGCAAGTCTGACTGTGGGCGGGGCCATAGGAAGCTGCGTGCTGATTGGCTCCTGAGTTTTGGAGGAAAAGCTCAATAGACTGTAAGTAGTCACTGTCTGTCTGAAACTCGTTGGAGCAGGTTGTTGGTTCAATTGCTGTGTCTGGCCTTTCTTTATGAGGTTTGCATGTTCTTCATGTGCATGCGTGGGTTCTCCCCAGGCACTCCAACTTTCTCCCACAGATCAAAAACTTTCTCATTAGGGTAACTGGTGACTCCAAATTGCTCTTAGGTATAAGTGTGAGTGTGAATGGTTGTCTTTCCCTCTATGTGGCCCTGTGATTGGCTGGCAACTGGTTTAGGGTGTACCTCCCAATATCAGCTGGGATAGGCTCCAGTGCCCCATTAGTGCTATAGATATTTGATGGAGCTGCACAAACTGAATCGTGCATGTCCTGAAATAACACAGCGGCAGAATCAAACACAACCTCCGCTCTAAGATTGAGCATGACCTCCTTTAGCCCTCACACGTTTATGCTCACAATTCTGCTGATTTTGTTCACATTACTCATCTCATAGATGAACTGTGCCATCTTAAATTGTTGTAAACACACCGAGGGCTCCTGCTCCCTTGTAAACATGCCTGCATGTTTTGCGGCGTCTCTTCCTGTCAACACGGTTAAATTGGACGTCGCTTGTGATCAGCTCGGCTCAGTAAACACTGCCTTTACCACCTCTCTGTATACCTTTAGGCCTGCCCTCCTTCCTCCGTCTCCCTCTTCTCCACCTCCTCTTCCTAGGCTCTCCCAACCTATCGCGAAGGCTCAGTGTCAGCCAATTAGGCAAGACGGTGACACTACCCCCCCCCCATCCCCTCCTCCCCCTCAGGCGGAAGAAACGAGGGCTCCTTGTTTCTTCTTTGAAAGACAAGCCACAAAAGGCTCGCTCTCGAACACGCGGCGGCACAAAAAGGATCACACTTCCATAATTGGCTGTCTCGGTTGACATTCAAAAGACGGCCTTATTCTGTGCAATAAACAATAGGGCATGAATAAAACATTCATCACAATTATTCATGTCAGGGATATAAACAAATGATTGCCTTTTGTAAATATTTCATCCACGGTGTCTTCTTGCTGCGTCGTACGTGTGGCCCCGAGCGCAGTTCAAAGGGATCACAGGAGAAGGAGGTGGGTGGGGGGGTTGATCTTTCCGTGCTCGGGCGTTTTGTTAAACATTAATGGGGCCAGCGCCGTACGGAAGTGGCTTTAATCTTCTCGCCGCCTCAGCCGCTATCTCCTTCAGCCACCTCCCTCTCCCTCTCATCTCGGCTCTCCATCCCCGGCGCTCACCTCTACAGCCTCTCCGCCCCGCTCATCTTCATCCCGCCGCCCGCCTCCTTTCATCTCCTCGCCCTATTCGCTCCTCTTTAACCCCCCCTCTCTTGCTCTCGATTGACGGATTGGGCGCTCGCTCTGCAGTACATCATCTCAGATCTGGGTTATTCAAATTAGGTTTAAATCTCTTTTTTTTCCCCACTTTGGATCCATTTGTCATTTTTCTTATCCTCGGAGAGCGAAACGCCAAAGTGTCGCCAAAACGGCTGATGCTGTTTTGATTGGAACCCAAAATTAGATCACCTCTGAACCTTTAGCTCCACATGCATGTTCTCTGTGTACATATCAGAACTCTTGATGATTCTTGATCTTGAGACTGTGATTTAAATTACTGTGATAGCTGCAAACTTAATCACTCATCACATAATTACCAGCGTCTGTTGGAGTTGTAGGTGACGGTTCAGTCATATTCAGATTCTCCCTGCAGTGGATAATTATCTAAAGTTCAGTCGGAGGGCAGAAACTACACAGAAACTTTAGCTGTTGCCTAATTAAAATCAAACATTCAGCAGAACAGTTTGTGTTTTAGTAAGAGAGGTTTATTATCCAGCCGCGGATGTTTGTGGCTCTCATTAACATGCTGGAGGTAATGTTTTTTTTTTCTATGCTAACAAATGATTTGATGCTTGTTCTTGTCTCTGTTAAAGTCCTGGAGATTCTGACTTACTTGCGGTTTTATGTCTGAAGTTGGAGATTCAGAAATAGACTTTACTCTGCAAACAGAAACACATTCAACACAACACACAAAAGCAAAAGTGAAATATTTTCATTGTGATGTCCTGAGCTTCAGCCACAAAATGCAGTCTTTACTGGATTTAAGTATCACTCCTTATCTGATGGCCGAGTTCACATGTAGGCAGGTGCTTTCTGAAAACAGCTTTTTCTCCATATTTTGGCTTGTTCTCACGCAAATGGACTTTTAAGCACCAAAAATGCATATTTGGGGAACTCCTGTCAGTGTTTTGGGCCTGAAACCTCATACTGTGTACTAGTTTCTCTTCATTGAGACATCACTAAGCTGTAACCACCTCTGTTGACATAACTCTGTCCTAACCAAGCAGCAACCTCCAGAGCTCAAAACGGGTGTTCATGCAGCAGTGCCAAATGCTTGAGGCAGGCTGCAGGAAACCTGGAGGTGTTATGGTTGTGTGCAGGAAACAAACGTTTTTTCATGGCCAAGATGAAGATCTTCACAGCCTGGTTCAATGAACGGCTTTAGTCTAAACACATAATAGATCTAAGTGCCTTCAGTGTACAAGAGTATTTTTTTATATGTTATTTTTTATATTGAGGATTTCTAATTTTAGCAGTAAGGGTCATGACCGGCATAGCTTTATGCCCGTGCAGCATTGCTACTGGCAGCGTCCATTAAAAGGCATCTACAATGTTCCAAAGGCTTCCTGAGCATCTCAGCGTGAAACTGCCCAATGTTTTTTGCATCTTTGCCCATCTCTACTTGTTCCTTTCTGCCACTCATGTCAACACAGAAAAGGAGTGAAAAGAATAGGAAGATTGACGAGATGCTGGAGAGATTATTTCTGTTTTCTTTGTCTTTTCTCACTCAGCAGGGCCTGTCAGCCTTTCAAAGCTCATGTGTGTTTGCTTACATCATGTCTCAGGTGTCTATTAAGCAAGGGTTTGATTTCAGTTGAATTTTAATAAAAAAAAGAGAAATTACGTCTCTTTAGAGGATCAGATGCAACTCTTTTTCCTTCTTTTTTTGAAAAGTTCTGACCTGAGGAGGCGGGGCTACATTTGGCTATGATAATAAGCTCTGTGCTGATTGGCTGCCCAAATGATACCTGCCGTGAGGAGGGGTTAGAGGTCACAGAGGGGACTTTCAAAACAGGCATGTAGTCTGAATGTGATTAGCAGAAAACCCAAGTAGTTGGAGGCTGTATAGCGATGACATCATAAACCAGGGGACATAAAAAACAGAGTGTTTCCTTTACAGAGTTATAGAGCATTTCTCTGTGAACAGAGACTTTTTAAAAGGTGTCATGTTCTTCTGCAAGACACTTCAACAATAGTAAAGCAAAGGAAATTCATTTTGCAGGACATGGGCCTTAAAAATTGCAGGAATACTGGAACATTTATGAATTTCCATGATGATTTACTTTAACTTTCAACACCAAGGGAGAAGCTTTATTTGGATTATTTTGTAAAGGAGCAGTCTGTTTAGCGATACAGGATACCAGACTTTTTCAAATTGATTTGATACCGATACTTTTTGCGGTAATTTTTCTAATACTGATGCAAACCATCTCTTGCAGTGCATGTAAAATGTTCATTAGTTTTTGATGTTTTCACTGACCAAAAGCCCATTGAGGGAAACATGTTGTCCAGACTCTAGATCAGGAATCATTAGGTAAATTTGTACAAGGACCTTTGGTTTCCTTGAAAAATGTTTTGGGGGGCAGATTAAAAAACATAAAAAAAAGAAAGTGAGATCAGTCCCTATCACCCACACTGCAGACAGCCACGTATCTTCTTTCTGAGGTTGATATTTTTTTCAATACTGGATTTGACTCCAGTTTACTTGTTCTTGTTGTTTAGTTTTGGCCAAAAATAGCTGGTATATGGATATTTGTAAAACAGGTCATTGTTTGCATAACAATTGTTTTGGGATTGCGTCAATTGCTCTTGGTAATTACCAATAAAAAGCTGACCTTGAAACCACGATTGTTGTCTTGCATATTTTCTGATTTGATAACACTTAGGGGGCCAGATGGAGAGCCCTTTTGGCTTTAGTCAAAATAAAATTATAATAATTTGAGCAGATATTCTGCAATTTAAGACTTAAGTGAAATGTGTTTTTTTTAATGACTTGATATTTATTCCATAAATACAATAATAAATGAAACATCTTTACTAATGTAGGCTTGTGCTGCATGGGCTTTGAGATATTTTTTTGGAGCAACAATCCATTAAATTAGAATAGAATAGAATAGAATAAACCTTTATTCGTCCCACACGGGGAAATTTGCAATGTTACAGCAGCAAAGGGGACAGCGGTGATAAAGAATAAGTATAAAAATTGTATAAAAATAGCATGAAAATAGCAGTATGTACATTATTCTACCAATATAAATATAAAAAAGGGCTTGAATACAGAAACTTAAAAGCAAATCCTATAAGGATTATTAACACATTCACAAAGTAATTGACAGGATAAAAAATTATATTTTATCCTGTCATCCCTGCATTTGTTGACCACAAACTCTGTGAAGTTTCTGTCTGTGTGTTTGTAGGTGCAGCTGAGTGCTGTTTGATACGTCTGATTGGCCTCCAAAGTCACATGACATGGATTGTGGTACTGCCTGAAAAAGGACAAAAAGTGAAAACAGTCCAAATAAGTCATTTGGTGATATTTAAGGGGAGCAATCGATACCAAATGAGTACTTGTGAGACTCTCATCTGTATTTTGCCTGCGTAGAGTGCTCCCCTGCTTTAAGTAAAAGGACTTGTAAGAAGTGATAAGCGACAAAAAAAATGCTTTAATACAAGCTCAGACACCTACAAACTTTCCAAACTACCACACAAGCTAGTGGGCCAAGATGCACTGAGTTTTAAAGCTGACTTCTCTTTTAACTTAGAGGCTGATCTGAACATCATATTAAAGGAAGTTTTTCGCATTACAGGGTTGTCAGATATATTTTTGTCACAAGCTTTTGTCTTTTTGAAGTGCTAAAGACTTTCACTTGATGTCTGACTGGGAAGATAAAGAGCTGCAGGAGAGTTTCGGTCTCATCATGGTCATCACAGATGCTACAGTCCTGCTGCTGGAAGTACAAACTTTAGGACATAGATTTTTTTAAAAAGTGAAAAAACCACAGAATGATCCCTGCTGCTTGATGACTCCATGAAAGTTTGTCTTGTGAGGCCAGATTTACAATTATTAGAAAAATAAACGGATCAGACTTTGTGGGCAAAACCCTAAAATTTTAAAGAGAGGTATCAAAAGTTCAGTGGTATTTTGATCAATAAAATACAAATATGCATATCAGATTTTTTGAATGTCACCTTCTGTGGATAAAAGTTTGAACACTCCTGATTTAAAGTCAGGCTCTGGCATGAGAGAAGTAAGGAGCTGCAGCCACAGAGGCTCCTGTCACAGTTACAGCTCTGAATAGTCAGTCAGGATAAGAGACCCCCTCCCCGGCTTAAGATGACATGGACAGATGTAAACAAAATGTAAAAAACCTGTTGCATGAAAACACATGGCAACAGTGTGCAAACATGATTGCTCCAACATGGGAGTGAATACGGTGGCCGACAAGTGCAAACGCGCTGCATATACAGACAGGCGCTACAAATGCAGAAACGCGCTGCAAATAAGAAAACAGATGCAAAAAGAAAACGCTGCATATTCAGTCATACAACAGAAGTGCTCCAGGCCTCTAGGGGCAGTGCTGAGCTTCCACCCGAGAGACAGACAGACGGACGCATCAACCTGTGGAGCAGATCAGCACATGAGCGGCAGAGATAATGGTAAGAGGAAAATTGGAGTCGGGAGAGGCAAATGAAAAAGTATGTATATTTCTTCATTTTTCTTTCTTTCTTTCTTTTTTCCATATGTGGCCCTCATATTTACTGTATTATGAAAGTGCAACTGATTTACATGACGTTAGCATGCTAGAGACTTTGAGTTCTACAAGAGTAGTGTATCTGTAGTGGTAATGTTAGCTAACGTTACTGTAACTAACGTTACTTTCCGGGAGACCCCAGGGATTTGATTGCATTTAAGGTTAGTTTATTTTCGACCTCGTCTCCACATATGATTGGATACTTTACTGGATTGATACTTTATTGGAGAAGAGAGGTGATGAAGAGGGAGAGAGAGTAAAACAAGAGTAGCATAAATTAAACACACACACACACACACACACAAACATGCAATCAAATCCCTGGGGTCTCCCGGAAAGTAACGTTAGTTACAGTAACGTTAGCTAACATTACCACTACAGATACACTACTCTTGTAGAACTCAAAGTCTCTAGCATGCTAACGTCATGTAAATCAGTTGCACTTTCATAATACAGTAAATATGAGGGCCACATATGGAAAAAAAAAAAGAAAGAAAGAAAAAGGAAAAAGAATACATACTTTTTCATTTGCCTCTCCCGACTCCAATTTTCCTCTTACCATTATCGCTGCCGCTCATGTACTGATCTGCTCCACAGGTTGATGAGTCTGTCTGTCTGTCTCCCGGGTGGAAGTTCAGCACTGCCCCTAGAGGCCTGGAGCACTTCCGTTGTATGACTGAATATGCGGCGTTTTCTTTTTGCATTTGTTTTCTTATTTGCAGCGCGTTTCTGTATTTGCAGCATTTTCCTTTTGCATCTGTTTTCTTATATGCAGCGCGTTTCTGTTTTTGCAGCGCCTGTCTGTACATGCAGCGCGTTTGCACTTGTCGGCCACCGTAGAGTGAACTTTTAATCAAGCAACAATTAGATCAAACGGACCAATGGCACCGAGGCCGTATCTCTGATGTTTGTGGAGTCTTCATGGGGCCTCAAACTTAGTCATCTTATTTGCATATTTTAAAGTTTGAGTCAAGTTTCCTGCTGTTTTAAATTATTCACTCCTTCTTTAGCCGTTCTTGAGGCAGCTGTGGGGGAAGTGAAAGAGGCCACCCAAGGATTTACAGACATTTAAAGTTTTATTCAGGGACGACCGGGCATGTTAAGTACTTTGGCCCGCACCATTATGGCTTTTCCCTGTAACACGCTGACTGATGAATACGAAGGTGTTTCCGGGGATAAGAGGCGTCCCGCGGGATCTGGCGTCATGTAGATTCTGGGCTGCATTGTTTCCTATGAGACAGGAGTCATCCATCTCGCAGAGGATGAACAGAACTAAGCCTCGGCGCGGTCACCAGGTAATGCTTTAACACCTGAGATTGGCTGCTCTTCCTTCCATTCAGCCTTTTTCTTCCATTTCATCAGCAGCATGTTCTAATTTCCTGTTCCCCTCGCACTCACTATGTTCACGGATTAGTCTGCTCCCTCCTGGCAGGCCCCTAAAGCAGCGTTTCTTTTTCCATCACCACTCCTCTTCTTCGTCTTTCCTCCTCTCTTAAAGCGTCTGAAAATTGTGTTGCATATTTATTCCTGCAGAATTAGCATCACAAACACTCTTCCCAGGCTCTTTGTTGTGCTTCAGGGGGAGGGAGAGTGAGGGAAAGTAGATTACGCTCCTCGTTTCTCTGAGGCACTCTCAAAGCAGGCTTTCTAGGCTTCCTTGTGCTTTTGAGCAGAGCTCGGGGCTTATGGAGACGCACTCCATCTAAGTTGAAGTAAAGACGGCTATGACTTAAAATAATGTTGTTTCTCTTTACCACATCTCCCTCTCTCTCTTTCTTTAAGTCTTATTATTCATCGTCTCCCTCCATCCCTGCTCATCTCCAGTCTTATCCCCGCACACACACATTGTCCACGTCTGACTCGACAGTTTACAGATGACTGGGATGAAGTTCAGCTCGACTCCACGGATGTGACTTTTGTCAGGATGGCGGTGGAGTCACAGACAAAAAGTTGAGTCTATTTACAGAATATAAGTTTATTTTCTGTCACACAAATAAGAAACATGCTCCGAAGCTGCTGGAGATAAATTAATGCAGAGGTTATGAGGCACAAATGTTCTGCACATCTGAATAAACAGATTTAAATTTGACTTTCTCTGTGCCCTCACATATGTCTGTTTATGTAAGCAGCCTCCAAATAAAGTGAAAAACCATCCATCCATTGTCTGCTGATCAGGGGTCAGCACTGCTAGCAAGCTCAACAAATCAAGCCTCTGATTGGCTACTGAGTTGTCTATACCCTTCAGCAAGGCCTGGGTCTGTCCTCCTGGTCAAAATGCCCCAAAGTGTACCTACAAAAGAAGGTGATCAGGAGGTATCCTTATGTGATGCTAGCTCTTTTGAAATGAGTTGGAATTAGTTTCATGTTTTTATTTTTTTTTTTATTTTGCAACAAATGTTGAAAGTTTATTTTTGCAAATTTCACTCATGAAAATTGAGGAGATTTTGTACCCAGTTTAATATTGTTTAAAGAGATATACTTCCAGTTTGTCTCTGTGTTCTTGTTTGCGTCATGAGCATTTTGTTCATATACTTGTCTGTGTGATGTGACGCG
Source organism: Cetoscarus ocellatus (assembly GCA_037902135.1). NCBI lineage: Eukaryota > Metazoa > Chordata > Actinopteri > Labriformes > Labridae > Cetoscarus > Cetoscarus ocellatus. The sequence continues at coordinate 936,946 of JBAMNC010001220.1, forward strand.
TGTTTCTGGAGGACACCACTAGAGAGCGCACAAGAGCTCTGGCTTTATGTGTCTACCTGTTGAGTTAGAAGTAAACTGCAAACATGGCACTAATTCTGAGAGTCAAAGTAACAAATAAACACCAATATTAAATATCATCATCAAATATTTGTTGACAGCTGATGACCAGGTCAGACCTCAACTTAAGCTTTGAACTCTGAACTCTGTTTCTATGACATTTCCCTCCGTGGAACTGTCTCATTGTATGGGTCTAATGAGTTACCGTGTTAACTGATGACTTGCTGCCGACTGTGCTGATGGATGTCAAAGTCAAAGCAGAGGGTGAGCCCTTCAGTGCTTTACTTTTATTAATCATTGTATCAGAGATCATTAGTTTGTATGTGAGAAAATACAGCCAAAGACACCAAGCTAACATGAACACCTACAGATAGTCAACCATGATGTCACCTCCAAGTCACCAATGTGCATGCTCACCAGTTGAAATGATACACCAAACTCATTTCCTTGTTTCACGACTTCTGCAGGAGGATTTCTCCTCATCAGCTAATGATCAGTCATGTTTGAGTCTGTTCAGTCTCTTTATTCAGATGCTGATGATCTTGATTTATCAGTTTATTTTTGTTGTTTCTGCTGCTGTGATCAGTCTGTCGTCTCTCCTCTGCCTCTACATTGATGACTGATGACTGAAGCTGGTGTCTGCGTCGCATTATATATTATATATTTCCGGCTTTAGACTGCCCGCTGTGATGATGGCAGCCATTTTGAATTGACACCAATCTATTTCATTTGTTTTCATGAGCACATTGTGGCAGCATATTGTGTGTTGTATGCAACCAGGTGGTAAAAGCCTTTGCTTTAAGTCCAAATACTTCACATAAAACCACTGTAAACAACATTTTCAGTTGTAACTGTGCCACTGTAGGTTTTTGTTTTAGACAGCAGGGGGCGTAGTTTTGCTGTCAAGTGCTTACTGAGAGCCGAGGGTGCGCTGGGAACATACAGATGAGCTGCCTATCTGGGAACGGTAGCTGCTGCAGATGGTGAGACAATCTATAAAAAATATCATCTTTAGATGAGGGATTTACGACCATATTACAGTGTGTTAATTTATACGTTTAAACTAATCCACATCTGGTATGATATGGTGTGTAGGATTACAGATGCCGATGATTTTCTTGGGAGTGTAAACAGTCCATGTGGGCCACCAGAGCATGCTAACCTCGAGTTAGGGACAAGACTGTCTTGTCTCTTTTATACAGAGTGCTGCCGTATTTTTAGTGAACATTTTTGGCAGCTGTTCAGTTAAATACATGATACTGAGTTTGTACTGGAGAAAAATGGACTCTTCTTGCTACTGCTGAAAGCAGATAAAGTTTTCCTGATTGAAATTTCAGTGATAATTTCTACAGTGGGACTTGTATAACTTTTCCATGTGAAGAAGTTTGTTTATTGTTGGAATAACCCTCCATATTTTTGAAAATTACATTTAAGTAACCCACAAAATCATATTTAAAGTTTTGTGTGATTCATTCCTGGCTTCATGTAATTGTTCTTGGTTACACAAATCAAGTTGAAACGAGGATGTAGTATCAGGAATACCACCCTGAAGTCTGAGTTCCTGATCAGAAACTCGGAGGATCTGTTGAGAGCATCAGACTCTGGAGTTTGATGTCCTCATAAGTTCATCAAGGGTCCAGTCTCTGTGTGAGTGAGACGGTTCCTCCAGACACATTTCTGCAGATTAATTTGGCAAAAGCTGTACCATGCTGTGTTTACATGTGCCACCTCTGGTATTTTATTTAGCTGGTGATTTTAAACCCTCCACACTCCAACGCTGTCTCATTCCAGAAAGGTGTGATTACAGTAAACCAGCTCTGACAGGGCTGATGCCAAAAGAGGACTAATCCAGGACCTCTTGAGGAATTTGGTTCCTGGCAGTGTGTCGGCAGGTGGGCTGCTGGTGGTGTGTGTATTAGTGTGTATTTGTGTGTGTGTGTGTCAAATCTGTCCCAGAGAGGCCCGTCCTGTGAGCCTGATGAAAACCACGGGGGAGAGCTTGCAGCCAATCCAGGCTAAACGTTCCTGACAGTGCAGAGGCCCTCAGGGTCATCAGGGTCTGTCCCAAGACGTGCTCAGTTCCCATTCAGAGTCCCCCCCCCAAAACCTCCACCTGCATTTATGAATGTGCCCGGGGCGTCCTGAGCTCTGTCTGTACCTCCATCCCTCCTCATCGGCCTCCAGTCAACCTCATGACCCCCTCACAGCCCCGATACTGTCACCTTTTCTTCACGCTCCATTTCTCTCCCTCTCCTCAGGTGACGCAGACGACCATCAGGGTGAGGAGGCTGGATGTCTTTTTGGAAGTTATTTTGTTCTTCTTCTTCTTCATCTATGGAAGATCTACTCCCATTAATGAAACCACTGTCACACTAAATATGTTTCAATCAAAGTCTGAACATATAAAACGTGGTTGTAGAAGCACCAGGAGCTCAGTGGTTGGATTAGTTTGCACATTTGAAGAGACTCTGCAAGAGCAGAAACGCAGCAGAAGAGCTCCAGGCCTGCGGGGGGCGCTGTGGCAGGGAGAAACAGACGAGAGAGACTGTGGTCAAGCCAGCCACTCGGTTTTCTGCGATAGAATCAGCTGCTCCTAAATTTGAAGCGCTCGTGTATTTGAACCTTTACGGTAAAGAGAGGGGGGGGATGACAGGCAGGCTGAGCGACTTTATCATGTTCCTGTTTAACTATTTACCATGAAAGTGTAAAATACAGGAGTCTGGCTCTCACGCTGGCACCAAGATGCCTCTTTTTCCAACATGAATGAACAGAACGTGTCAAAATATTATGGTAAACAAAGGTCAATGAATGAGCGGTTTATTTTGAGCCCTTTTGGCAGATATTAAAATTAAACAACATATTTTCTTACATTTGTTCCTGATGACACTGCTGTCATTGTAACTAGACTATATGTGCGCGCAGTATGAAGAACATTTTGTACGTTTTTAGCAATTATAATTCTTTTGTGGAATTTTAAAGCTAAAAAAGTCAAAGGCTGTTGCTATCGTCAGCCACTGTAGAGAACAGATTCAAACATCAAATTATTAAAAATTGTCATCAATTAACTGCATGCTCCATAATGTTTGAGCTCCTGAAGGAAGTGCAGCCGCAGTCACAGCCATCAAATATTTCTGATTTGGATGAACCCAAGTCCTTTTAAAATATTAAAATCTGCTAACAAGCAGTACTGAGTACTGAGGGTACAAATGTTGTAGATGCTCAAAGTTTGGAAAAGAGGGAAGTAAATGTCATAATCGAAGGAGGAAAACAGTAAACTGAGGTTTTTGTGGTCCAGAGATTGAAAACTGTCCCTCTCATGTTTTCTTTTATGAATCCCATCATCAATTCTACAGTCAGTTAAACTTCTCTGTCAGTCCCTCAAGGCTTTTTTATATCTGAGCCAGGAGGCCTTAGTTTTCAGGCAACCACGAACATTTCAAAGTCCTCACGAGGGAGAGGCTATCATACCTCTAAAATATTACAAAAACAAACCAGCCCAAACCCAAAGGGCTGCGTTTTAAAGTGAAATGACTGAAACTAAACACCCACTGTGGTGTAGCTCTGGTTTAACCTTTGTGAGAATGACAGATGGTGGTTTTAAGTGGGAGTTCTGTACGGGAACTGTCTGTGGGTTGTTGAGGACAATCAGTGCACACAGGTTTTGGTTTTGGTTGCTGCACAGACGTATTTGCTCACAGGCTGAAATCCTCACTGTTAAAACACAGAGCTGCAGAGTTACACAGGGGTGTAACAAAACACGGGTTAATTCTTTGGATTCATACCTCGGTTTTCAGGGTCACGAGGGTTTGGTATGAGGAAGGTTCAGCAAAAATCTGGAACAAAGGGTGCTGGATGCATGATTCTGCTGTTAAAGCTCTTTTTTGTATGTTTCTCAGTGTTCAGTTGGTTTGTTATAATTTGCTTCTATTGTTCTCTTATAGAGCTGCAGTGGCTGCTTCAGTGTGGAGCACTGACAAGACAAATTCCCCTGAGGAGACGATCAATTGCATCATAGCATATCTACAAGTATCATATCATACGACATTTACCAGCAGAGATAGCAAACAAAAACCAGAAGAGGCAAAATAAGAAGCGAATGAACAGCGTCAGACAAATTCACTGTGCTGCTTGAGAGGAAATAAAGATTGGCCTGAAAGAGCGTCGTATCACAATTATGTCAAACTTGTGACTGTTGGAGGTTGTTTTGTATTCTTATAGGCAGACAACGATCACTGGGGCTTAATGAAGTGTGCCATGCTTCAAAATCCTTGCAGTGCAGCTGGATCCGCCTGATTTATTGTCTGTAATCTATCGGATCCATCTAGCAAAGCTCCAGTCTACAACGGTTGCACAGGCCAATCAGAGTCCTTTGGAGCAGGAGGAGGTTGTAATGAATGTGATTGACAGAATGATTGTCCAATCACCTGCTGGATCTCTTTTTGAAAGGCTATGCCCATTCCCAAACACTTTCTATTGGCTGTTGAACGATCTGTTCAGTGTCAGGTTAATGCTTCAAACCAGCTTCAGGGATGTCTCTGAGCTTCTCCTTCTTTTATTTACGAGATGTTCCTGCAGGCTTGTCTTCTGCCCCCTAACTTTGGATGTGGTCTTGACTCCATGAGTGGATTTTGCATTTTTCTTCCCACAGACCAAACACATACTCGTTAGGTTAATTGTTCAGTCCAGAGTGTGCCCCGCCTCATGCCCAATGTCTGTTTAACAGTGCTAATTTTGACAGCACTTTATAAGTTAGTTTTAGTTATAGTCTTTTGCCTAAATATATCTTTTAGTTTTAGTTTCCTTGAATTTCTGAAGTCATGATTTACACTTGGATAAAATCAAACATCTAATAACCCTTTATTAAATGCTAGTAAAGTCTGAATGTATAAATGAACAGAAACAAATTGAACTTTTGTGTAAAATGCAGTCACCTTTATTTAGGCTACCTGGCAGAGCATCTCAGTTACAATACCAGAACTGACAACAAACAGTGAACCTGCTCTACTTGAATATATCAATTCATAAAGAGAGGAGCTCTGATTGGATCGCTCCACAACTTATCCCACCACCACCAAGATAAGGCAGCTGTGATTGGATGTCCCTCTTAACTCACCCAACCTTTCCACACAACCAAAGTAGCTGTGATTGGATATATTCCTAACTTGTCTCTACTTTCTACATGACAGATTAGGTCTGATTGGATTAAGTCTCTGTCAAACATTTTAGTCTAGTTTTTTTTTTTTGGTTGATGAAAATGTCAGTTTGAGTTTTTGTCCATGTGCACTTGTTTTTATTAGTTACTGTCTAGTTTTCATCAGGGGAAAAAAGGTTGTTGATGAAAACTATGACGAAAATAATTGGTCAACAAAATTAACACTGCTGTTTAAAAAGGCTCCAGTCACCTACGGCTAACTTATAAATGGAATTTTGATTTCAAGGATTAATTTCCCTGTAAGATTCAGCAGTGTTTCTCAAAGTGGCCAATTTTTGGAGAGGATCTCCAAGAACGTGAGGCTTAAAATAAAACTATACAACATAAATAAAGACAAGAAAGTCATATCTCACCTCGACTTCACCTGAACAAAGAGAGAGCACAGTATATGTTGTGACTTAAAGCAGGGGTTCCCCATCCAAGTTGTACCCAAGATGAATTGAACATGGGACAAGAGACACATTTCTGTGCAACATAAACACAAAACTTAACTGTTTCTCATGGATAAAATCTACATAAAATGGGCCTTTAAAGAAAGTACACTCTTAGTGTGGTGTGTTCTCATTGGTTTAGTTCATCTGTGTAGGATAATTTTGACAACCTCAGAGCTTACAGAGCACCCATGCGTAGCGCCTGGATCCTTGGTCGGTAACCAAGGCCTTAAAGTATAAGCATCTGACAGGATGGAGCCAAATGAGTTAAAATGCTGTTCAGAAACAGCCTGTTCAGTCTTCTGAGCTGTTGTGAACATCAGAGCATCTTCACTGTCGCAGCAGTTTCACCGTCAAATGGCCGACGGGTTTTACAAAGCAGCCTACAGAGTTGCAGAGTGTAAAAAGCCACAGTGTTGCAGGTTAATGAAAAATC